>CM050323.1:65892852-65911403 GCA_027475135.1 Bactrocera correcta | reverse complement strand
AACATGTTATTTTATCAAGGTGTGGTTTATGGGCCGGTGGAATCTTTTGAGCGAGATAATCTTAAAAAAATTGCTAAAAACACATTCCTCATTATATTTAAATGTATGTGTTTTTTTTTTCTAAAAAGTGAGAAACCTCGAAATGGATTTCCCTTTACATACTCAGAATGTTTTGTCATACGGTATGGGTTTCGGCCTCTTAGACTAAACAGCTTGACACAAGGCGGCATAGATGCCGTGTGCAAATTTATATCGCCAGATCGTCATGTGACCAATCGTGAGATTGCGATAACTAAAGGCAAACTAAAATTGAGATAATTAAAGCAAAGCATTTGATTTTAAAAAATCTTTGTTCACTGAAACCAACACGATTTGTCAATTCGCAAAAAAGGGTGGTATCGATTGCTCAAGAGAAATGTAAAAAAATACAAAAGTGGTGATTCGTGGATTTACGCGTATAAGCGGTCGACCGAATGGGTGTTTAAAGAAATCCAAAAAAAGTTGTTCGCGTACGGAGCACTTCCAAGCAAATGGACACCTGAACATGTCCCAACCATATGCTATACAGTGCAATAATATTTGAGTACACAATTATTTGCTTGCCAGTTGTCTTTCAAGAAATCAGGAAAACCAGCCGCCGAAGACGAATCTCTCTTCATCACGACAATGCAAGCTCCTATTTTCACCTGAATCAGCTTCATTTTGGAGCACTTAAAACATCGATTTGATAAGTAAATCACCGTAAAGTTCTGACGTGGCAACCAACGAATACTTTTTATTCCCGTACGAAAAAAATAAACTGAAAGGTCAATGTTTTTCCAGACTTGGAGAGGCGGTTTATGGGTTCAGAACGCTTCCAGAAGTGTATAGATCTTAATTTCGAATATTTTGAAAAACAAGAAATCGATTTTCGCTTAATAATATTTGATTATGTTCTCTAACCCGAAGTATAAAAGGCAATTCTCGTATATACAGATATCGACCGGGCTAAATGGACTCAGCTCGTCATGCCGATAGTTTATAGATATTTACATATCTGGTAAGATCTCTGACGTTTATACTGAAAGACAAAGTTTTGTTTTGAAGAATTCATTCAGAGGAGGAATACAAGGTCTGTCGCAAAAGAAACAGAACTTTTTAAATATAACTGTTTCTGGTGGCGCCACCTATTCGTGGGTATATGAAATAAAAAGTTTGATCTTTTGTTGACATTTCGTAAAAATTTTAAGACAATTGGATAACTACAATCGATGTTATCGATCAAAAAGTTACAGCAGCTTTTGGTCATCGGTCGTAAAATGCATTTTAAACAAAGAGCAAATATTAAATTTTGTTTTAAACTTGGAAAAAAGTTTACTAAAACATTTCAAATGATGAAAAAAGTTTATGGTAATCAGTGCCTACCCCGTAGTAATGTGCATGAGTGGTTTAAGCGATTCCAATAAGGTCGTGAGGACCTCTGTGACGATCAGAAGTCGGGCCGGCCGAAATCAATGATTACCCAAAACAATATTGAAAAAGTGCAGGAATTTATTAAGAATGAGCGAAATCTTCTTTGCGTTACAAGGAAATGGAGTTAAATGTCACCAAAGACTCCATTCATCGCATTTTGATAGATAAATTGGGTCTACGGAAGATGTGCTCCAAGTTTGTTCCTCACAAATTGACTGAAGAGCAAAAATTGCCACATATCCAACATTGCAAGGATTTGACTAAAGAGTCGAGAAAGGACATAAACTACAAATATTCGATTGTGACTGGTGATGAAATGTGGTGCTTTCAATATGATCCCGAAACCAAACGTCAAAGTGCCGAATGGAAGCATCCAGACGAGCCATCACCGAGAAAAAGTCGTCTTCAGGAGTCAAAAATAAAGACAATGTTGATTTGTTTTTACGATTCCGAGGGTATTGTACACCGAGAGTTCGTCCCACCTGGCTAAACGATTAATGCTGTGTTTTACCTTAGTGTTATGAAGCGTCTTTTGTCACGCAATCGTCGTGCTCGACCACAATACCGTGAGGCAGGGTCCTGGCGTCTGTTGCATGATAATGCGCCTAGTCATCGGTCGACGCTTGTCACTGATTTTTTGACAAAAAACTCCATATTAACCATTGATCACTCACCCTACTCACCTGATCTGGCACCCTGTGATTTTTACCTATTTGGAAAACTTCAAACACTGGTTCCAGGACATTTCAGCTATCCAAAAGGCGACGCCCGATATTCTCAAGAGCATTCCGAAAAATGACCTCAAACACTCATTTGAAATGCTAACTGACCGGGCTAAACGCTGTACCGAAGCACAAGGAAACTACTTTGAATAAAAAAATATAACTTTTAAAAAATATTAATTTTTTGTTGTTTTTTTTTAACAGTCCTGTATCTTTTGCGACAGACTTTGTATAATTTTTCCGCGTAAAAAATGTGATTCTTATTAAATAGAGCGTATGTTCTTCATTGGTCCTGTGTAGTGCAATCTTCATTTTCATTGTAAAAATGCATTGCTTTCAAAACTTTTCGAAAGTTCATGAATATGAGGACATGAACTCATACTCCTACTTACATACTTATACAAGTAATTGCCATAACTCAACTATTAGAAATGGTATAAAACTTCGCACTCTATTAAATAATTAACTGATTCATGGTTTCCAAGGTCAGTAGCTTAGATGAAAGCCCTTAGCACTACGTTATAGATTCTGGTTTCAGGATAAGGGCTAATTGAGAATCCGAAGGGGAATTTATTAATTTGATGTAAAATATATATAATCACAAACAAGCGTATCAATTATTTTAATGAACACGAAGCGGAAGCCCACGGCATGGCACTGTTGTGGTCAGCAGGCGCTGCTAACCCTCGTGCGAAGCATTTGTTAATGGTTGATGAGCAGGCTATAAAATTGACCAGAAGTTAAATTGATAGTATGCCGCAGAACACTGATTGTATGTACATGTGTGGGCAGGAAGAAAACATTTATGGGTGGGTAATGAAAGTGTTCACTGCGGGAAATAAGCGATGACCAATATCTAGTGCAGAAACCAATTGAGCAGAACGGCACAGAATCGAACTGGGGAGTCTCGAGCCAGTGACAAAATAATGAAGGTTCGGTTAAAGGTGTTGAAGTGTGCACACCAGTGCGTGCGAGTGTGTGCGAGAGCCAAATGCATTAGGTGCATGTGCGCTCGTGCGTCGCCGGCCGTAAGGTGTTGTGTTGAGGCTGGCGTGCAACCACTATAATGCATGTCCGAAAATACCAATTACAATAAAATAGGGTAACTAAGTGTTCGCCATTATATCAAAAGATGGTTAATGTATGTGGTCATTTGGTAAGCAATTGAGGTGTTGCCTAACAATAGTTCCTAAACACCTCACCAAATTGTTTAATATATATTTAAATGGAAAACCGCAAATGTACTGGCGAGTATGTGTGTGTGTGTTAAATAGATTATCAACTCAACAGATTTTCAATTTAATGTAAACCGGGGGAAAGTTAATGTTCGACATTTCCGGCTCACTGCCTTCCTGATTGCCGTGCCAAATGTATTTATTGTTTCTGATGATGGCGTCGGCGACTTCACCCCAAATACAGACCGGTTGTTCGCTGGCAATATGCATGAGCAGATACACGAATTTGCCAGCAAATTTATTGTCTTTTTGTTTCATCGCCTACTGTAAAATTTCAACATGTGCCGTTACATTTTGCCCACCTATCTCGACTTTTCTCGTTTCCCCTTAAACGCTTTTATTGTACAGAACGCTGCCGCCGCCCAAAGCAATTTTGGGGACAATTTCCTTTTGCGGCTTCGCTAACGTTTGTATGTGAGTGTTCCAAATAATTGCCGCATTGACCATTGTCCATCATTTGTTCCCTTGAATATTACTCGATTTTCGACTTCTCAATTTGTGTCGAGCTTTGTGTTAATTGTTTTTAAAATTGCCGGCGATTATGCCGTACACATGTGACCATACGCCTCTCACTGCGTGAGCATTGTAAAATGTTACACTTTGCAGAACAAATCACCGTCGCAATCTGTTCCACCAATTAGCGCATTTATGTTATGTAAATACATACACATGTTCATGTGGACGTAAGTCGATTGTATGCAGATATGAACGCGTTTATCTCAAAATTAAATTTTTTTAGTCGATGGATATTATTTATGGAAAAAGTTATTAAGCGTTTTTGTTCAATTTGACACATATGTAGCTTTGAAATAACTTATCTACTAGCTGAAGGCAGGCTTTTTTATTGCAAGTAGTTTTTTCCGAGCCAATAAATGGCGAACATTTTACCAAAAAAAGTATGCCAAAAATTCAAATTTTAATTATTTCCTTAGTTCAATAACAATATACTCTTTAAATATGCATGTTTTATATGCTTTCTCAGTTACTTTTTGAACACATATTCTTAAAATTTGATAAAAGTAAAGGATCAACGTCAAACATACCGAAGATTAAAGCAATATTTATTTTGCCTCCTTCAAAGTTATCCCCACCAAATATGACACTTGTGCCAACTATTTTACCAGTCCTCAAATCCTTTTTCATAAGCACTTCTTGGAATGGCCTTCAGCTCATTCTGCAAATTTTGTATCTCATGGCGCCAAATCTGTTGAATACGGTGGATGATCGATAATATTCAATGCGTTTTTGGCTTTAAATCAAGCAAAATCCATGAATTTTTCTTCCACAATTTCACCCATATTCGACGGATGTTCTCCGCATAAATACGGCAAAACTCCTAATTGATCGTCTGGTAAAAATTCACAATCAGCTTGATTTTTGAGAGGCTTTGCCGAGTTGTTTTTTGGTTTCGGTTAATTTTTTTTACTCCATTCCGATTACACTGATCAACAAAAAAAATTTTTTTCTGTGTAACAAGAAAAATTTTGGCTGATTCTGTTAGGAATAAGGTCAAGTAAAGTAGAATTAGTAGTCTAAAATTTTAGTTACGAATAGTTTTATTGTAATATGATTTTTTTACTTTTATAAAATAACAAATTATTTTAACAAAAATTAAATTATTATCAATGTTATAATATCAAAATAAATACTTTATTATACGTCCCTCTCTAATCCCCAGCAATAATCAGCCAGCATAGTTGGACTCCATTTTCCCTGGTATCGTTTTTCTATCGTAAAAATGTCTTGGTGGAATCGTTCCCCGTGTTCATCACTAACGGCAACCAAGTTTGATGGAAAAAAGTCCAAATGTGAATGTAAAATATGTACTTTCAAGAACATATTGCAGCTTATGCTTTATAATTCTCTAGAACTTCATCAACAATAGTTTTATAGTCATTTGAACGGTGATTTCCAAGAAAATTTTCAGTGATTTTTATAAATGATTCCCAAGCTGGTTTTTCGAGATCATTGAGCTGGTTTTTAAATATATCATCTTTTATCACTTGCCTGATTTGAAAACCTACAAACACGCCCTCTTTAATCTTGGCGTAATTGATTTTAGGGAATTTTGCTTTTAGTTATTAAAATCCAGCCCCATTTTTATCCATTGCTTTTACAAAGTTTTTCATCAGACCAAGTTTTATATGGAGAGGTGGTAAAAATATATCTTCAGGTTGTACTAATGGATAATACCTCACATTTTTTTATTCTTGGAGTAAGACATCGTCTTTTGCACAAATTTTTCTTCACGTAATGGTTCTACCTATACCTACTGTCCCATTCACAAAGAAAACAACACAATTTTGTATACTCAAGTTGTAATCCTTATAAAAGCGCAACAACTTTCAAATCTCCGCAAATTTTCCATTTATGTTCGTCGTACTGAATCTTTTCTAAAAGAAATTTCATTTTTTCATAGAATTCTTTCATGTTAGCACCATAACCTACCGGTATGGAGGAAAGATTATTTTGTTTTTGAAGAATCTATAAATAAACGCCACTCTTCAGTTTTGTGTTGTGTTTCCATAATATTCTTAATATCACAGACACTGTTACAAAATATCAAATCATTATCTTGTAAAAAAACTTTTTAACTCTTCATCTCGATGCCGAAAAAAAGTTATTTTTGTTTTTGGTTGTAATAAATTCCATCCTTTTAATCGAGATCTTTAAAGTTCTCCTTGTTATTTAGACAAGTGCAAATCACGAACTAAATCATTAAGATCTCCTTGAGATAGTACTTAAGTGTGGGGTTTCAGACAGATAGATGAAGAAGCAATTTGAAAATCAGGATCAGTATTTATATTATCTGTTTCTTCTGATTCAGTTGAAAGATCAGAGCGCTTAGGTGGTTTTGGTGTAGGTAGTTCTTCACTGTGAGGAATTGGTTTTTTAGCAGATGACACATCAGGATACTTAATTTGTTTTTTAGTTTTAATTGTAATGCCTTTTGTATTAGTCAGACCCAACCCGTAAGGAGTCCTACATACGTAACACAACAGATGTATAGAACCCACACTTTATCTTGCTGTCCAACAGGAAAACCGCAATAACATTCATACAATTTTTTTATTAAAAGTGTTAAATTTCGTCGTTGAGATAAGAAAGTTATTTCACTACAAATGTAACAGAACTTGTCAGGATCATTTTTACACTTTCTTGACATTCTTTAAGAATCACTCCACTCAGCAAACACAAAATACAGCCACTTTTCTGAAAAATAAAGCACTGAATTAGAAAATAATAAGGAAAAGGCGATTAATATTAAACTTTACTGATAAGTACCGGAACACGGAAACTAGTCCTAATCAAATCAATATACGTATGATTTTGTAGAGAGGTTAGGTAGATGTTTCGAAAGTACTGCTTACTTTTTTTGTTACAAAATTTTGTTGATCAGTGTTATCGTTGACTTGTTTGCATATCAAACTCTTAAACCCATGTCTCATCGGCAGTTATAATGCTCTCTATGAATGTGGTATCGGAACTCACAGGATGAAGTGTGTCCAAAGAGACCTGTTAAAGGTACTCTTTTTGAAAAAGATTCAGTTCAAAAATTCACCAAAATTATTTGAACGGACTCGTGAGAGATGTTGAGTGCTTTCTTGCCATCTCTTTAAAACTTTTAATATTTTCATCAGTTGAAGAGGTCGAAGGTCAAGAACGAGACATGTCTTCATAGATCTCTCGACCGTTTTTGAAGGCTTTGTACTACTCGTAAGCTTGAGGTTTAGAAATACAAAATTTGAGACAGGTTCTTACTTCACTTAAGCAGCTGCTGTAAACAAACTGACTGATAGATCGCGCTCATATTTGGCATAGTAATTGATGGCAACTTAGTAAAAGAAATTTTTTTGAATATCATTTACCCTGGGAGTTTAAATTACAAATTCCGGGAATTTCTTATCACCATGCGCTGCTGTAGAATATTTATAAATTAGGGAAAATTTACGCGCAGGGTTGAAGTGTGATATTCTGTTTTACTTAATGAAATTTTCGCTTTATTTTCGAAAGTAATTCGGATGCTATCAAAAACAATAGCTGTGAATAAGAGGGTGAACATCTACACCAAAATTATTTTCTCAAAATGAAATCAATGATTTAAGTGATCAAGTTAGGAAAGATAAAACAATATGTCAAGGCGTTAACGTGAAAGTATATTATTTTAGTGTCATTTGTAGAAAACTCCAAACTTATAGTATGGAAAAAAGGGAAAGGTGAAATTGAAAGACACATATTTTGATTACAGGAATCGTCGATATATTTTGAGTTTATAGTCCAAAAATTCTTAGGTTACCATTGCGTACCAAATATGAATAAATTGTGCACATTATGCTAACAAGCTGTCAGACTCTACGAGCAAATAGGAGTATCACGTTGGACTATATCCGTAATAATCTGGATACATTTTCGGATTATGTTGGCAATTAAAGGTTCTCATACGTTTATTTGGTATTATAAACATTGTGGAAAATAAAGCAGTGCTTCTTCTCACATACTTTCCTACCCTTGAAGAGGGAGCTATTATTTTGCGCAAATTATTATGAGCTTTGTTGACTTTATTACAATTATAATATACAAACAGAAAGTCATTTACAAATATCGAAAACGTTTGTTTGTTTCTAGGTGTATCATGGAAAAAATATTTGTTTTTTAACCGGAAGATATCAGATAAAAGTGATATAAAGTACATATGAAATAACAATTTTCAATGTCTATAATTCAAAAAGCAAATACTGAACCATGTGCAAAAACCAACCATATTTTTGCTTCTTTTTTTATAAATCATACTGCTCTAACTCTTGGGCATGGAACATCATTAATGTGCCGAGAAGTCAGTAAATCAAAACTGTATTTTCTAAATTGACAACGCGGCGAAAGCTAATGCATTGAGAGCGTGAATAGTTTACAGGCGTCCGCAGAAAAAACTTTCATGATTACATTGTCTGACTCTGAGCAGGAACAATAATGAATTGCTTCTGAAAGTTGCTGGATACAGCGCCGCCTCTAAAACTTAGAACGCTGAAAGCCGCAAAAATCACATAAATCTGAGAATCACTTGTCGTATTTGTCCTGACAGATGAATGAGTTGTGTGCTATCAAGTGTGAGGCAATGTTGAGGATGAAAGGAATAATTGCAGTTAAGTTGAGTGTAACAGAAGACGAAGTAGCGTACATTAAATTTTAGTAATATTAAAAGGCGCAAAGCTACAACAGTTAATGCCTCCCCGAACCGCAAGGAATCATGCCACACACACGCAAACATACAAATATATGTAGAGACATTGTAGAACGTTGTGGAGGGCAAGAATTGCTTGTAACACTGAATTAGGCGCATTTGTAAGCCAAATTGTGTGTAAGCGTCCAGTTTGAGTAGATATTTTAAGAGCAGTGATTTGGTTGATTTTGTTTCGGATGGGACGAAGGATGCGAGACGGACGGACGGCAGTGCTAGTAGTAGCGCATCATTCCACTTCATTGGCGGCTTTTGCAACATTTGTTTGTGACGTTAATATATACAATAATTGCGGCGGTTGTTGTGGCCACAATAATAACAACAACCACTTATAAAAGTAGACAATGAGCGGTGGCGTCTCTACCCTCTGCACTGGTACCAATGGTATGTTGCACAGCGCGGCGAATGGGCAACGTTCGAGAGGGTGGGTAGAGAAGGCCCCCTTTCCGCAGTTGGCAGTTTACTAAACGTTTGCATTAGATCCTTAGTGCTTATTACGAATTGTTGTGTTTAAGGGTTTTAACTGTGGTTTCTGCTTCTAGATGACAAGCTTAACGAATCGCATGCCAAATATTGCAAATGAAGGCAAATAAATAAACAGAAAGATGTGTTTTTTATTTATCTGAAAACTAGTGGCTGTTGAACAAAAACTTAAGTTGTGAAGATATTTTGATATTTTTTACCTACTTTCAGAATTTTATTTAAAACTTAAACACTGCATTTTAAAGTTTCGTCTGATGATGCGAACGGTGGACATCTTAAGGGGTTAGGGGTAGTCAGAAGCACGAAAAAATGAGAATTTTCAGTTTTCTTTTTTGCTATTTTACAAAAGTAGTAATATGGCATTATTATAGAATGTGTTGACTTGAAGTCATGAAATTTTCAAAATCAAAAAAAATTAATTTTCAAAGTTATAGTTATTTAAGTTGACCCAGTAAAACAACCAACCATAAGTCCTTGGAGAATCACCTAAAATCAATCGGACAAAAAAAAATAGTTTTATAAATAGTTAATCCTGAGCCTTTATTTTTATTTTTATTTTTTAATTATTAAAATGGTGGCCTCAGAAAATTTTTTTTTAAATTTTTGGGAAAAAATAAAGAGTTATTTGGTCTTAAAAATTCGAAATTTTTGAAAAAACAGAAATCTTTCGATCAGGCCCGAGTTTATTATGTATTCTAAAAGCTGTATAAATTTCATTAAAATCTACTGAGCGATTTTCGAGTTACAGTTGTCACTAGTTCAAAAAACATAGTTTTGAGAAAAAAGCATTTAAAGTCTCACACTAGCGCTTTGAAGAGCTCTCTTTGTTATTTCTCGAATAAATCAAAAACTAATTATCAGATCAACGTGAAATTTTCAGAGAATATTTTTAAGATATTACACTTAACGAAAATGCAAAAGAAAAAAAAAAAATAGTTTTTTGAAAATTCTAACTACCCCTAACCCCTTAATTCTTAACACGATATTATAGCAGTGTTCAGCATACTTATTATACCCTCACAAGATTTTCTCATACATAATAAAATTTTTGACCGGTTACCGGTTTATTTATAACACCTATAACTTATAGTGTGTGATATAGAGTTAAATATAAATGATCACAATGTCGAGATAAGTTGGTTTTCGGATGTTTGTTTGCACGTCCTGTTCAACATAAAGTTAAAATGGGTGAAATCGGATGCTAACCATAGTGTGCGTGGTATATACAACAGTAATGTTGAAAATTACTAAAAGTACGATAACCTCATACATAAATATAGCAGAAGCATTAAATTTCATAGTCAATGCTTGTCAAGTGCTTGAAGGCTTCTGATGAATCGGGGTAAAAATAAAACAGTGGTTGTGGCACCGCCCATAGTTAGGTAAAAACTCATATGTTAGGAACTTCTCGACCAACCAAATTTAATGCATAATATAAAACATGCATACTTATATCAATAATACTGAAAATTTCTAATAAATCACAACTTTAAATGTCAAGACATTCAGGCTAACAAGCACCGATGAAGTTATCGGGATAAACCTTTTAAAGATACTTACAAATAAAGGAATGAGGTATGAAATCCCCTAGATGTTCTGTACATGTGCAACTCAGTGCCGGAAAAATGGATAAAATCGGGGCAAAATACTACTGTATAAAAACTACTAAGAGTTTTTTCATACAATTTGGTGTGTGGAATAATATTCCGCCGAAACGTTCACAATGTTGGAAAAGGCCTTCGGTGATAATTGTTTATCGCGAGCAAATGTTTTTGATTGATACAAATTATTCAAAGAGGCTAGAGAACGCTTTGACGATGAATTACATCCAGGAAAGCCATCAACCTCAACTGAAGATAAAAAAAAATAAAGAAGTTGGTACTTGAGTATAGATGATTAACAGTCAGAGCTCTTACTGGCATCGTTGGAACATCGGAAGGATCAATGAAACCAATTTTTAAAAATCATTTGGGCTTAAGAAAAGTGAAAGTACGATTGGTTCAAAAATCACTAAATTTCTTCGAAAAACAGCGTTGTGTTAACGTCTGTGATATAATGCTTTCCAACTACCATGTTAACATGAATCGTATTATTACCGGCGATATGTTTCAGATCCATGCCTATGACCCCGAAACAGACTATCAACCGGCCGAATATCGTGGCAAAGCCAAAAAACCCACATCAAAGCAGTTCAAAACTCAAGGTTATGTTTTCTTCGATTATCGAGGTGTAGTGCACTCCGAATTCCTTCCGACCGGCCAAACTGTCAACAAGGAATACGATTTTAGTGTTATGTGTCGTTTGTGCGAGGCTATTCGTAAAAAAGGCCGGAATTATGGATTGAGAACTCTTGGTTTTTGCACCACAATAATGCACATCCCGCCTTGAATCTTCGTGAGTTTTTCGGCAAATTTTCAACAAATATCATGCCCCAACCATCGTATTCGCCTGTTTTGGTTTCCTGTGAATTCTGGCTATTCAGAAAACTCAAACGATCGCTCCGGGGAAACCGACTTGAAGCAATTGAAGGCAGTAAATCTGAATCGCTACGCACATTATTCCGCAAATTGACTTTACCGACTGTTTGGAGGACTGTATGAAATGTTGGCAAATATAGATTTTAAAGAATAAATAAAGAATTTTAAAATTATAAGTGAAGTCTTACTATTTTTTGGTCTTAGTTTTTAAGTGAATATATGTTCGATTTTCACGTTGACTTTAAACTATATATTATCGGTCAGTAATGAGACGCAGAAAGTATCTGTTTCTAATGACAGTGTATGATTGTGAGTAAAGTGACTAGAATTGGGTGAAATTTCACCTGGTCTCCAAATACCTAATATAAAGATTTTCAAAACATCCGGCAGTATTTATGCCTTATTTGGTTAGTAGCCAGAGTGTCAAGTATTGCAATAAAATTCAGGAAACATCATTTTCTGGTAATAGTATATGGAGAAGCTACAAAGTTGATAAAAAAAAAGTCAATACTAGTACTCCACCTTAAGACAACTCAGCTAAATTAAGGGGGTATTCTAGTCTAGAAGCATGAATTTCAAATAATTTTTAAAGTGTCGTAAAAAAAAGGCAATTAATATTTTTACCATCCATTTTTTATTAGTTATTTATTCATTTTTGAAGAGAAAAGAAAAAATAAAAAAACTAAAAAAAAGTAAAAAATTTCAAAAATTATGAGCTGACGAAGTGGGGGTCTCTAAAAATTTCCACGTGGCCATGCCCATGATTTCAACCCTCCTAGTTATCTGAAACCAAAAAAAAAAATAATTAATCTGGAATAATGTCGCAATGGTCGGAACTATGGAAAAGAGCGAAACATTTTTTTTCACAAAATGGCGACTGCCTGAAAAAAAAATTTTTTTTGATCACTTTTTCTGACTATTTCGAATTTTTTAAAAATAATAAAAATTTCGGGATGGGGCTAGTTCCAACCATAGACAAGACTATAAAGAAGACTCTATGAAAATTTCAGTCAGTTTTGAGAAAAACGTGTTTAAAGTTTCACGTTCCGGCCGAACCAGTTTAGATGCCGGGTCAGAAAAATGCCTATATCTCCAAAAATAATTTGAATTTTGAAAAATCCTCTTGTACACATATTCTTGAATAGTTAAGCTTTGAAAATATAAAAAAAATCGATTTTCTTGACTAGAATACCCCCTTAAATAAACGATTAATTTGGCATATATTATAGTTTAATTGCAGTCATTGACTGAAATCAGGAATTAACCAAGCGTTTTCTTGCTTTTGTAGATTGTCAAATTTGCCGGGAACTGTTACGATAATGGCAGTAATATGAGCAGTAAATACGAAGGATTTTGCGCTCCATTTGCACATATGTAAATTGTAAAATTAATTTTCAAACTGTGGTGCCCACACCTTGATTTTGACTGGAGTCGTCTCGACTGAACGCTGTCCTCGAGCAATAACTTATTTTGGTGTCGCTCAAAAAGGTTTCAAAGCAGCACACAACGTTTCAAAATTTTTAATTCCAAAAATACCTAATTCAATTCGAATAAAAGGTGGTCTGTCGGATATGTAGCCGTCAATCCATTTGCGAAAAATCTTGCACGATTTATTAACGCTTAGAAAGAAATTAAAAAATTCAACCTTACGGCAAAGACTCATTGGGATATTGATGGATTTTTGAAATATACGAGTATCAAGAAATTTGAGAGCGTCTTGATGGTTTCCATATGGTTCGAAACCCGTCTTTTTCTATAACATCCCACTTATTGCTTGTCATCAATCCTCGAAAATTAGGAAATTAGAGGCAGAATTAGCCAAGATGTTGAATTTAATTATTATTATTATATTCGCATTCGCTGCCGCCAAAGCTCGACAAGCTGACTGCTAAGTTCCAAATAATTGAAGATTGGAGGATTTTAAACTGCATGTTCAAAAGCTTGTTCATGATAGTCGTCAATAGGCCAGTAAATAATCTGCAAAAATTTGTGTGAATGAAACTCTATGTTTAAACTGATTTACTTATGTATATATTACTGACTTTCAAAATAGGGAAAAACAAATTTGTTCCTTTCAACACCAACAAGAAAGCAAATTGAATACAGATGTGATGAGAGTATAAAAACTCCGTCATATTTGACTTATTCTTCAAAACATTGAAGTAGTAAGTGGGAAGATATTAAATAATGTTTATAAAGTAACGGGTGATTTTTTTGAGGTTAGGATTTTCATGCAGTAGTATTTGACAGATCACGTGGGATGTCAGACATGGTGTCAAAGAGAAAGATGCTCAGTATGCTTTGACATTTCATCATGAATAGACTTACTAACGAGCAACGCTTGCAAATCATTGAATTTTATTACCAAAATCAGTGTTCGGTTCGAAATGTGTTTCGCGTCCGTGTCCGATGAGCGATGAGGCTCATTTCTGGTTGAATGGCTACGTAAATAAGCAAAATTGCCGCATTTGGGGTGAAGAGCAACCAGAAGCCGTTCAAGAACTGCCCATGCATCCCGAAAAATGCACTGTTTGGTGTGGTTTGTACGCTGGTGGAATCATTGGACCGTATTTTTTCAAAGATGCTGTTGGACGCAACGTTACGGTGAATGGCGATCGCTATCGTTCGATGCTAACAAACTTTTTGTTGCCAAAAATGGAAGAACTGAACTTGGTTGACATGTGGTTTCAACAAGATGGCGCTACATGCCACACAGCTCGCGATTCTATGGCCATTTTGAGGGAAAACTTCGGACAACAATTCATCTCAAGAAATGGACCCGTAAGTTGGCCACCAAGATCATGCGATTTAACGCCTTTAGACTATTTTTTGTGGGGCTACGTCAAGTCTAAAGTCTACAGAAATAAGCCAGCAACTATTCCAGCTTTGGAAGACAACATTTCCGAAGAAATTCGGGCTATTCCGGCCGAAATGCTCGAAAAAGTTGCCCAAAATTGGACTTTCCGAATGGACCACCTAAGACGCAGCCGCGGTCAACATTTAAATAAAATTATCTTCAAAAAGTAAATGTCATGAACCAATCTAACGTTTCAAATAAAGAACCGATGAGATTTTGCAAATTTTATGCGTTTTTTTTTTTAAAAAAGTTATCAAGCTCTTAAAAAATCACCCTTTATTAGAAACATTCGTGTAGGAAAGTGAACCCTACCTTTTTACCCATGGATCCGGGTTTTCTCTCGGCGTCCCTGCTTATTCGCATTTTTCACACAGGTGCTCAAATACGTAACTGAGAACAGCAGATATAGCGCACTATGGCTTCGGAACATTATTCTATTAATTTATGTCTAGAAATTTGAAATGGTAGGATTTCATAGACATATTTAAAAGTTATTATTTCTTAATTCCTCAGACATGGTTTAAATATTTCACTTCTCCATTTGACAATTGAATTCTCAGTTTTTCCCCACCCTGTGCCCACATAAGTTTACTTCAGTTACCGTAAGTCACCGAAGTGAGTTGAGTAAAATATGTAAATACGGTTACATCGCACATCATTTGAATATTATTTGACCTGGAGTGGACTTTGTCAGGTAAACCGACGCACACGTTTACCTTTCAAAAGGAACGCATACATTAGTGGTCACAGTGTTTGCTCATTTCGTCCGAATGCCGTTAATGGTAACGCAAGTAAATTGTAAGGCCGAGTAAAACGACTAAAATTTAATACATATGTGGAATGAGAATAAAAAGGTGCACAAACTGAAAGAGCCATTAACATGTTGCATGAAAATGTCATCAAACAAAAGTTTTGAAATGCAAATGTTGAGAGTGTTCTGCGTCAGAAAATAGGTACATATTTTTAAATTTTCTCTATCTACTTTTGGAAAATGCTGCAATTTGGCTTCGCCGATATTTTAATCAGTTTAAAATAGGTGGGAAATAAATACAAAAACAATTCTACTAGAATTGTGTTTTAAGAAGCAAATAATATAACCATGTCTTTATTAATACCTAACCAAGGACGGCATCCCAACGCTTCAGCAGCCGCCCTACTGCCCAGATGTGGCCCCCTTATTTTGCTTTTTTTTGCCTGAAAATGCTGTTGAGAGGGAATCCAAGCACTTCGGCCCTCAAGGCTATTCCCGAGAATACCTTCCGTGATGATTTGAATGGTTGGAAATTGCACTGACAGCGGAGAAGGTGCTTATTTTAAAAGAATTATTTTTTAAATCGACTCAGTCCTATTACTTTCCAGACAAACCCTATGTGACATCTCTGAGGAAGCGACAAGAGTAAACGTCGTGCGAAACTGATCCATAGTTGTTCGAATTACCGACTCTGTTGGGATATTAAGTCGACCGATTATTGGACGCAGAGTATGATGCGTTGCAGAAATCGACCTATTATTTTTATAATAAACATACACATCGCACATTGCGCAAATGGTTTTCCGGAGTAAATCTATTTATTAGAAATTTGCAAATCAAACTGAGTATAAAAAAGTAACAGCTGTCAGTAAGACCAACTCCGAAAAAAGTATTACCTCTTGGAAAACCGCACGCCTAAAAAACACCTTTTAAAACCAAAAAGGCGTTAACTAGAAACTCAAAGTGCGAAATATTTAAGTATACGTATATATGTAAATGTAAAAAATGATCAGAGTAGGCACAAGTCCGTATGAATGTGGTAGTTGGAAGAAAATGCTGCTTGGAAATTCGATGAAAGTAAATATTGATGGATTTGTGGCAGAAAATCCCTCTGTTAGGCCATTTAAAACTCGTTAGAACATTTATACATATTTATGTATCCATATGGGCATGTTCGCTCTCGGTTGATGGCAACATTGAATTCACTGATTGTGCCCGCTTTGCTGTTTTGTCACGTTGTTCTGCAATTTCACGTTAATACCACAAAACTCTGATCGATTATGATTGATAGGGATTTGTATTGCATGATGTTTGTGTTGCATACTAAAAAACTATCTATTCTTTTCCATCGTTTGAATGTTCTGTGCGATTCACAATTCCATTGTGCGAATAATATGTATGCTTCGAATTAAGATGTAAGAGTCCGCAAGTAATTGCCATTATTAGGGCTGTCACCACGCATCAGTTGATGGTGTTGATGTTCCAATGATGAATTTCAGTATGAAACAGACAAATAGTGTAAATTGAATTGGATTTAAATCTGAAATCAAGGGAAATATTAAACAAATGTGGAAAAAATCGATTTAAAGGATATTCTACATACCATTTGTCGAGAGTAATGGGATCACAAGTAAAATAACTTATTTGCTGTTAGAAGCAGAGTTTTGTTATATTCATGCAACCCGTTGCTACGGAGTATTATAGTTTTGTTCGCCTAACTTGAACGTATCACCTAAAGCTAATCCAGACAGATATAGGCCTATGTGACTGTCTGTTTGTCCGTTCTTCCCTCCGTCCGAGCAAGCTCTAACTTCAGTAAAAATTGAGATATCTGAATAAGACACAGGTTCCTTAGTACAAAAAAAAAAAAAATACGAGTTCGTAGATGGGTAAAAAGTTTTGAAAAAGTGAACGGGGCCTCCCTCTAATATGTTTAATGTACATATGTATCTCCTAAGCGAATAAACCTAATAACCAAATTCGTCCATCACAACTTTTATAAGAACTCCTACCGACAGTGTGAAAATGAATGAAATTGGAAGATGACGCTGCTATCCCATATAACGATACTTTTAAAAACTACTAAAAACGTAATAAATCAAGAATTAAATACGCCGGATACATTAAATTTTACTGAGATCGTATAGGAAGCCGGTGTGAAAATTGGACGATGAGCGTGTTGCCGCCCGCTTTTTGGTAAAACTCCGTATCTCGGAATCCGCTCAACCGATTTCGACAAGATTTAGTTCGTCACATAAAGGGTGATTTTTTAAGAGCTTGATAACTTTTTTTTTAAAAAAAACGCATAAAATTTGCAAAATCTCATCGGTTCTTTATTTGAAACGTTAGATTGGTTCATGACATTTACTTTTTGAAGATAATTTCATTTAAATGTTGACCGCGGCTGCGTCTTAGGTGGTCCATTCGGAAAGTCCAATTTTGGGCAACTTTTTCGAGCATTTCGGCCGGAATAGCCCGAATTTCTTCGGAAATGTTGTCTTCCAAAGCTGGAATAGTTGCTGGCTTATTTCTGTAGACTTTAGACTTGACGTAGCCCCACAAAAAATAGTCTAAAGGCGTTAAATCGCATGATCTTGGTGGCCAACTTACGGGTCCATTTCTTGAGATGAATTGTTGTCCGAAGTTTTCCCTCAAAATGGCCATAGAATCGCGAGCTGTGTGGCATGTAGCGCCATCTTGTTGAAACCACATGTCAACCAAGTTCAGTTCTTCCATTTTTGGCAACAAAAAGTTTGTTAGCATCGAACGATAGCGATCGCCATTCACCGTAACGTTGCGTCCAACAGCATCTTTGAAAAAATACGGTCCAATGATTCCACCAGCGTACAAACCACACCAAACAGTGCATTTTTCGGGATGCATGGGCAGTTCTTGAACGGCTTCTGGTTGCTCTTCACCCCAAATGCGGCAATTTTGCTTATTTACGTAGCCATTCAACCAGAAATGAGCCTCATCGCTCATCGGACGTAAAGCGCGAAACACATTTCGAACCGAACACTGATTTTGGTAATAAAATTCAATGATTTGCAAGCGTTGCTCGTTAGCAAGTCTATTCATGATGAAATGTCACAGCATACTGAGCATCTTTCTCTTTGACACCATGTCTGAAATCCCACGTGATCTGTCAAATACTAATGCATGAAAATCCTAACCTCAAAAAAATCACCCGTTACTTCTCATATTTATATGTCACAGTACTAAAATGAACGAGATTCTACTTGATTCTTTCACTTTTCTGAAATGAGAAAGCGTGTTGTACTCATAACATTGTATCTTCATGCCTAAAATAGTTAAATGTGAGCGAAAACTCGACCTAG
>CM050323.1:65864396-65891852 GCA_027475135.1 Bactrocera correcta | reverse complement strand
GTCCATCAATGATGGGGTGGAGATCAACCGTTGGCGATATTTGTAATTACAACGTACAACAAGCACTAATTTGGGTGGTGCTATAAGACTGCTTTGCAAAAATGATAAAGAAGAAAGCAAAAAAAGGAAAAATGATAAGAAAGTATGCGAATAGGTACGAAAAAAATCCAGTTTTGAGATTGTTGCAAAGTATGCAAAGTTTCCGGTTCGATTAAAATCCATTTCAGTTTGGAAAAGTATATATTTCCGAGAACTATTTTGGAAGAAAATTTTAATATTTTGTTCATAATGCTGCCTTCCTCACTTAACCTTAGTCAAAGCCGCTTAGTAATGTTAGTTAAATTGAGCTTACGCGCCTAAAATCTCAGCGTTCGCACCTACGAAACCTTGCGTCCACTGCGACAACAACTGCGTCCGCCGCTGTTGCGTTAGTGCAATTTAATCGATGAGCAAGTGAGTTTTTATGCCTCTAAAAGTGGCACAGCTGCACGCACTATCAGTTGCCAGCTTGTAAGTGCCCAATTTAGTTACTGATGGCGCTCTTTCGTTGCAACTTAATTCGTCATCATCGTGCGTGTTGACATTTCCTACGTGTTTTCCATTTTAATTATGATTCCACTCGGAAATTTCGCGGTTTTTTTGGTGGCAAGTAGCCTTATCAACGCGTATTTGTTCACTTGCGCGCGGGTAGCAATTTTCTACTTCATTTCACACGGTACTTGACATTTTTCAGATTCCTATGGGCGACTCTACGCTTAAGACCAAAGAGCGGCGGGAGTGATCCATGTTCCATTCGGAACATTACTTTAGTCGAACGTTGTCTCCATACTGCTTTAAGGATGTGAAACTTGGCTTGTAACTGATCACCTCACTGGCAAGATTTAGAGCTTTTTTAACAGATGTGTATAGGGTGTTGGCCAAACGACATTAGCAATGGCGACCTGTATAAAAAATGCGATCTGGAACTCATGGCCAAGTACATATTAGGTTGTCAAAAAAGTCTTGTGGTATTTTTATTGAGTGATTTATTGAATTTTTTAAAATGGTTTATAACGGTTTGATGATTCATGCCCAGCTCTTGACCCACTGTTTGAGAGGACGTAAATACATATAATGAGTTGTCTAAAAAGTCTTGCGGTATTTTTTTTGAATCAATTCGTGTGGCACCCATACGTCGAGCTTCTTAGTGACTCCAAGCTTCTTCAAATGGTTTATAACGGTTTGATGACTACTATGCCGGTCTCTTTCGACCAATTCAGCGATTTTATCGCAATTTTCCACGACAGGCCTTCCCGGAGCGTGGCGTATCTTCGACCACCTCTACACCAGAACGAAAACGTTGAAACGATCTTTGTGCGGTGGAAATGGAAACTGTATCGGGTCCATAAACTGCACAAATTTTATTGGCGGCTTGAGATGCATTTTTGCCTTTATCGTAGTACTCCTAGTACTGTAAAATATGCCGTATTTTCTTTTTATTTTACTCCTTGTTTGTGACGCTATAACTCACGAACGACTTAAAAGAAACGACAATCAATCAAACACGCGTTAGCGCGGGAAATGAGCTTTCCAAAAAGGTATAGCCTGACCCGATGCGACGAATAAAACTAGAACTACGCGCTTTCAGCGCCAACTAGCGAAAATACCGCAAGATTTTAAATTTTGATATATAAAATTAAGAAAGCGAAGATGAATACGTGTAACCTCACTGCGAAAAGATGATATAGCAGTTTGCCGATAAGCTGAGGATGGAACCTCCAAGGAAGCCATAAGAGAGGCCACCCTGGTTTCACGTGTTGAAAATTCCTACAAACCAACTAAAGTTTCTTTCCAGAAGCAAATGGAAATCCTTTATTGACGCCTTACGTTTCAGTGGGAGATACAAGAAATGAAGTTTCCATTCGAAGAATTGAGAGTGACGAACAAAATTTGAAAAGAGCGAAAATTATACAAAAGCTGAAAGTTTACAGCTTTTTGGAAGTAATTTCAGCTATCGCGACTCAGCTTGTTAAGTAAAACTCTGCACCTCATTCGTACGATGTGACCACATATTTAGGAGCTTTTTTTAGCTTTAAACTTTTTTCGAGCTTTCCGAGTGTAGTCCGCAATAAAGTTCTAGCTGGAAATTTACTAAACTAAATAAAAGCTTTATAAACTAAGCTAATGATTTTATACGATCTAATACCTTAGTAAGGTCACTTTTTAGACTTTGATGACCCCAGCTATATTGAATAGATTTATATACACAAGTTTGGTAAAAATTAATTTTTATTGTCAAATATTTCAAGATGTTACAATTTTGTATTTAAAACTAGTATTAAAAGTAAGTTTATGGTATATTTTTCAATATATAGAGCTTTCTAAAGCTCTATGTACACATTTATTTACGAACGAAACATAAAGATTTCTTAAAGTTTCAATTTTAAAGCAGTAATACACATACATTTTTGATATTGTATGTCAGATATTTTTTCTCAAGGAATATATTCCTTTGAAAAGCTTTTTTTAAACTTTTGCAGTAATGATAATCCTAATCTTACCAGAGATCGAAGAAAACGAATAATAGTAAGTAACTAGAAGTCATAAATGAGCATAGTAAAGCATGGACAGTTATAAATACGAGTAAACGTTGATTAGAACGCAGTGCAATGTCTTTTATGTATGTATACTACTGTGTCCAAAAAATACAAAAAAAAAGGTTTGAATTTAAACTGCGCGCGTCGAAGGATTTGGAGAATTATTTTTTTTTATGTTGGTAGTAACTATTGTCAGTCAATATGTAAGTCAAAGTCATTTATGTCAAATTTCATGTTAAAATATTCATTAGTGTTTGAGATACGTAACGTTTTGTGAACTGCTAAAAGTGAGTTTTTCGTTTTTTGCGATGTCGAAATTTGTGGAGCAAAGAATTTGCATTAAATCTTGTTTACGGAATCAATTTTCTGCTGCGGATATGTTGAGGATGGTGCAGAAAGCCTTTGGTGATGAGGCTATGTCTAAAAAAAATGTTTACAAGTGGTATAATGAGTTACAAGCCGGCCGTGAACGTGTCGAAGACGAAGAGCGTCCCGGGCGACCATTAACCTCAACCGACGAAGCTCACGTTCAACAAATCAAAGATTTGGTGGTGAAAAAACGTCGATTAATAATAAGAGACCCTGCTGATGAAGTTGGCATATAGAAAGGCTCAGCCAATACCATTTTGAAGGATGTTTTGGGCTTCAAGCGCGTCAAATCTCGACTGGTACCGAAAACATTGAATTTTTTGGATAAGAGGCGTCGCGTTGAATTGTGTGAAACGATGCTTTCCGACTACCAGGGTGTCATGAAATGCATTATAACTGGCGATGAGACTAGGATCTATGCTTACGACCCCAGAACAACCGATCAATCGAGCGAATATCGTGCCAGAAGAGAGCCGAGACCAAAACAATCGCGCCAAAGACGCTCAAAAATCAAGGTCATGTTGACTGTTTTCTTAGTTTATTGTGGTGTTGTGCATTATGAATTCCTTCCAACCGGTCAAACAGTCAACAAGGAATATTATTTGAATGTTATGCGTCGTTTGCATAACGCTATCCGCCTAAAAAGACCGGAATTGGGGAAAGAAATTCTTGGTTTTTACACCACGACAATGCACCATCCCATACTGCCCTCGTAATTCGTGATCATTTTGCCAAAAACCAAGCTCAAAAGACCGCTCCGGGGACACCGTTTTTATACGATAAATGAGATTCAAGCCGCAGCGAAAACGGAACTGAAGGCCATCCCGGAAAGTGACTAAAACTAGTGTTTCGAAGATTGGAAAATCCGTTGGCATAAGTGCATTGCATCGGGAGGGGATTACTTTGAAGGAGATGAAATTGATTTGGAAGAATAAATATAGAATTTTCAAAATAAATACAATATCACCTTATTTTTTGGTCACAGAGTACAGTATTTGTTTATGGTGCATAGCCTCACGTTTAGCCTACCAGTGTTTGCTCAATTAGAAGTCGAGGATTCACTAACGAGTAGTTAATGTTCGAACGCAATCGACATGTTTTTATCCCACGAAAATTGGAGTCGTATTTCGATTATGCAATTTCACTATCTTTTTAACAACTAAATTGGAACGTATTTCTCCAATTTGCTCGATCCTTCTATGAATCCATTTCATTAAGTTTTGGTACCTCAATACCTTATACAATATATAGTATATCAAGTAAGCGTCGTATTCCAGTGAAAATTCTTATAAACAAACTGAGAGCTCGATTCAGGAATGTTGACCATGAAACTTTAAGCAATTAGATAATTTATATGGCTCTCAGCTTCCTGGAGTGGCTTTTTTTCTTAGCCATTATATATGCCTTAACTTTACTTCCGCAATTTGACATATGATACATAGTTTGTAGTTCGATGTCCGCATAAGCACACCCCTTTAAACCATTCTTTCGGAACAAAGACTGCTTTGTTACCTAGGAGAAATTTAGGGCTAAAAAGGCAGTTGGCAATAATAAGCATTAATTGGAAGAAGACGTATTAACTATTGTTTTATCTGTACCTTCCTCAGAGTCGCTCAGAATTTCTCTCTCAGTATATAATTTAGTGAGTCGGTCTACAAACTCAGACCATAAAAAACACACACCTTGCTCAATGCTTTCCCCAACACTCGAGAATCCCATGGCAATTTCTTCGACTTCACGCAACTCACTTTCCGATGTTCAGATGCAGACCACCGGCAACGTCGGCGTCTGACTTGTGGGTCAAGATCTTCAACTTTGAGAATACACAGCTGATCTCCGGTTCACTTTTCGTCTCCGTACTTTGTTGTTATCAGCAGAGTCTGTTAAGTGGTCCCTTTTGTCTTCACACCAGATTTTACTGCGGGCTATTCTAAGGCTTTAACGAATCTCAACCTCTTAGTTTTTGCAGGCTTTGATCAGTCGCCTTATCTAGAGCCACAACATAAACGACTTTGCGAACGACTCTCCTCCATCTTTGGCCTATTGACTGACGGCTTAGACTCTTCAGCTGACCTCTGTCTTTTGGCTGCCGCTTCTGGCGGTGCAACATCTATGTATGTATTTAAGCGACAGCGGTTAGTTAGCTAAGATTAGCCAACTGTCGTCTTTGTAACAGGAGCTAATGAAGAAAGATCCATTTATTCCAATCGCAATCGCTGGAATCAGGATGTATTTGAAGGTCGAAGAAGTTTCAAGAGTTAAAAGAAATTTAACTTTTTCGAAAGTTTAAGGACCAGTTCATGACTTTCTTCGTAAGGAATGATGGTCAGAAGCTTAGAAACATTACTGCATTCCACTAAATGCTAGTGGAAGATATAGGCTGGGTTAGATGGCTGATCAAAGATCGCACGTGGACTATACGTTGTCCTTTGTGATGCCATAGAAAAAAGAACTTCCTTGTTCGAACTTAAAGATCGGCAAAACGCCCGGTAGCCGATACAAATTTGCAAAGGCGCCCGATATCTATACCCACCAGTTCGGTAGGATGTCTGAAGGTATGTGCCCCCAAGTGTCTGAGCCTTAACCTCCCGAACGCGGGACAGTCAAGAAGGAAGTGCTGGCTAGTTTCCATCGCATCTTCTTCTAAGCAGCTTTTGCAAGCAGCATCCGGTAAGATTCCTAATCTTACAGCATGTGTGCCAATAGGGCAATGGCCTGTAAAGAGCCCGACTACTAAAGAGAAGCTAGCCTTACTGAGGGCAAAGAGATCTTTAGATCTTCTGTGATCTGTCTTGGGCCAAAATGCTTTTGCGACCGCGCAAGTACCAGTGCTCGCCCATCGTGGACCGCGAGGCCAGCTTTCCAGTATTAGGACACAAGAGGACACCGGAGCACCGACCCGTTCCCATTCTACCGATAGTGGCTCTAGGTAGCTCATCGGCTCTGCAATTACCTGCTATTCCGCTGTGGCCCGGCACCCATACACGCCTTATGGTAAATACTGTCGCCGCCAACGACAGTACCACCAGACACTCCTCAACCAGCCCTGAACGCACTGTGAATGAATTCAGGGCTATTATCGCTGCTCTACTATCTGAGTGAATGGTCACTTTCCTGAAGGTGGACACCCTCCGGAGTAGCAGATCTGCTGCTACTTTGATGGCTGCAACCTCAGCCTGGAAGACGCTGCAGTAGTCGGGAAGTCTGAAACTAGAGTTGATAAAGAGCTCCCGACAATAAACCCCTCCACCAACCTTCCCCCCCAAGCTTTGACCCATCCGTAAAGAAGCTTACTGCCCCTCTCCTCCAACGGCTTCTTCCCACCTATAACTCCCTCTTCGGTATATGGGTAGAGAAGAAAACGCGATAGTTTGATATGGCGACTCCATGATCCAGATGATCCGGTATGCAGTCAAAGCTTGTAAGGATGTTCGAATGTTCAGAAGCACGCTCTTTTAGGAACCCAGATTCCCTGAGCCTAATAGCCACTTTTGCGGCCATACACTTTCCGGCAATGTCCACGAGCGTTATGTTCAGAATTGCATTAAGTGCCACGGTTGGGGTGGACCTTAATGCTCCGCACATGCTGATAAGCGCAGCTCGTTGAACGCTTTCGAGTTTCTTAGCAAGTGTGATCTTCTGTAGAGCCCTCCACCACATAAAGACTCCATAGAAGATTATGGGCTTTACTATGGTGTCATAGAGCCAGAGGACCACTTTCGGTGAGAGGCCCCACCTTTAACCGATAGCCCCTCTACAGCAGTAAAGGGCTCTCTCCTCGATGTTCGGCTTCCATGAAAGCTTCTTATCCAGGATGAGCCCTAGATACTTCACCGTATCCGCCGGTTGCAGGGATATACCTCCCATTTGCGGCAACGGTGCCACTGGGATCTTATATCTTCTACTGAATAAAACCATTTCTGGTTTATTCGGGTTTATAGCGAGTCCGCTTCCGACCGCCCATTTTGTTACAACGCCGAGATATCCCTGCGTCAGCTCGTATACGGTGCTTAGGAACTTCCCTTTGACCATAAGTGCCTAGATCCTCTAGTTTCTTAAGAAGGTCGTTAACGACTAGGATCCATAGAAGAGGAGAAAGAACCCCTCCCTGAGGGCTTCCCCTGCTCACATTTCGCCACGCGTGCGCGATGCCCCATTCTGTTTCGACCACTCTGTCACAAAGAAGACTGAAGATGAGGTGCTTGAGGTTCGATTCAACCCCAAGACCATCTAGAGCAGTTATGACTGTCTCCGGCAAGACATTGTTGAAAGCTCCCTCAATATCAAGGAAGGTTCCAACAGCGAAATCTTTAGCCTCGATGGCTTCCTCCAACCACGACACGATAGTGTGCAGGGCAGTGTCCACCGATCTGCCTTTACGATACGCATGTTGCGCTCCTGATAGGTAGTCTCTCGGAATGCGCCTCCTTAGATCCCAGTCCATCAGTCTCTCCAGAGTTTTGAGCAAAAAAGAGGATAGGCTGATGGGTCTGAAATCCTTGGCCGTGACATGGGAGCCCCTGCCAGCCTTCGGGATGAACGTAACTTTGACCCGTCTCCAGGCCCCCGGGATGTAACCTAATCTGATGCAGTTCGCATAGATCGGTCGCAACCATCTGCATGACACCTTAACAGCCCGTTGCAGCTGCGCTGGTATGATGCTGTTCGGTCCCGGGGACTTGAACGGTTTGAACGAATTAATCGCCCATTCCAAGTGACGCTTGTTCAGAAGGTCGGCAAAGGCCGTGCAGTCAGCATGCAACTCTCCGAGAGATGCCACTATAGACGACGTGCTATTAGGGAAGTGAGCATCGAGGAGCAACTGAAGTGTATCTTCACTGCTCAGGGCCCACTTCCCATTTATATCCTTGAGATAACCCAGAGGCACTGGGTTTTTAGCGAGAATGCACCAGAATCTGGAGGACTAGTGGCAGCCCTCCACTTTCTCGCAGAAGGTTTTCCGAGCCGAAGACTTCAACCCACCCGTCCACCACATCGGTGGTGCCCAACATGTTCACCCCCGGTGCACGTGGCAGCGTTTGCCAAAGCCTCCTTCGGTAGCCCTCCCAGTCCTTGTTCCTCGGATTTCTGAATGATTTCCTAGGCGGACCTTCTCCGACTACTTGTGATCCGAAAAGGAGTGATCATCGAGGACCCTCCAATTCGAGATCAACGGGGCAATCCCATGAGAGGCTAGGGTGAGGTCAAGAACCTCCTCCCTGCATGCAGTCACAAAAGTTGGAGAATTTCCCCTATTACAAATGCGAAGATTTTCGCTTACAATAAAGTCAAAAAGGGACTCACCTCTATTATTTGTGTCCGAGCTTCCCCATATCGAGTGCCGCGAGTTGGCGTCCGAGCCGATGATGACGTCGGCACCATTCCGGGACGTTTCAGCCAAGGTCTTCCTTAGCAGTACAGGAGGTGGCTCCACCGCATCATCGTGCGCCATATACGCGGAGATAATCCAGACATTTCCGGTATCGCGCTCCAGTTTTGCTGTTACTATATCAGCATTGCTGAAATTAGGTAAAAGAAGTACCATTAGTTCATTTCTAACCAGTATACAGGCTCGGTTTCTACCTGCATCATTGGTCGCCAGCAGCTTATGGCTCCTCGTCCTCAAGCCAGAGATCCCGCTACTAGTTAGCCACGGTTCCTGGATCAGGGTGACATCGGCCTCGTCTTGCTCCAGACGAAGCAATAGATTGGCGGAGGCCGCCTTTGAGTGTTGGAGATTAATCTGGAGGAATTTTATCCTTCAGACTCTCCTCTAGAAGCGCCAGTTCAGCGCTCATGTCGTGATTGACCCTCACGACCTCAAACAGTTGTTCGAGGCTAAAGACGGAATCGCCAATCGACGAACCGCCTCTAGAACTCGCCACGTCCGGTCGTTATCTGTGGTCGCCTGACCATCGCTAATGCCGTCTGCCTTCCCCACTGCATCTGCAGCTCGGGTGCCATCAGTCCTGGTATCCGTTGGGACTACCTTTAGCACAACCATCTCGAAACCATAACTGATGGCTCCCTTGGTTTTGCTGAGAGGACCGATGGACTCCTCATTAAGCATTATCAACGCTTTTCTCAATTTCACTTGCAGTAGAAGGTTCAGCCGGAAGCCAGACGCGAGCCCTAGGACGAAGAGGGAGGTCCGCTCTGTCCACGGCCTCCAGTCTGGCTCCCTTCCAAACCTCCCCCACCTGAGATACTGCCTTCTTATATAAGATGGCCGATCTTTCATCGGCACACCTTGTCAGCTTATGCAGCCCATGATGCCAACCGGCACTTACACATTTAGGAGGTGGCTCCGGGTTTTCCTTAACCACCTTGAGAAAGACTGAAGAGATAACTGCCGCTACTCTCTTCCACTCCTCGTGAGAGATGGCACCGTCCTCCCTGCTGCGGTCTAGCACACGAAGCACTCTTGCACCAGCGCTTTTAGCGATTTCGCTAAAAGTTGGCGCAGCCCCCGTTCGCGGTTTCTTACCAAGGGAGGCTTCTCCCTCATGCGGCCTTTACCGCTTAACCGCTGGTTCGGGTCCCTTCGTTTCGAGTCGTGCCCTATCGGTCTCGCTCTCACTCAGAACCTTCTTAGCCCATTCGAGCGTATTGGCATGCTGCTCAGATACCTGCGCTCTACGATTTTTGCTGCCAGTCTGCGGTCCGACTTCAGCTTTCTAGCTAAAGCTCCCCTGCTAATGCCCCCTGTGGTTCCGAGCACGAAGGCTCCACCCTTCACTACCTCACTTGCCGGCGGTTTTTTTTTTTTTTTATATAGTTTCCACAAGAAAATTTTTGGGTTAATTTCAACTAGTGAACCACGGTTATAACCCCAATCGGACAAGAGGTAGAGCAGGCGTAAGAGTAGAAGGTGCTGCAACAGCAGCAAGTTAGCGGCAGCGGCCGATCCATAGATCCATAATCGCAATAAAAACCAATAATAGTTACAACATCATTTACCGAGAATATTCTCAACAACATTAGCGAAAAATTGCATATCATCGCTGGCAGAAGAATAATGCAGCTAGTTGCAGAAATGGGAGCAAAAGAAAAAGATAAAGCAACATAAAATCACAATTGAAATTCATTTCTGCGCATGCGTAGACTTGTGCATTCAGATATTTTTGTTATTATTGCATGCGGACTATGTTTAAGTCTCTAGATTCTCCTTACATATACGAGTAGTATATGTATCCCAGGAGATTGCCCTTGAACCACTTTGAAAATCACACAGGAATGAAAATTCAAGGCTGTTGCAAGTTGAAATCGATTCGTGTCCACTATACTATAAAGATCCTCTGTCCGTAAAGAAGTTTCAATAATATCCGAAAAGCGTCGAGTAACAGTTAGATACAAATTTATGTATTTCGCTGGGGCTCTTGAAAACTTCCAAGAAGAACGAAATTTTGTCCAGCGATAAGGCCCATTTCTGGGTCAATGGGTTTGTAAACATTCAAAATGCCATATTTGGGAGGAAGAACAAACTGAAGAGATTCAAGAAATGCCATTTCATTCAGAAAAACAACGGCTTGGTGTGGTTTGTGGGCCGGTGAAATCTTCGGTCCACATTTCTTCAAAAATAATACCGATGAGGGGTAACCGTCAACTGAAACCGTTATCGCGCCTTGATAACCGACTATTTTATGCCTGCATTTTTAGCTCCTGATCTCGACGACATTTGAATCCAAAAAGATGGCGGCACTTTCTACATATGACATCAATTAATTGATTGATTGAGAGAACATTTGGGTGTGAAAATTGGACTCAACGGACGGACTATCTGAGACGTAGTCGCGATCAACAATTGAAAGAGATAATCTTCAATTATAAAGGAATGTTCTTTCGAATGACAATAAATATTCTCCATTAGATTGGAAGTTTCTGTGTATTTTTTTTTTTTAATTACGGGACCTCGAAATGTATCACTTCTTAGTATGTATATACAGTATAAATGATCAGCGTGACGTGCTTGGTCGATTTAGCCATAGCCTGTCCGTCAGTGTTTCTGGGTATTAGTTCGCATATATTCAGGCAGACCCCAGTTTTTTAAATATCTATCTGAGAATTTTTACCCGTCCTTCCCAAAATTTAGTATTCACTATATGATATATCTGCCTTACAAACTCACCAATTAAATTTCTTCTAAAAAATTTCAGAATTTTATAAGGGAATTATATCTCCAGTGCTCCAGAAGTTAACGTTTTCTCGGGTTCATAAGAAAGTTTAAAAAATTGTCAGACATTACAGTGCGTCTGAAACCACTCACAAACACTGGGCTTCCCAACCACAGATTGCTTCGGCGCAACCAACACGTTTTACCCCAACCGCGCAATTACCTCAATAAAAGTTTTATGTTCTCTGCCTGAACGAACCGAACCGGAAGCAACATTCGCCAAACAGACACATATTAACAGCCGCTCTGGCGACAGCGTAGTCATGTGCGTCAACGTCAGCCGCTAACATAACCGAACAGCATTTGCCTCCAACGGCTCTACAATCGCCGAATGAGTGCAGTTGCTCGCCTTGCTTGCCGAACTTTTTCAATACATTTATGCTACTGCTGACTTTGCTTTGACTGCATAGCTGCCTTGCTGGCTGCCTCGGCTTGAGTTTTCCTGTTTGGTTACTTTTGGGGGCGCGCATTCAGTGCAGTCTTCGTTTCGCCGTTATTCGCGTAGGTTCGGTGTCACAGGTTTATTGGTGATTGTCGTCGTTAGCGCGTTGCTCCTCGAGTTCAGTGGGTGTTTACGAGTACATACGCACGCACCAACAAAGCGCGCATTCGTTGCTGTTGGTAACAGGTGCTTGTGTGATAGAAACAAATAAAATATTGAAAAGGTGGAAAATATGTAAATATGAAATAAATGTCAAACAATACTGCTGAAAAGTTGTGTAATTCTTGGAGATTTATTTTTTTCTTTTTCTATTTTTTTTAAGTTTTGTAAGAAGTTTTTTTCGCGACTTCGTGCCACTTCGTGATTGCCAAGTAAAGTTGCAGAGAAAATAGCAAATCAGTGGTGAGAAAATGCATTATACGAAATTTTCATACAAATTTGTGAATATTATTTTTGGTATGGCATTAACGATAGTCTAGAATGTGTGGCGAGTGAAAAGCGAAAATTTGCGAAAATAAAGAAATTATTTTCTAATGTGACCTGTGCAAAGCTACTGGCTGAAAGCGGTTCACAACAAAACGCCCAATAAAGTATGTATGCATGTGTGTATGTAAATATAAACAAAAAACAGTAAGTCTTTGTTCATAATTTTAAAATCTTAATTTATTCTTCGAAATCTATATCTTGAGCCATTGTTTTCTCCAATCATCAAAGCTCTCTATGAAGTAAATTTCCGGAATAGTCTTCGAATCGGGTAGCGATACACGTTCAATGTCTTCAATTGACTGAAAACCGTTTCCCCGGCGCGCTCGTTTAAGTTTGCTGCGGCACGATATTTGGCGGAAAATTCATTCAATGCAGTATGAGTTTGTGCATAATCGTGGTTGTCGATCCAGAATTCTGTCCTATTTAAATAAAACTGTGAACATAATGTTGATTTTTGACCTGCTTCCACGTGGTTTTCACGGCTTCGGCTCACCTTTGCCACGATATTCGGTCGAATCATCGTCTGTTTTCGGGTCGTAAGCATAGATCTAAAACTCATTGCCAATAAAAATCCATTTCATGACATTTAGGTAGTCGGAAATCATTGATTCATAACATTACGGTATTGAATGACTCATTTCGAAAGAAATTATTCCTGATGATGACGACATACCATAATTCGCACTAAACGGTAAATTTTGGGGATGTGATTGCGCTAATAATTTTGTTTGTTGATGAAGCTATGAATTCAAAAATGGTCTGATACGAAAAGACCGTGTTTTTCGCGAAACCACCGTACATAGTGAATTTGCGTAATACTTATGGATGATTTACAAGGCTTATACCATACTAAAACGTGATATGATGAAATGCCAAACAATACTGAACATGACAGCTTGACACGACTCTCATGTGATCTGTCAAAAACTACATAATAAAAAATTCCAAACTTTCTGTTAGCATATTACTTTATCTGAAGTCAGTTTTTTATTTCTTGCAACTTAATTTATTTTTGTGTATTATTATTTAATAATTTCTAATTTTATTATTTTTTTTAGTTTTGTTTACATAATTTTTTTCTTTTGTATTATATTTGTACAAATATTTCTCATCGTTATAACGTAATAGATTAAAACAGCATAAATCACCGCGTCTCTAACATTCCATTACTAGTATGTTAGTCTGTAAGTAGCTCTGTTAACGTCTTATGTAGCGCTTGCAGCTGATGCTGCAACTAACTTTGGTTTGTGTTTGTCAGAGCAGTTACTTACTTGCCTTTTGTCTCTCTTTCGAAGTGACATTTTGAGCGCAGCGCTGTTGGCTGCACTAGCAGCACCGGCCGGCATCTGTTGCTACATTTCGGCTTGTTTGGCATCGTCGCCCACTCACATTGTCCTCTTGCACTTTATTCATGTTTTAATTTACTATTTATTTTTATTTTTTAGCAAGTTCATTCTCGCCGCTGGCTTCAACAATATTTTTGCTGAAAATAAATTTTATTTAAGTATACATTATTTAAGCAGAATTATTGACACGGCTATTGTTGTCATTAGCATTATTTTATGCCACATTTCATTCTCCAGAACTTTAGCAGTGTTATACTTACTTCATCTTCGCAAATAACCCATGGCAGAGCGCGCAGCCGACTGCATGGGTTGGCTCTAACAGCGCTGCTTTTAAAAATCAATAAAGGACATTGGCAGCGCTCTCTGTTTCTCTAACTTCGCATTCTAGCACTCTCACAGCTGCTTGCAGCTGTTTGTAATATTAACGTGCCCTGCACACGCCTAAAAATTATTAAAAATATTTCTCTTATATCTAGCATCTGTAGAAATTCTGTCTGCTACATTTGTATATTACGCTTTGGCAGCTGTGCTGTCTAATGAGTCTTCTTTATGCCACAATAATTTCTAAATTTGTATGTGTGTGCCTCCATCTTACTCAGTTAGACTGCTCATCGCTGATTTCTTTGTGCTCATTTGCTGTCATCATAGCTCATCCCTTTTCAGGTGCTTACAGGCTCCATGGAGCATGTAACAATTTTGGTGCTGAGTTAAAGCTCCATTTGTCGCTTTGGGCTGACTGCCGCTTATTGTCGTAAACATATGGGAACTCTTATATGTTAATGTATTTTTTATATAGAGGCTTGTGTATGTACGAATATTTCTACAACATTCCCTACAGAGCATTTTACGTGTTGTCATTTTAAGGTTGGAATTTAGATCCTACTATTATTTTCGGAGGAACATTATCTTCCCTTCGATAATGTTAAGAGCATCAGGATATTGGAAACAAAAATATGCCATTATTAGAGTAAAGTACAAGGTTATGTTCTAACATGCGTTAAAAACTAGGCAATCCAGCTTTTCTAAGCGTTGTTGAACGTGAGAGAACTGTCACTGTCAATACGACAGCTGATGCTATTATTTTAATGAGAGTGAGAGAACTGTTACTGCCAGAAGAACAGCTGATGCTAATGTTTTAAGTTTTTTCCTGCAGGCCTATCACTCAATGCATATGCGTACGCCTAGAACTAGGCTTTCCATAATACAATTTGACAGTTTGCAAAGGTCTGTGTAAATATATCCTCCACTCAAGCACCATTCGGCAATCAGTTGTCTGTAAATATTTGCAAATGCGTTTGCTAAAGCGTGAAATTGTCAGTAGCACCTGGAATTTGTTGGCCTCGGTGGTACAGTTAAGCTTCATGCAGTAGCAGGCGCAAGTACCACTTATGGTTGCAAAGGTATTCTTTTGAGGTTTGACATGTGCTCATTTTTGAATGAAGTCAGAAAGCCTATTCTCTGTATCATATACGTACCATGTGTACAGTGTAAATTTAGAAATTCTATCTGTCGTACATCATCAGTTTTCATTGCGCGGGATCATGAATTTAGGTATTTATTATATTTAAAGAAAAACCCAGAAACTTCAAATTTAATAAGGAATACTTATTACCATTTGAAAGAACATTCTTTGAGATTTATTTTTTGAAGACAATCTTTTTTAAATATTGGCCGCGGATACGTCTCGATAATCCGACCGTTGAGTCCAATTTTCGATGACTCGTTGGAGCAATTTGGCTGGTAGTTGGGTAATGACATACGGGATGTTTTGTTCCAAGCCCTGAATCCAAGCATAAAATGTTCACATAGACTTTAGACTTTATATATCCCGTGCCGTCTTGCTGAAATCAAATGTCACCGAGATCACGAGCTTTAACTTCAGGCATTAAATAGTTGGTTATCATAGCGCGATAAGGGTCTCCAATATCTAACCGACAACCGACCATTCTCACCGGCATCAGTTTTGAAGAAATGTGAACCGATGACTCCATATTGGTTTACATACTCATTAAGCCAGAAATGGATCTCATCGCTGAACAAAATTTGACTCGAAAGCATCGGATCTTCTTGGAATCTTTTGTAGAAAAACAGAGCTAAGCGATGCCGCGTGGAAAGGTCGAGCGGCTTCATTTCTTGCACTGTATTTTGTACATATTCAATATAAGATATCAACGTAAAATGTAACAAGTCGTTTCATACATCAATCCAAGTTGTAAAGAACGGCGCCGAATCGATTTTCCATGGTATTCGTGTACACTCTCAGCTGTGGGTACTATATTTTCTTTACATCGTGCTGGAAAAGAGAGCATAAGGCAATTGTTTGGTGTTCTCTGCTTGAGGTTAATTCATAAAGTCATAACTCCTATGTTCGCAATGCTTTTACTAGAGTTGTTTGTTCGATTCGCCATGTTTCCCGAATTCTTTGGCGAAACGAAGGTAGTTATCATGTTTTGGTTACCAATATTTTTCAATATTTAGATGAATGGGGTTTTCTGCGAAATCTAAATTATAAAGCCTTACTATTTTTCTTACAGTGGTATATATACATAGTACATACAACAATTCTGCACGCTTCTTCTCATGCTGCCTTTTTGCAGCGACTTTGCTTTCTTTTGTGTAAAGGTTGTTTATCTCTATCGGTTTTTCACCGAACCTTTTTTTTCGCGACTTTGAGCCGTGGCGAGACCAACAGCAAAAGTTGCAAAGTAACTGAAACTACAATATGACGCGTATTACATGCTACAAGTACTGTATAAACACTCATAAAAGTATGTATCATAGCCTGCATTTTCGTTGTATGTTGTCATGAAAGCTTGGTACTAGTGAAAGCTCTGACAATTTTGTAGGCGAATGCTCTTTTAAATATAGTATATGCTTCGAAAATGCGCTAACTTTCAATATTTAAGTCAAAATGTATGTGTTTTCAGTCAAAGCTCAGTGAAAGCTCGACCATACTGACTGAAATTGAAAACTGTAAAATATAAATTGAAAGCTTTCACTTTTCAAAAATGTTCACTAAACATTTTAAAAGCTTTCGAAAGCTTTTTGAAAAATAAATAGTTCTAAAGGTATTTAATAGTACGAAAAAAAATATTCAAGCATCACTTTTAGTTGTTATTTTAGCTAATTCTCGTGGAAGTACAAAAGCTTCGTAGCAGTTTTGTCTCGATTATTGTACGAAAGTTAGAAAATAAGTTGGTTGTTATCAATATATTGTCAGCTTTTCTGAAATGAATACGAAAGTTGTAAAAACGATGTTGAAAGCTTTCACTATTTTATATATATATTTATAAAATACGAAGTCGAAAGCTTTTATTTTTTTCCAAAAAATTTCACTGAACATTTTAAAAACTTTCGAAAGCTCTATGCAAAATTTATGTTTCTAGAGTCTTTAATATACATGGAAGTACAAAAGCTTCGTAGCAATTTTGTCTCGATTATTGTACGAAAGTTAGAAAATAAGTTGGTTGTTATCAATAGATTGTCAGCTTTTCTGAAATGAATACGAAAGTTGTAAAAACGATGTTGAAAGCTTTCACTATTTTATATATATATTTATAAAATACGAAGTCGAAAGCTTTTATTTTTTTCCAAAAAATTTCACTGAACATTTTAAAAGCTTTCGAAAGCTCTATGCAAAATTTATGTTTCTAGAGTCTTTAATAAACATTAAAGCTTTTAAAGACATTTCCAAAAAAAATTCAATTAACATTTTCTTTCTTCTTCTTTCGAAAAATCTACGAAAAATATATCAACACAATACTACACAGCACTTCCGAAGCTGCGCTAATAAAGCGCCTCAAAAGTCCAGTCGCTTAGCGAAGACGCAGTGAATAAAAAGTTCGGTAGCAGAATTGAATTTTTGAAGATACGAAGTCATTCATGCCGAGTTACTACAAATAAGCACTTCCGTTGAGCAAGAAATTGCCTTTTTGGACTACTTACACACTCTACTTTTTCTGCGCTTGTTAGTGTGTATGTCCATATTCGCTTTTCTTTATTACTACTCTGTTATTTTATTAACGTTTCCTCCCACTTTTCGCTTTTGAATTGATAAGCGTTTTTATGTTCCGAGCATTTTCCTCAAATCCGGCTTGTAAGTGGTGACGGCTGTGAAGTTTCGCTTTATTTTTGTTTTCTCTACGTCGAAAAAAGACGATGACACCGAAATGAGGTGGAGAAAACATTTAACAGTCGCTATACAGATTAAATTTTATATGTATGTTTGTTATAACGTCATAAAAGTTGGAAAACATGTACACATAATTGAGGCCGTAACTAATATTAGATGATTTCCTAAAGCGAGTTAATGATTACTTAATTGCATTATGGCTAGGCGGATATTGTGTTTGAGCAAAGCATTTTGTTTTTATGTCTTTAATAATGAATTTAAAAAGGAATTAGATTTATAGATTTGTAACTATAATTTGTAACTCTTGGAGTATATACAACTCGTAGAACTGGCGAACTGTGTCTGTGACTCGTCATAAAGCAGCCCCTGACCAAGAGCAACAGGAAAGGAATTACATATAGGAATCGTCGGTAACGAGGTGAATAGGTAAAATAAGCATCCATGCTTCGAGGGAACAGCTTCCCAGAAGAGGGAGGCAATAGAGCTTCGTGGCAGCTACAATGGAATTTATAGTTAAATCCCTACTTGTTAAGTTCAGCCGGGGTAACAGTTGTCGTACAGTGAACGGCCACCAAAGAAGTAAGTTAAAAAATATTAAAAATAGTGTTGTAATTTGGTAACAAAAAGCTTTGGCATTAAGTTTAACATTCTTGACAATTGTATACATATTCAGATCGTTTTGACATATTCGCGCTATTGGTGTGTTTGCTTGCAGTAACTTAAAATATTTATCTCATTGAAAAAATTATGACAAACGCGAACATTTTCGCGCCGCTAATTTTTGGTTTTTGAAGCAGATTAACTCAGCAACTGTACATCGAAAAACTAAATTCAATTTTGGCGATAAAGCTCTATCAAAGACCACTCTTTGTCGATAATACGTAGAATTCAAATGAGGTCGTAGATCACTCCAAGACGATCGTCTAGAATTATTTGCTTTGCGAAAACTATTGGTGGTGTGCGCAAATTGATATTGTAAGATCGTCAAGTGACCTATCATGAGATTGACACAACTATAGACACGAAGAACCACTTTTTTGGCAAACTGTTGGGAAACCATGAACTTGACCTGATAGTTGCGGCATTCTGTTACCTCAGCATACAAGGAACATCTTGCAGAAATGACTTTCAGGGTTATGACATAGACGTTTCCATCATGATAAAACCTTGCAAGTCTTCAAGTTCATTCGGTTGGCAGTACAGACTCAGTTGATATATGTACATTGAGTTAAATCTAACACACAACCCTGTGGAGGGATAACTCGGGATGATTTGCCTCTCTCTTTAGTTTACTTAGTCTAAAGCGGAAGTCAAGAGCTGCTGAAGCCATACTTATGTAAAATAATTGTTTCGAGTCACTCTCAAGTGAATGGCACTCAGAAAACTTTCTTCACTTGCGCGAACTTCTATACGTCCTTCTCCAGTCATTCTATATTTATTAATTATTTAAGGTACTGGTCGCTTACCTTATATGGTGTTGGTACACGATATGGTACAGGTCCCACCTCTTCAAGTATTCTGTTATGGCAATATCAAGGAAGATTGGTTTCATTTTCAACGAACTAAGGAATGAATGGTTGATTTTTTCGTCGTTTTTAGGTTGCTTAAACGTCAATTGGAAGTAAAATGAAAAGTTTTTAAAAATCTTTAGTATATTCACCTAGATATTATATAAAAAAAACAAGTCCAAAAAAACATTGTTAACTTTAAACTTTTCATAATAGTTTTCGCGCTTTTCCGGTCTAAGAGCTAATATGTTTTTATCGCATAATTTCTTTGGAGTTTTACGAGCGTACAGCGTGTGGTCTGCGAAAGCGAAAACCAGGCGAATGCCTGCACAAAGAATCAGAAAAGGCATGGCAAGAAGTACAGGCGTAGAGAAGTTGTACGCGTGATGCGCTTTTAGTGCTCGCGGCTGCTGCCCAACGTTGGCTTAGTGCGGTTAGGTCGTGCGGCAACTCGTATATGATTACGTGTGTGTGGCACCAACACTTCGCGCTCGTAAAAAGGAAAAAAAAGTTGAAATTAAAGTAATGAAAAAGAAACGGTATAATAATTCTGGAAATTAAGTGATATTTCAGAAATGAACTTGTGTTTCTTTTTTTAAGAACCACCCTAATGCATATACAGAATTATCATTATCGGTTATACCAACTACAGCGAATACAGTTGGTATAGAATGAACAGTGTTAGAATTTCTAACAGTAGTTGTTTCTATTTCGAGGAAGACCCAAATCAGTCTCTCACACGTCGTTCTTAAGCGTTGGGCATCTCTGTCACGTCATTGGGGCGAATTTCGCGAAAAGATCTTGACCTACATCAATATGAAGATCAAGACCGGCACGATACTGTGAATGGGAATCGCTACTGCTCAATGCTAACTGAATATTTGTGACCAGAATTGGAACATATGAACTTGGATCCAACAGGACGGCGCCACAAGCCACAGAGCGAATGCAGAAATCGATTTACAGAAGAGCAGCGTGTAATTTCACGAAATGGCCCAGTGAATTGGCCGCCTCGGTCGGTTTTTCCTGTGGCTCTACGTCAAGTCTATTGTCTTTACCAATAAGCCAGCCACGATTTATACTTAAAAACCGTCGAAAATTGGGCCAAGGTCTGGACTTCTGCAAGCGAACTCGTGGTGGCCATGCAAAAGAAATCGAGTTCAATACATAATGGCTTCGAATGTACTTTCACAGGAACAAGGAATTTATCACAACCCGTTTTTTTTTATTAAAAAAAATGTTTGATAGCATTCAAAAAATATCTCTATTTGCTGTCAATAGAGTTCTAAGAAAATTGAAATCCATATATAACCCTAAAAACGCAAATCATTTCAGTCTAGGCTTATCAAATGTCAAACTATGACTGAAATTTTCTCAAAGTTTTCTTACTCTTTCACAGCTTTCTACGCAAAACAATTTCCTCAATGCCACGGCATTTGCTTGAGCCGCTAGGCCTGTAGAACTCTTTCTGCAAGCTGTCACTTTGCATCTGCGTTGCTTTAAAACTTTTAGCTAACTTACTTAGTCTTCGTTTTGAAAAAAAAAAGTTTTGTTTCTGTACTTTTATCTTTTTTATTCTTTTAATTTTTTTTGCAAGCTGTCATTTTTCATTCCACGCCCAGGCACAGCTAACAAAGCACGCAAACAACTTCGCATATGCTTTCAAATTTCTCGTCACCAGTGTTTTCATTTGGCTGTTGTTGTTGATACTGTGTTTTAACCTTTACTTATTAGGTTAAGTGCAACAGTTTCTGCTTTCATATGCTGCCTTGTTGCATGCAACGCCACCTTACCACCGCATGCTCTGTCTTAATAAAAAAAAAAAAAAAAAACATTGGCTTTCATAGATCTTATATTCGACGCCGTTAGACTACTTTTTGACTTTTGCAAAAAAAATGGTACGGTTCTGAAAATATTCTATGCTTTTTCAAGATACTCGGATAACATTCAGTAAGTCCCGCTTGTGTATCAGCAGTTTTTTCTGGAAAAGTATTTCCTTAACACACGACTTTCATTGTCCACTTTAGAGAGACTGATTGATTGGTACGTAAGTGGGCGCATTCCAGGGGACCGTTTATCAGATGCGCAATATGCTTATTGTGAAGGCAAGTCAGTAGATACTGCCTTCCATACTATCGTATCAAGGCTTGAACCCATTAGGGTTAAGAAATTCGCTGTTGGGATCTTCCTTAATATAGAGGGAGCTTTTAATAATGCCCTACTGGAAGCAGAAGTAACAGCTACGGCAGGTCTTGGGGTTGAATAAAACCCCAAGCACATCATTTTCAGTCTTTAGGTGGACAGAGTCATTCAACGGAATGGGGAAACGCTCGTGCTCAACGAAATGTGAGAAGAGGAACCCAACAAGGTGGAGTTCTCCATCGTGTTCTTTAGATCCTAGTCTTAACTTATAGGACTTGAAGAGCCTAGCTGCCGGGTGATTGCCTATGCAGAAGTAGTAACGCTTATGGTCAAAGTGAAAGTTAGTGAATACCGCTTACAAATTGACAGAGGGGCGTGTCAGTGTCGTAACAAATTGGTCAATCGTAAACAGTCTCACCATCAAAGCAAATAAAACTGAGATGGCTTTATTCACTAGAAGATACAAGATTCTGGCGGCACTGCTGCCGCAAATGGGAGACATCCGTCTGCAATCAGCGGATACAGTGAAATATCTAGAACTCATCCTGGATAGTAGGCTTTTATGGAATCTGAATATCAAAGAGAGAGCAAAAATGGCATCGATTGCCTTGTACTGCTGTAGAAGAGGTGGCTTCATGTGCTGGAGAAACTCGAGAGCGTTCAAAAGGCGGCGCTTATCAACATGTTTGGTGCATTAAGGTCCACCCTAACATTGGCCCTTAACGTCATCTTGCACATATTGCACGAGGACAGGTGTATGGCTGCGAAAGTTGCAGTCAGACTCACAGAGTCTGGTTTTCTAAAAGAACACATGTCTGAACATTAACAGTGCATTCAAGGCTGATACAAGAGACCACCATCGGTACATTCTAAGGAATTGTTCAGATCAGATAACTATAGCATAAGTCTGCTATAGAAACCACCGCTCAAAATCGAGACAACGATTTTTTTATACCTTTTATGTTATAAGAAATACCGATGTGAAGGGTATTATAGCTTAGGAACAGTTAAAGTTAATGTTTTTCGTCTTTGATTGTCTTATCTGCGTTCATAGCATAGCATCTTCAACTGCTTTTACTCAGCAAATGCGTTATTTTTTACTTTTTTTCACTCTGCATAAAAAGATATTAGTTTCTGCGTTATACCATTGCATCAACATTAACGCATTCCCCCATTCCCAAGAAGACTCCCAGTACCATCTAATCACCGACTGTATGTAGTTGTTGTTGCTAGATGTTCTTTATTTTATTTCATATAGCTTCTATTGCTAATGCTGATACGGCCACCGCGGCCACAAGTCGTTAGTATATGGTTTGAAAAGTAGCGCGCGTACAGCGTGCATCGGGTACTTCTAAGCTTCTTCGCCATCTTCATGGCTAGCTGGTTTGTAGCTTGTATATCTGGCTTGCATCTTTTGTTGTTTACCATTCTTGGCGCTTTTTTCTAACTGTCTCTGCTACCCTTTTCCGTGTTCGCACATTACACGCCGGATTTCCAGGGCGCTGGAAACTTGTTGGTGTTTGGTTGCGGTCCACTGTCTTTAACTTGCCTTACCTTTAGGTATGTGTGTTGGTGTGTAATGAACGTGTTCGCTTGCGAGTCATATTGATCCAGTGCTAGAAACCAATATGCCAATGGCATTCAAATTGGTCCCATTCCAATATAAGAGGGACAAGTGTGCCTCCTCTTGTAGTATTTAAAAAAGTTAATTCGTCGGCTTTGCAGTTGCCAGCGATTCCGCTATGACAAAACATCTAAACAAGCGTGATGATGAAGTAGCTTGATGCTATTTTTAGACAGATACTCCAAAGCTAGCTCTGAACGTACAGTTAGCTAGATCAGCGCAAGTATTGCCGCTTTACTGTTGGAGTGAACGCTCACTTCCAAGAAAGAGACTGCAATTCGTAGTAGTACAATGCCAACGGATTTTCCAATTTTCGAAACACTGGTTGTAGTCACTTTCCGGGATGGCCTTCAGTTCCGTCTTCGTTGTGGCTTGAATCTCCTCTATCGTATAAAAACGGTGTCCCCGAAGTAGTCTTTTGAGCTTGGTGAACAACCAGAAGTCGCACGACGCCAGGTCAATACGGTGGTTGCGGAACGATATGGGTTGAGTTTTTGACGAAATGATCACGAATTTAGAGGGCAGTATGGGATGGTGCATTATCGTGGTGTAAAAACCAAGAATTGTCTTTCCACAATTCCGACCTTTTTAGGCGAATAACATTACGCAAACGACACATAACGTTCAAATAATATTCCTTGTTAACTGTTTGACCGGTTGGAAGGAATTCATAATGCAAGAAGAAATGATTTTTGAGCGACTTTGGCGCATTTTTTTTGGTCTCGGCTCTCTTTTGGCACGATATTCGCTCAATTGATCGGTTGTTTCGGGATCGTAAGCATAGATCCAAGTCTCAAAGCATCGTTTCACACACTTCAACGGGACGCATTTTTTCCAAAAAATTCAATGTTTTCGGTACCAGTCGAGATTTGACGCGCTTGAGGCCCAAAACATCCTTCAAAATGGTATTGACTGAGCTTTTTGATATGCCATCTTCATCAGAAAGGTCTCTAATAGTTAATCGACGGTTTTTCAGCACCAAATCTTTGATTTGTTGAACGTGAGCTTCGTCGGTTGAGGTTGATGGTCGCTCTGGATGCTCTTCGTCTTCGACACGTTCACGGCCGGCTTGGAACTCACTATACCACTTGTAAACATTTTTTTTAGACATAGCCTCAGCACCATCCTCAACGTATCCGCAGCCGAAAATTGATTCCGTAAACAAAGTTTAATGCAAATTCTGTGCTCAACAAATTTCGACATCGCAAAAAACGAAAAACTCACCTTTAGCAGCTCACAAAACGACACATATCTCAAACACTAATAAATATTTTGACATGAAATTTGACATAAATGTGACTGACAGTACTACCAACCGAAATAAAAATAATTCTCCAAATCCTTCGACACGCGCAGTTTAGATTCATATATTATTATTTTTTGGACACAGTAGTATGTCTGCCGCCCCCTTAATAGCAGCCACTTCTCCCTAAATAACACTCCTGTGGTCCGGTAGCTTAAAGTTGAAGTGACGGAGGGCTCCTTATTGAAAACTTCCTCGTCTAGTTTCGAATCATCTATAAAAAGCTCACTCCGCCTCCTCTTCAGTGAGTCCTCGCTATACACGTATCCCTTGTCGGTAATATGATCAGATAAGAAGACGTCACGAGTAGGGACGCAGTGGTCCAAGTTTTCCGGTATGCAGTGGAAGGAAAAAAAATAATTGATAATAATTTAATAATAGGTTGTCAAAAAAGGCTTGCGGTATTTTTATTGAATCAATTCGTGTGGCACCCATACATCGAGCTTCTTAGTGACTCCAAGCTTCTTCAAATGGTTTATAACGGTTTGATGACTACTACGCCGGTATCTCTCGACCACTTCAGCGATTTTATTCCAATTTTTGACGATAGGCCTTCCGGAGCTTGGCGCATGTTCGACCACTTCTACACCAGAACGTAAACGTTGAAACCATCGTTGAGCGGTGAGATGGAAACTGTATCAGGTCCATAAACTGTGCAAATTTTATTGGCGGCTTGAGATGCATTTTTGCCTTTATCGTAGTAGTACTGTAAAATATGCCGTATTTTCTATTTATTTTGCTCTATGTTTGCGACGCTATAACTTACGAACGACTTAAAAGAAACCACAATCAATGAAACACGTGTTAGCGCGTGAAATGAGCTTTCCAAAAAGGTATAGCATGACCCGATGCGACAAATTAAACTAGAACTACGCGCTTTCAGCGCCAACTAGCGCAAATACCGCAAGACTTTTTTGACAACCTAATATTTTCAACATTCCTCCATAAGTTAACCATAATATAAGTGATTTTAAAATAAATTCGACGCTCACATCGGAGCACTGGTAAGTTGGAAATATTTAGACATATTCTCTCCCATTGTCCAGCCTTTTCAAGACTGAAGCTGAAAAATCTCAACAGTTGTAGCTTCGGTAAATCGGGAGATATAGCCGATCAGTATCGACGCTTTGGCGGCAGACGCTTTCTCGTTTTATAAGGGACTTGTCATATTTTATGAGATTTTGGTATCACAATGAACCAGTGTCCTAAGTGGTCTAAGTGAGAGCCCTATTAGATTCGACCATATAAGCTAACCTAAACTAAAGTTAGTTCTTCAGTGAGCTTTTAAAGCTCCTTACTGCATTTTTTAATTTCTATTTTTAATTAATTATCATTTACTGAGAACTTAAGGAAGATGGGCATGCCGCCATAAAATGATCAAAGTAACGTGAGTACGATTGCTATCTGGAGCTGCTGTGTTATGAGGAGGCTATTAATATCATTAAATTGCCGCGTTGGAGCCCTACGACTATGACAGCGCTGACCAAGCATTATTGTTCCGCAATGAAAAAATTAGTTTGTGTAAGGATGTGTCTGTATGTGTGAGTGTTTGATTTTTTAACAAAAAACATTTAATGGCCAAACGCGCGTTTGAATTTGAAGTTGAATGGCTTTTGCTGCTTCAAAGCGTGCTTTGCGGCTGAAATGGACGGTTTATGACCAACGCAAGATCGATAAATGTATATACATATGTATGTATGTCTGTTCATGAGTGCGTGTGTTTATTGCTCAGCGCTTGACATAAATGTAGTTACAGCAGAAGTGTCCATTAGTGTGACGTTAACGTCGCAATTCCGGCGTTTAGAAATGTTCCTTTTTTGTTTGTCATCAACTACAGCAACAACAGCAACAACACGTCAGCATTGATAGCTGAAAGGAAATGTTCATGAAGTAAGCGCCACAAAGTGTAAATAATATGACGCTGAGAGAATTTATTTTCTCATAACTTTTTTTTTGTAATTTGCAAATTGTGTTGCTGTAATTAAGTCAAATTGGTTTGTAATCATTCGGAATTGCATAATTACACTTCTTCTGCGTAGGGCAAAAAAGTTCAACTCATGCAAAGTTTTTTAAGATTTAATAAATGGAGGTTAAGTGAATTAGGCAGCTTTTAGTGAGCAGTAATTTTACTTAGTAGTGGTAAAGATTTTAAAAGTCGCTTTTAATATAATTTCACAGCGGAAATTGTAAAAATAGCGTTACTAAATATTACTCCGAAAATTAAATTTCCTTAGAAATTTATTTGTTTCACACTTAGAATAACATTGTATATTCTCCTTCAAACTTTTACATATTTCTGAAAATTTAAAGAACTCCGAAAATTATTTGATGTTCTAAAATGCTGTTAATACGAAAGGTTTTTAAAAGTCCATGTGCCATAAAGAAAATTAGTAAAAAATCTAAAATAAATATTACTCCGAAAATTAAATTTAATCCGAATGGTACATATACTTAGAATGGAGTTCATAACTATTATTTTTACTTTAATTCAAATAATAATGCATTTTTTAACTTATTTCCCTTGATTGAATTAACTCCGAAAAGTCGTCGATGATCTAAATATGCGTTTGTTTGTATTGCCTTTTATAATCGCTGTTAATGTAATTTCATAGCGAATATTAGTAAAAAAGTCAACAACAATGTTACTCTGAAAATGGTGTTTACTCCGAAATTTTTATTCCGAAAAACTGCCCTAGATTATTCTTAATTTATTCCGAATAATTATGCAATTTTATACCTAAACTATTATTTATTTACGTATATTGAATGAAATCCGAAAACTTGTTGTTGTCTTAAATCGGACGACCGGAATCAAGTTCTTGTATGGACAACTTTCACATTTGACAAGATATATTCACGATATTTGGTATGTATTATTTTTTAAGCCAACAATATAATCTTCAAAAAAATTGTTCAGAACGGATATTTATAGCATATACATAGCTTCCATACAAACTGGGCACATAATTACTAACAAAAATGCACCTGTGAAGAGTATTTAGCTTTGATGCAACCGAAGTTAACGTTTTTTCTTGTTATAGTATGGTTATAATCACAAGTTTTGAATGATAAGAGATAGTATGTGTTTTCATGCTTCGTTGTTTTCTTGTTAAGGTTTCAAACAGCTATAAAATACTTCATAAGTGTATATTAAAGTTATTGAACTATTCAATCCATTAGAATTGTAAAATGTCTCATAAGATTCGATAGTCAGTCTAAATCGTGGCAGTCATATACTTTTCTGATTCTCATTTCGACACAAATCGATGTTGTTTTAAAGAAGATATGATAACGCAGCTGGTGCTGTTAGAAAAATTTCAAAGCGATAGAGTCTGGACGTCCTTAAGGTGAAGGT
>CM050323.1:65810590-65863396 GCA_027475135.1 Bactrocera correcta | reverse complement strand
ACTATTTATTTGCGCAGGTATGCATATGAATTATAAGATACCAATCAGGGCAAATATCCATGCGCTAAATATGTGCACAGAAAAATGTCATCGATGCGCAGATGCCATAGGTTAATCGCGACAATCGCTGCCGCAAGCAGTGGCTCAGTGTTTTGACTTAAATGCATGTGCGGCACTGTTGAAGCATACAAGTTTACTTGGGAGCTTATTTGGCCGCTCATCGTATAATTGTTGGTAAGGGTAGCGTGTGTGTGTGTATGTTCATGAGCAAATGCAAATAGTTGCACGCCGTGAGCATTGATTTGCTTATTTAAGCGGCAACTAAAGCTCAGTCCCTCGAAACCGGTTTTCTGCTACCTTGAAGCACCTGCCACCTTGCTGCGGAGTACAGTGACTTGTATTGTTAATGAGAGCGCAAAATGGAAGTGATGAGCTGCTGACGCGAGATCACTGGACTCATTCCATCTAATATTAGGTTCCATAGCAGGAACTATAATGTGTTATGGCCTGCTAGTTTCTCCGAAAGCTAATATGGTCCCTTATTATATTGTCTCCTAACGAAAGGGTAGGCCACAGTAGTTGAGTAGCGGCTAAAGGTCAGTATTGCCTCCGACTGGGATCTTGATTTCTAAGCCTCGAGTTGGAATGGGACCGAGTTGGATTTCCGCCTTTAGCAAATTTTACATCTTGCTGCAGCCATAGGTTTTCTCACTAGACGTTGTCTAATAGCCATTTATTCTGTAAGACCAAATATTCAGGCACTTTCTACACCAATATCCAGCCTTTGCACGACTGAAGATGAAACATATCAGCAGTTTTACCTTCGGCGAACCAAGACACATAGGCGAAACTGACATTGGTCATTTTGGAAGTGTCTTATGATCTATTATAAAGGAGTCTGAGATAGAATAACGACACGGCGTGCTAAGCTGTCCAAGTAAGATTCCCATTAGGAACGACCTCTCAACCTAACTTCACCGAATGTTTAAATTCGTTGGACCCTTAATTTGTCGGGTTATGAAAGGTGTGATGCATGGGACCAAGAAGTGCACAGTTATTTTTAGTTCTGCTATAAGTTCTGTCATAAAGTCAGACATTGATAAAAATTAATCGATTGTTATTGAAGCACTCCAAATCTCTTTTGGGTCTTCCACAGCTCGTGTTTTCAAACTCTGACAAGCTGTAGTCCAAAGAATACAAATATAGGCTTTCAGATGACCAATCATACGCACCTGTGATACCAGGACTAATACTTTCAAGCCTATTGGGTTGTTTCGTAGAGTATAGTCCGCAAAAATTAATGACCAAACTGCTATAAAATGCAGCTGTTCAACCCGTAAAATAGGCTGACGGTTTTAACTACATATTTCACGATTCCGTTCCACTGACTTCGACTCATCACCTTCTATCTGTCATTGTCGATCTGCATTCTTGCCGTCATAAGTTAGTGTCCAAGCCGCTTTATTGCAAATTTGCAACATTTTTTCGACATTTAATTAAATGCTTGTCGGCCGGCGCAGTTGTGCGCACAACAACAACATGCTGCGAGTAATTCCGGTCCGTCAATGATGGGGTGGAGATCAACCGTTGGCGATACTTGTAATTACAACGTACAACAAGCGCTAATTTGGGTGGTGCCATAAGGCTGCTTTGTAAAAATGATAAAGAAGAAAGCAAACAAAGGAAAAATGATAAGAAAGTATGCGAAAATTGCAAAGTGAGATAAAAGGGAATAGGTACGAAAAAAATCCAGTTTTGAGATAGTTGCAAAGTATGCAAAGTTTCCGGTTCGATTAAAAATCCATTTCAGAAGAAAATTTAATTATTTTGTTCATAATGTTGCCTTCCTCACTTGACCTGAGTCAAAGCCGCATAGTAACGCCAGTTAAATTGAGCTTACGCGCCTAAAATCTCAGCGTCCGCACCTACGAAACCTTGCGTCCACTGCGACAACAACTGTGTCCGCCGCCGTTACGCTAGTGCAGCTTAATCGATGAGCAAGTGCGTTTCTATGCTTCTGAAAGTGGCACAGCTTCATGCACCATCAGTTGCCAGCTTGTAAGCGCTCAATTTAGTTACTGTTGGCGCTCTTTCGTTGCCACTTAATTCATCATCATCGTGCGTGTTGACATTTCCTACGCGTTTCCCATTTTAATTATGATTCCACTCGGAAAGTTCGCGGTTTTTTTGGTGACAAGTAGCCTTATCAACGCGTGTTTGTTTATCTGTGCGCCAATTTTCTGCTGCGTTCTATGATACTTCATTTCACAGGGTACTTGACTTTTTAGGTTCCCATGGTAGACTCTACGCTTAAGACCAAAGATCGGCGGAAGTGGTGTGTGGGCACTTCTTCTTTGATTTGCTCACAAGTCATGATGTCATGAGTGATAAGTGACACCTGTTTTAAATTGTCTTGACAAGGTTAATAAATGCTGGGATGACAAGGGCTTCAATCAAACCTCTAAGTGCTGTTGCTACGCTGAGAGTATAAATGATTAGAAGAGAGGTAAGAGTGGGATGAAAGAAACAATTGGAGAACTTTCTGTACGGCCGATTAAAACTCTAACTAAACTTAGTTCTTAAGCTCATCAACAGTCAAATCGGACAACTACAGAAGTATTTTACCAGAGAGCATGATTAAAAGGCTCGAAAGAAACTTTGCAACAAAGTAACCACTTCACTATTCTCAATTCAGCAGCCAGAGATGAAATCAAAAAGGTTCTTGATTCAAGGTAATCTTTTCAGATAAAAGACTAAACCATAAGATACAGAGGAATTTTGCTTAATATGAATACTTTACAAGATCGTTTCAAATATGATTTGAGCCAAATGTAAGTTAATCAGTGTTGTGCGAAATGTCAGATTTTTTACAATTAGTTAGATTTTCTAAAACTAAATACACTACAAATTTGAACTTCTCTATAACTACTGAGGATATTGATCTTGATCTTTCGAAGGTTATCTGGATTCTAATTTCTATATGAGACTAAGCTTATAAAAAGCTCTTCGCGATTGGAAAGCAAATTGGTCTGAGCTTTTTACATATTTCTAAAGCAGTTTTCCGTTCGGAGCACTACTTAAGTCGGACGTTGCTCTCGTACTGCTTTACAGATTTGAAACCTGACTTGTAACTGCCCAACTCACTGGCAAGATTAAGAGCTTTATTAACACATACCTACGGGGTGTGATCAGGATGTGGTGGCCTAGCGTCATTAGCAATGACGACCTATATATTGTAAAAAATGCGATCTGGAAGGAATGACCAACTATATAAAATTACGTAAGCGAAGATGGATACGTGTAACCTCACTGCGAAAAGATGATACAGCAGTTTGGCGATAAGCTGTGTATTGGAACCTTCAAGGAAGCCATAAGAGAGGCCACCCTAGGGTCACATGTTAGAAATTCCTACAAAACGAAATCGATGAATGCGGAAAATCGTAGAACGAACTAAAGTTGCTTACCAGAAGCAAATGGAAATGCTTTATTGAGGCCTTACGCCTCAGTGGGATATACAAGAAGTGAAGTTTCCATTCGAAGAACTGAGAGTGACGAACAAAATTTGAAAAAAAGAGAAAATGATACATAAGCTGAGAGTTTATTGCCTTTTCTAAATTATTCCAGCTATTGCGACTCAGCTAGTTAAGTAAAACTCTGCATCTCTTTCGTACGATGTGACCACATATTGCAGAGCTTTTCAGCTAGAGTTTTAAGACTTTTTATATACGAATTTCGAGCTTTCAGAGTGTAGTCGGCAATAAAGCTCTAGTTATAGCTGGAAACTTACTAAATTAAATAAAAACTTAACAAACTATTAACTAAGCTAATGATCTCATACGATCTAATAATTTAGTAAGGGTACTTTTTAGACTTTGATGACTTCGGATATATTGAACAGATTTAAATATACAAGTTTGGTAAAAATTAATTTTTATTCTCAAATATTTCAAGCTGTTACAATTTTTCAATTAAAACTAGTATTAAAAGTAACTTTATAATATTTTTTTTTGTAATTGAGAGCTTTCTAAAGCTCTATGTTCACACTTATTAACGAACGAAACATAAAGTTTTCTTAAAGTTTCAGTTTCAAAGCAGTAATACACATACATTTTTGATATTGTATGTCAGATATTTTTTCTCAAAGGACATATTTATTAGAAAAGCTTTCTGAAGCTTTTGCAGTAATGACTATTTTAGTTATAAAAGATGTCATAAACACCTATTTGTGATGTTATAGACAAGTTATTCTTCATCAAAGGATGTATTTTATTAGAAAAGCTTTCTAAAGCGTTTGCAGTAATGAACACTTTAATTATAAAGGATAATGTAAACACTTATTATCGATGTTATAGAAATATATTTTTTCGCAAAAGACACATTTATTTGAAGCTTTTGCAGTAATGATAATTTTAGTTATAAAGGGTATTATAAACAAGTACTTGCGGTGTTATAGACAATATTTAGTATTTTTTATTATAAAAGAACATATTTATTTGAAATGCTTTCTAAAGCTTTTTCTGTAATACTAATTAGGGTTTTTTTAAATATTATAGTTTGGTAACTTTTAAGGATTTCTTACGTCAGCAGGTTCAAAAGCTTTCCAAAGCTATTTTATAAGTGAATGTTTACTAATAACTTATACTTGTTGCGAAAAAATTTTGAACCTGTTATTTTTTACAAAGCAAGAAGGAAAAGTCATTTAACTTTTTCGAAGGCTTAAGGACCAGCTTATGGCCTTCTTCGTTAGGAATGATGGCCAAAAGCTTAGAAACATTACTGCATTCCACTAAATGCAAGTGGAAGATATAGTTTCCCCAAGAAAATCTTTGGGTTAATTTCAACTAGTGAACCATGGGTAAAACCCCAATCGGACAAGAAGTAGAGCAGGCGTAAAAGTTGCTGCAACAGTAGCGGCAGCGGCCGATCCATAATCGCAATAAAAATCAAAAATAGTTCGGGAAATAAACAAAATTGCATGCGGACTATGTTTAAGTCTCTAGATTCTCCTTACATATACATATGTATCCCAGGAGATTGCTCTTGTCGCTTTATTCAGCCACCATAGAAGAGCTTTTTCCAAACGATTTTACTGAACCTTTGCCGAATGGGGAATACTTGTTAAGCTAAAAGTTCAGGTCAGCCTCCAATACGTACAGCAAGGGCAACAGGAAAGCTGATAGTAGTCGGTCGAACTGACAATAATTAAAAAGATAAACGTTAGGGTCTGCTTCCGATACTTAGACCTGACAGTACTAGGCACGATTAAGGCAAACAGCTGCTCAGTTATCTTGTAGACATTGTCATGAGGAAGAGTAAAGTCAGACTGTTTTACAACTGGAGCTGAAATCCCTAATTTGTTTTGGTTTGCGAACGATTATGTGATACTGTTTCCGATTCATATGACTACGATATATTCTAAGATGCCCTGTAAAGTGTAAAATATAGTGTAACTAATTTCAAGGCTTCTGATAATATTCGAATCACAACGAAAATTCAAGGGTGTTGCAAGATGAAATCGGTTCGTGCTCACTATAATAATATTATGAACATCCTCTGTCCGTAAAGAATTTTCAATGATGTCAGAAAAGCGTCGAGTAACAGTTAAATACATATATATGATCAGATTAAGATACTGTAGTTCTAAGCGAAAACGTTCTATATATTATATTACAGAAACTCACAAGTAAAACATCTACCACTTCTGATTGAACGGCTTAAAATGCCTAGTTCTAAGATTCAAAATGAATTAAGCAGAAGAATACACGAAATATAAGCTACGAGTATGTCCTTCAAAACAGCTTATGACTCTCTAACACAGAAGATCAACATTTAAGTGTTTTTTGAATTAAACAGTAATTTAGACTTTCTATTTTAAAAGATTTCCTTCAGAATCAAGATTAAAGCTAACCGTTGATCGAAGTAGAGGTACTTTTTTCAATAGCCTTTTTCTTGGCCGATCACGCATGAGTCGTGTTAAGCTGTGATGATATTTTTGCTCAGTACTGTTGACATTTCATCGTGGAAAGACTTATGCCTGAACAGGTTTACAAATCGTTCAACTCTATTCGACCGAATAGAACACGTCCAGCACGCAGTGAAGATCGTAGTTTTAGCGCCGTACGACTTGGGTCATTTTACGCCGGGGTTTTAAAATAAAAGTGTAAAAAATACAGCTATACAAGAACTGAAGCAGCTGGACCTTCTTTCCAAGAAGAAAGAAATTTTGTTCAGCGATGAGGCCCATTTCTGGCTCAATGGGTTTGTAAGCATTCAAAAATTGCCTTTTTCGGGAGGAAGAGCAACTTGAAGAGATTCAAAAAATGCCATTCCATCCAGAAAAACAACGGCTTGGTGTGGTTTGTGCGCGCTTTGGAATCTTCGGTCCACATTTCTCTTAAAATAATACCGGTGAGAAGGTAGCCGTTAACTGAGACCGTTATCGCGCCATTATAACCGACTATTTTATGCCTGCATTTTAAGTTCGTGACCTCGACAACATTTGGATTCAACAAGATGTCTACATAATACATCAATACATGGATTGATTAAGAGAACACTTCGGTGAGCAGATAGCGGTCACTAAGATCGTGTGATATCACACCATTAGCCTTTATTCTGTGGGGATACGCAAAGTCTAAAGTCTAGGTTGAGGCCTTGGAACAAAACCTTACGCATGTCATTCTCCAGGTATCAGTCGAAATGCTCGAACGGGTCATCGAAAATTGGACTCAGCGGACGGGCCATCTGAGACGTAGTCGCGATCAACAACTGAAAGAGATAATCTTCAATTATAAAGGAATGTTCTGTCGATTGACAATAAACATTTCCCATATATTGGAAGTTTCTGTGTTTTTTTTTCTTGTTTTTGAAAAAGTACTATAAATGATCAGCGTGACGTGCTTGGTCGATTTAGCCACACTCTGTCCGTCAGTGTTTCTGGCATATTAGTTCGCATATATTCAGGCAGACCCCAGTTTTATAAATATCTATCTGAGAATTTTTACCTATCCTTCCCAAAGTTTAGTATTCACTATATGATATATCTGCCGTACAAACTGACCGATTATATTTCTTGTAAGAAATTTCAGAATTTTAGAAGGGAATTATACATAGCTTCAGAGCTCCAGGAGTTAACGATTTTTTTGGTTCATAAGAGAGTTCAAAAAATTGTCGGACACACTGGGCTTCTCAACTATAGATTGACTCAGCGCAACCAACACCGTTTTCCCCAGCCGCGCAATTACTTGAATAAAAATTTTATGTTTTCTGCCTGAACGAACCGAACCGCAAGCAACATTCGCCAAACAGACACATATTAACAGGCGCTCTGGCGTCAGCGTAGTCATGTGCGTCAACGTCAGCCGCTAACATAACCGAACAGCATTTGCCTCCAGCGGCTCTACAATCGCCGAATGAGTGCAGTTGCTCGCCTTGCTTGCCGAACTTTTTCAATACATTTATGCTGCTGCTGATTTGACTTGCTTAGCTTTTGCTGTTTGGTTACTTTTGGGGGCGCGCATTCAGTGCAGTCTACCTTTCGCCGTTATTCGCCTTGGTTCGTTGTCACAGGTTTATTGGTGATTGTCGTCATGCTAGCGCGTTGCTCCTCGAGTTCAGTGGGTGTTTACATACGCACCAACAAAGCGCGCATTCGTTGTTGTTGGTAACAGGTGCTTGTGTGATAGAAACAAATAAAATATTGAAAGCGTGGAAAATACGTAAATGTGAAATAAATGTCAAACAATACTGCTGAAAACTCGTGTAATTCTTGGAGATTTATTTTTTTCTTTTTCCCTTTTTTTAAGTTTTGTAGGAAGTTTTTTCGCGACTGTTAAGAAAATTCATTATACGAAGTTTTCATACAAATTTGTGAATATTATTTTTTTTATTGCATTAAAAATAGTGTAGAATGTGTGGCGAGTGAGAAGTGAAAATAAAGAGAAAATACGGCATATTTTACAGTACTACCCCCCAATAAAATTTGTGCAGTTTATGGACCCAATACAGTTTCCATTTCCACCGCACAACGATGGTTTCGCTGAATTGGTCGAAAGAGACCGGCATAGTAGCCATCAAACCCTTATAAACCATTTGAAGAAGCTTGGAGTCACTAAGAAGCTCGATGTATGGGTGCCACACGAATTGATTAAATAAAAATACCGCAAGACTTTTTTGACAACCCATTATTTTCAATTTGCTAAGACTATTTTCCATTCGCTGGGGGCAAAAAATAGTAAGGCTGTGTTCATAATTTTAAAATTTTAATTTATTCTTCAAAATCTATGTCGGTCCCTCAAAATAATCCTCCATTGCCCAATACACTTGAGCCATTGTTTTCTCCAATCGTCAGAGCACTCGTTGAAGTAAATTTCCGGAATAGTCTTCGAATCGGGTAGCGATTCACGTTTAATGTCTTCAATTGACTGAAAACCGTTTTCTTGGAGCGCTCGTTTAAGTTTGCTGAATAGCCAGAAGTTACACGGATTAGGCGAGTACCGGGGTTGCGGCACGATATTTGGCGGAAAAGTCATGAAGATTCAATGCAGTATGAATTTGTGCATAATCGTGGTTGTCGCCGCAGAATTAAGATCTATTTAAATAAAACTGTGAATCAACGTTACGATTTTTGACCTGCTTTGACGTGGTTTTCACGGCTTCGGCTCACCTTTGCCACGATATTCGGTCGAATGATCGTCTGTTTTCGTGTTTCCAAAACTCATTGCCAGTAATAATCCGTTTCATGACCTCTCGGTGTTCGGAAGTCATTGATTCATAACATAACCGTATTACATGACTCATTTCAAAAGAAATTAGACCTGATGATGCCGCCATACGGTAAATTTTGTTAATGAAGCTATGAATTCAAAAATGGTCTGATCCGAGAAGATCGTGTTTTGGGCGAAGCCATTTCTGGATGATTTACAAGACTTATACCGTACTAAAACGTGATATGATGAAAAGCCAAATAATACTGAACATGACAGCTTGACACGACTCACGTGTGATCTGTCAAAAACTACACAATAAAAAATTCCAAACTTTCAGTTAGCATATTTCTTAATCTGAAGTCAGTTTTTTTATTATTTGAAACTTAATATATTTTTATTAATTATTTTTTTTTAATTTCTAATTGTATTATTTTCTTACTTTTTACTTTTTTTTATATAATTTTTTTCTTTTGTATTATATTTGTACAAATATATCTCATCGTTATAATATGATAGATTAAAACCGCATAAATCACCGCGTCTCTAACATTCCATTACTAGTATGTTAGTCTGTAAGTAGCTCTGTTAACGTCTTATGTAGCGCTTGCCAGCTGATGCTGCAATTAACTTTGGTTTGTGTTTGTCAGAGCAGTTACTTGCCTTTAGCCTCTCTTTCGAAGTGACATTTTGAGCGCAGCGCTGTTAGCTTCACTAGCAGCACCGACCGGCGTTTGTTGCTACATTTCGGTTTTTTTGGCATCGCCGCTCACTCTCATTGCCCTCTTGTACTTTATTCATGTTTTAATTTGCTATTTATTTTTATTTTTTAGCAAGTTCATTCTCGCCGCTGGCTGGTATTGTCTTCAACAATGTTTTTGCTGAAAATAAGTTTTATTTAAGTAGGTATACATTATTTAAGCAGAATTATTGACACATTTATGCCGACTTTCATTCTTCAGAACTTTAGCAGTGTTATGCTTACTTCATCTTCGCATATAATCAATGGCAGAGCGCGCAGCCGACTGCATGGGTTGACTCTAACAGCGCTGCTGTTAAAAATCAATAATAAAGGACATTTGCAGCGCTCTCTGTTTATCTAACTTCGCATTCTAGCACTGTCACAGCTGTTTGCAGCTCTTTGTAATACTAACGTCCTCTGCACACGCCTAAAAATTATTATAAATATTTCTCTCATATCTAGCGCCTGTAGAAATGCTGTCTGCGATATTTGTATATTACGCTTTGGCAGCCGTGCTGTCTAATGAGTCTTCTTTAGGCCACAATAATTTCTAAATTTGTATGTGTGTGCCTCAACCTTACTCAGACTGCTTATCGCCGATTGCCTTGTGCTCATTTGCTGTCATCATAGCTCATCCCTTTTCAGGTGCTTATAGGCTCCATGAAGCATGTAACAATTTTGGTGTTGAGTTAAAGCTCCATTTGTCGCTTTGGTCTCACTGCCGCTTATTGTCGTAAACACATGGGAACTCTTATATGTTAATGTATTTTTTATATAGAGGATTATGTATGTATGAATATTTCTACAACATTCCCTACAGAGCATTTTACGGGTTGTCATTTTAAGGTTGGAAAGTAGATCCTACTGTTATTCTCGGATGAACATTAGCTTCCCTTCGATAATGTTTAGAGCACCTGGATATGGGAAACAAAAATATGCCATTATTAGAGTAAAGTACAAGGTTATGTTCTAACATGCGTTAAAAACTAGGCAATCCAGCTTTTCTTATCGTTGTTGAACGTGAGAGAACTCTTAATGTCAGAAGAACAGCTGATGCTATTATTTTAATGAGAGTGAGAGAACTGTCACTGTCAATACAACAGCTGATGCTAATATTTTACGTTTTCTCCTGCAGGGCGCTCACTCAATATATATGCGTACGCCTAGAACTAGGCTTTCCATAATACAATTTGACAGTTTGCAAAGCTCTGTGTAAATATATCCTCTACTCAAGCACCACTCGGTAGTCAACTGTTTGTAAATATTTACAAATGCTTTTGCTAAAGCGTGAAATTGTCAGTATCACCTGGAATTTTTTGGCATCGGTGGCACTGTTAATCTTCATCCGGTAACAAGGCGCGCGCACCACTTATGGTTGCAGAGGTGTACTTTTGGCATTTGATATGTGCGTTAAATTGTATGCTGATTTTTGATTGAAGTCAGAAAGCCTATTCTCTACAATGTGTACTATGTGCAAATTTAGAAATTCTATCTGTCGTAAATCTTTAGTTTTCATTGTGCGGGATCATGAATTTAGGTATTTATTATATTTATGTATATAATGCGACCCGCACTTTTCTAAAGAAAAAACCCATAAACTTCAAATTTAATGGGGAATATTTATCATCATTCGAAAGAAAATTCTTTGCCATTTATTTTTTGAAGATTTTCCCTCTCAAATGTTGGTCGCGGCTACGTCTGAAATGGTCCATCCATTGCGTCCAATTTTCGATGACTCGCACGAGAATTTCGATTGGTAACTAAGATTGGCACGCGTGATGTTTTGTATTAAGACCTGACTTTAGGCTTTACATTTTCCCATAAGAAGAAGTCTAACGGTGTTAAGTCACACGATCTCTCAATAAATCCATTGCTTCAATTTCGGGCATAAAATATTCGCGATAACGGTCGCCAATATCTAACCGACCACCGAGCGCTCTCATCGGCATCAGTTTTGAAGAAATGTGGACTGATTACTCCACCGGCCCTCACACAATGGGCTTTTCCGCGAAATCTAAATTATTAAGTCTTACTATTTTTCCCACAGTTGTATATATAGTATCTATACAACAATTCTACCCGCTTTTTCTCATGCAGCCTTTTTGCAGCGACTTTGTTTTCTTTTGTGTAAATGTTGTTTATCTTTAGACAATGGATTTAGTTTTTTTCTGTACCGAATCGTTTACTTTTTCCCGTTTTCGTGGTACGAGTATGTTGTCATGAAAACTTTGTACTAGTGAAAGCTTTGTAAGCGAATGCTTTTTTAAATATAGTACATGCTTCGAAAATGTGCTAACTTTCAATATGTAAGTGAAAATGTATGTGTTTTCAGTAAAAGCTCGGCCGTATAGTGAAAGCTTTCATAGTGAAAAGTCGTAATTTTTCTCAATTTGCATTTTTTAGACACTTCCAATATATATCAGGTAAATATGTAGATAAAAATTTATATGATTTTAGTGAAAGCTCGAACATATGGTGAAAGTAAAAGGTGTAATTTACTTAATACGAAAGCTGTAAAATACGAAGCTAAAAGCTTTCACTACTTTTTTTCCATTGCACTGAACTAGGAATATACTGGAACATTCTCTGACTGAAACTGAAAGCTGTAAAATATAATTTGAAAGCTTTCACTTTTAAAAAATTTTCACTAAACATTTTAAAAGCTTTCGAAAGCTTTTTGAAAAATATATAGTTCTGAAAGTATTTAATAATACGAAAAAAAATATTCAAGCTTCACTTTTAGTTGTTATTTTAGCTAATTCTCGTGGAAGCACAAAAGCTTTATATCAGTTTTGTTCCGATTATTGTACGAAAGTTAGAAATAAGTTGGTTGTTATCAATGGAATGTCAGCTTTTCAAAACTGAATACGAAAGCTGTAAAAAACGAAGTTGAAAGCTTTCACTATTTTCTTTTTTAGTTTCACTGTACCACACAGCACTTCCGAAGCTGCGCTAATATAGCGCCACAAAAGTCCAGTCGCATAGCGAAGACGCAGTGAATAAAAAGTTCGGTAGCGGAATTGAATTTTTAAAGATACGAAGTCATTCATGCCGAGTTACTACAAATAAGCACTTCCGTTGAGCAAGAAATTGCCTTTTTGGACTACTTACACACTTTACTTTTTCTGCGCTTGCGAGTGTGTGTCTATATTACTACTTTGTTGTTTTATTAATGTTTCCTCCCACTTTTCGCTTTTGAATTGATAAGCGTTTTTATGTTCCGAACATTTTCCTCAAATCCGGCTTGTAAGTGGTGACGGCTGTGAAGTTTCGCTTTATTTTTGTTTTCTCTACGTCGAAGAAAGACGACACCGAAATGGGGTGAAGATTATAAATAATTGATGCCGTAACTAATATTAGATGATTTCCTGAAGCTTGGTTAATGATTACTTAATTGCATGAGGGCTAAGCGGATATTCAGTTTTTGTTGTTATGTCTTTAATTATTAATTTAAAGAGCAATTAAATTTATAGATTTGTAACTATAATTTTTAACTCTTGGAGTATATACAACTCGTAGCAGGAAGGGTTGCGTTCATCGTGCCGAAAATTTAATATGAATGTATAGCAACTTCCAAAATATCTGTAAGTCCCGGTAAAGTAATAAAAAATTGGATGGGATGGATGATGGACTTTTGAATACACCACCTCTTTCATGAACTTAAGTGAGGTTCTTTAGTTAGCTGAGCGAACAATAAAGTGAGCTAATGTGGTGAAACAATTTGAGAAAAAAGGAAGCCTAAAGACTAAATAAGGCGTCTGAGGATGCTTTTACCAGCTTGACGACAAGGATCTATTCCCAAAACAGTCTGCTCTCCTCTATTTCATTACGCTCTTAATAATAAGACTAAGTTCAGGCTGGCCATCAAGAGCTACTACCTGGCCAACTGTTGAAGTTCCTATCTGTGACTCCTCATAAAGCAGCCCCTGAAAAATGGCAACAGGAAAGGAATTACATATAGGAATCTCCGGTAACGAGGTGAATAGTTATCGCCTCGAAATATACATCCACAACTCTAAGGGGTGCTTCGAGGGAACAGCTTCCCATGAGAGGAAGGCAGTAGAGCTACGTGGCACGCTACAACGGTATTTATAGTTAAATCCCTACTAGTTAAGTTCAGCCGGGGTGACAGTTGGCGGCTCCCAAAGAAGTAAGTTAAAAAATATTAAAAATAAGTAATAAAAAAAAGGCGACCCTGGCCAAGAATGCTGTACAAACAGCAAACAAATAAAGCGGGACTTTTATATTTCGGGATTCGGCAACCCTAGTGTTGCAATCTGGCAACTAAAAGCTTTGGTATTAAGTTTAACATTTTTGACAATTGAATACTATACATATTCAGAACGTTTTGACATATTCGCGCTATCGGTGTGTTTATTTTCAGTAACTTAAAATATTCATCTCAGTCAAAAAATTATGTCAAAACGCGAACATTTTCGAAGTAGATTAACTCAGCAACACTAAATCGAAAAACTAAATTCAATTTTGTCGATAAAGCTCTATCAAAGACACTGTTTGTAGGTGGTACGTTGAATTTAAATGAGGTCGTAGATCACTCCAAGACGATCGTCTAGAATCAGTTGCTTTGCGAAAACTATTGGTGGTGTGCGCAAATTGATATTGTAAGATCGTCAAGTGACCTATCATGAGATTGACACAACTATAGACACGAAGAACCACTTTTTTGACAAACTGTTGGGAAACCATGAACTTGACCTGATAGCTGCGGCATTCTGTTACCTCAGCATACAAGGAACATTTTGCAGAAATGACTTTCAGGGTTATGACATAGACGTTTCTGTCATGATAAAACCTTAAAAGTCTTCAAGCTCGTTCGACGCTGTAACGCTATTAGGTTGGCAGTACAGACTCAGTTTAGTTCACTTTCAAAGTGATGTTTTTGGCTACCCCGAGGATGCTTAGTCTAAAAGCGGAAGTCAAGAGCTGCTGAAGCCATACTTCTGTAAAATAATAATTTCTAGCCACTCTCAAGTGAATGACGCTCAGAAAACCTTCTTCACTTGCGTGAACTTTTATACGTCCTTCTCCAGTCATATTTTATTTATTAATTAATTACGGTACTGATCGCTTACCTTATTGGAGTTGGTACACGATTTGGTATAGGTCCCACCACTTCTAGTATTCTGTTATGGCAATAACAGGGAAAATTGGTTTCATTTTCAACGAACTAAGGAATGAACGGTCGATGTTTTTCGTCGTTTTTAGGTTGGTTAAACGTTAATTGGAAGTAAAATTAAAAGTTTTTGAAAACCCTTAGTATACTCACCTAGATATCGTATAAAAAAACAAGTCCAAAAAACATTGTTTGCTTTTAACTTTTCATAATCGTTTTTCGCGCTTTTCCGGTCTAAGAGCTAATGTGTTTTTATCGCATAATTTTTTTGGCGTTTTACGAGCGTAAAGCGTGTGCCCTGCGAAAGCGAAAACCAGGCACATAGAATCAGAAAAGGCATGGCAAGAAGCACAGGCGTAGTGAAGTAGTCCGCGTGAGCGGCTTTTAGTGCTCGCGGCTGCTGCCCAACGTTGGCTTAGCGCGGTTAGGTCGTGCGGCAACTCGTATATGATTACGTGTGTGTAACTTACTTGCGGCATGCCACCACGCTCGTAAAAAGGAAAAAAAGTTGAAATTAAAATAATGAAAAAGTGTGAATTTCTGACAGTATTTGTTTCTATTTCGAGTAAGACCCAAGACTCACACGTCGTTCTTAAGCGTTGGGCTTCTCTGTGATGTCATTGTGGCGAATTTCGCGAAAAGATCTTGACCTACATCAATATGAAGATCAAGACCGGCACGATACTGTGAATGGGAATCGCTACTGCTCAATGATAACTCAACATTTGTGACCCGAATTGGTAGATATGCACTTGGATCCAACAGGACGGCGCCACAAGCCACACAGCCAATGTAACAATCGATTTATTAAAGAGCAGCGTGTTATTTCACGAAATGGGCCTGTCAATTGGCCGCCTTGGTTGGTATTTCCTGCGGGTCTACGTCAAGTCTATGGTCTATACCAACAAGCCAACCACGACTTATGCTTAAAAACCGTCGACAATTGGTTTATGGTCTGGACTTTTGGAAGCGTGCTAGTGGCCATGCAAAAGAATTCGAGTTCAATACATAATGGCTTCGAATATACTTTCACAGGAACAAGGAATTTATCACAACCATTTTTTTTTTTATTACGAAAAAATGTCTGATAGCAAATATCTCTGTTTGCTGTCAATTGAGTTCTAAGAAAATTGAAATCCATATAAAACTTTAAAAACGCAAATCATTTCAGTCTAGACTTGTCAAATATCAAACTATGACTGAAATTTCTCAAAGTTTTTTTACTCTTTCACAGCTTTGCACGCAACACAATTTCCTTAATGCCACGGCATTCGCTGGAGCCGCTAGGCCTGTAGAATTCTTCCTGCAAGCTGTCACTTTGCATTTACACTGCTTAAAAACTTTTAGTAAACTTATTTAGCCTTCTTTTATTTTCTGTTTCTTTTTTTTTTTGTCACAAGCTGCCATTTTTCATTCCACGCCGCTGTGCCTTGTCTAACAAAGCGCGCAAAAAACTTCGCATATGCTTTCAAATTTCTTCACCAGTGTTTTCATGTGGCTGTTGTTGTAGTTACTGTTTTTTAACCTTTACTTACGCTTGTTAGATTACGTGCAACACCTTCTGCTTTTATATGCTGCCTTGTTGCATGCAACGCCACCTTACCACCGCATGCTCTTTCTTATGGGGGTATTCTACTCTAGAATTTTAAAAAATTCGATTTTTTTTTTCATATATTTAAAGCTTAAATTAAAATTATTTTAAGAGCTACAGTTACTTTAGTGACGCAGTACCTAGTCCGGTTTGGCTTTTTAAACGGATTTTGCTCGAAACTACTTTTTTCTACACGGTACTAGCATTATCTCAAGTTCTAATAACCGATTTACTTGAAATTTTGTGTGAACCTTCTTTATATAACCCTTTATCGTTCTTACCAGCATCGTGTCAAAATTTTTGTTTTTAATATTTAAAAAAAATTCAGGAATTTCCAAAAAAAGCGTAAAAAATGATTTTTATTTTCAGGCAGTCGCCATTTTTCAAAAAGATTTATAACAGCATCCTTACTGATTAAGAATTTTTGTTGAGTTTTATTTTTAGACCACCAGGAGAGTCAGGATCAATGTCACTGGGATGCGCCATTTTTTTTACACCTGTCTCTCCCCCCCCTCTAATTATCTTAATTTTTAATATTTTTTTGTATTCTTAAGATATCAATAAAAGCATCATAAAAAAATGGTTAAAAAAACACTGGCTTTCAAAGATTTTATATTCGACGCCGTTAGACTACTTTTTGTCTTTTGCAAGAAAAATACTAAGGTTCTGAAAAGATTCTATCCTTTTCTCAATCACATGGCATTCAGTAAGTCCCGCTTGTTTTTCAGCAGTTTTTTGTGGATGATTTACTTAACACACGACTTTCAGTGTCCACCGTTTCGTTATCCAGAAGTGGTAAGACTTATTCATGTCCCATTGAAGGTTAGTTTTGACTTAATAATTTATGAATTAAATTCAAATGGCGTACATTTTTGGATGTCACACGTACAAGTATTTACATAAGGTACATCTAAACATCTTAAGGAAGCAATTAGGGTTAAGGAATTCGCTGTTGGGATCTTCCTTAATATAGAGGGAGCTTTTAATAATGCCCTACTGGAAGCAGAAGTAACAGCTACGGCAGGTCTTGGGGTTGAATAAAACCCCAAGCACATCATTTTCAGTCTTTAGGTGGACAGAGTCATTCAACGGAATGGGGAAACGCTCGTGCTCAACGAAATGTGAGAAGAGGAACCCAACAAGGTGGAGTTCTCCATCATGTTCTATAGATCCTAGTCTTAACTTATAGGACTTGAAGAGCCTAGCTGCCTGGTGATTGCCTATGCAGAAGAAGTAACGCTTATGGTCAAAGTGAAAGTTAGTGAATACCGCTTACAGATTGACAGAGGGGTATGTCAGTGTCGTAACAAATTGGGTAATCGTAAACAGTCTCACCATCAAAGCAAATAAAACTGAGATGGCTTTATTCACTAGAAGATACAAGATTCTGGCGGCACCGCTGCCGCAAATGGGAGACATCCGTCTGCAACCAGCGGATACAGTGAAATATCTAGAACTCATCCTGGATAGTAGGCTTTTATGGAATCTGAATATCAAAGAGAGAGCGTAAAAATGGCATCGATTGCCTTGTACTGCTGTAGAAGAGGTGGCTGGTGGTGGGGTCTTTCAACTTTCAACGGAAGTGGTCCTCTGGCTCTACGAAACCACAGTCAAGCTCATTATGTTCTATGGAGTCTTCATGTGCTGGAGGTCTCTAGAAAAGACAACACTTGCAACAAAGAAACTCGAGAGCGTTTAAAAGGCGGCGCTCATCAACATGTTTGGTACACTAAGGTCCACCCCAATATTGGCACTTAACGCCATCTTGCAAATATTGCACGTGGACATCGCCGGAAGGTGTATGGCTGCGAAAGTTGCAGTCAGACTCAGAGAGTCTGGTTTTTTAAAGGAACACGTGTCTGAACATTACCAGTGCGTTCAAGGCTGGTACGAGAGACCACTATCAGTACATCCGAAGAGTTTGTTCAGATCAGATAGCTATAGCATAAGTCTGCCATATAAACTGATCGCTTAAAACCGAGATACAGATTTTTTTATGCCTTTTATGTTGTTGTTTAGGTACAGTTAAAGTTAATGTTTTTCGTCTTTTATTGTCTTATCTGCCTTCTTAGCATAGCATCTTCTACTGCTTTTTCTCAGCAAGGAGTTGCATATTCATGGCTATGCACCCACATATCATATATAAGGGAGATGTCAGGGCACTTATCACCGCAAAGAATGCGGCATTGGTCTTATAAAATCTAACATATATATACGTTAGCTGCTGCTTGTTCGTTTGCGCCAACAAAGTCATGCAGTTGCCAAGTTCTTTTATGTAAATCACAGCATGAAATTTCATTTCCACAACTTTCCCAACAATTCTAGTAATTCAAGCATTAACAAACGCTTGTTACATCTGCTAACGCTGTTACAACTACTGTTGTTGTTGTTTTAGCTGCTAACATTAGTTAAGAACAGCATGGTAGCTTCAAGCGCTTCCTTGCAGTTGCCATTTCCAAGCATAGGTATACTTGTATTGAATATCTCTTCCAAAATTAACGCATTTCGCTATTCCCAAGAACACTCCCAGTACCATCTAATCACCGACTGTATGTAGTTGTTGTTGCTAGATGTTCTTTATTTTATTTCATATAGCTTCTATTGCTAATGCTGATACCGCCACCGCGGCCACAAGTCGTTAGTGTGTGGTTTGGAAAGTAGCGCGCGTACAGCGTGCATCGGGTACTTCCAAGCTTCTTTGCCATCTTCATGGCTAGCTGGTTTGTAGCTTGTATAACTGGCTTGCATCTTTTGTTGCTTTTTTCTAACTGTCTCTGCTTCCCTTTTCCATGTTCGCGCATTACACGCCGGATTTCCAAGTCGCTGGAAACTTGTTGGTATTTGGTTTCGGTCCACTGTCTTTAACCTGCCTTACATTTAGGTAAGTTAGTTCGTCGGCTTTGCAGTTGGTAGCGATTCCGCTATGACCAAACACCTAAACAAGGGTGATGATGAAGTAGCTTGATGCTATTTCTAGACAGACACTCCTTAAATAGCTTTGATCGCACAGTTAGCTAGATCAGCGCAAGTATTGCCGCTTTACTGTCGAAATGAATGCTTACTTCCCAAAAAGAGACTGCACTTCGTAATAGTATGTCTGCCGCCACCTTAATAGCAGCCACTGCTGCCTAAGTAACATTCCTGTGTTGCGGTAGCTTAAAGTTGAGATGACGAAGAGCTCCTTATTGAAAACTTCCTCTTCTAGTTTCGAACCATCTATAAAAAGCTCACTCTGCCTCCTCTTCGGTGGCTTCTCGCTATTCACATATCCCTTGTCGGTAATATGAGCAGATAAGAAGACGTCACGAGCAGATGAAGGAAAAATAGTCATTGATAGTACCTTGATATATTCAACATTCCTCCAAAAATGAACCATTGTATGGGTGGTCTTATCGTCGGATTTTAAAATAAGTTCAATACTCACATCACATTCAACGCTCACATCGAATCACTGGTAAAATAGAAATATTCAGACACATTGTCTCCCATTGTCCAGCCTTTTCAAGACTGAAGTTGAAAAAATCGGGAGATATAGTCGATTAGTTTCGGCGCTTTGGCGACAGATGTTTCCTCGTTTTATAAGGACTTATCATATTTTATGAGATTTTGGTATCACAATGGAGCTAGAGCACAGGTCTAAGTGAGAGCCCTATTAGGATCGACCATATAAGCTAACCTAAACTGCAGTTAGTTCTTCAGTGAGCTTTTAAAGCTTCTTACTACATTTTCTTAATTTCTATTTCTAATTATCATTTACTGAGAACTTAAGGAAGATGAGCATGTCGCCATAAAATGATCAAAGTAACGTGAATGCGAATGCTATCTGTAGCTGCTGTGTTATGAGGAGGCTATTAATATCATTAAATTGCCGCGTTCGAGCCCTACGACTATGACAGTTCTGATCAAGCATTATTGTTCCGCAATGAGAATATGAGTTTGTCTAAGATGTGTCTGTACGTGTGAGTGTTTGATTTTTCAACAAAACCTATGGCCAAACGCGCGTTTGCAATTGAAGTTGAATGGCTTTTGCTGCGTCAAAGTGTGCTTGGCGGCTGAAATGGACAGGGTATGGCCAACGCAAGATCGATAAATGTATATATGTATATCTATATGTACATGAGTTACAGCAGAAGTGTCCATTAGTGTGTCGTTAACGTCGCAATTCCAGCGTTTAGAAATGCTCTTTTTTGTTTGTCATCAACCACTGCAACAACAGCAATAACACGTCAGCATTGCTGTCTGAAAGGAAATGTTCATGAAGTAAGCGCCACAAAGTGTAAATAACGTGACGCTGAGAGAATTTATTTTCTCATAACTTTTTCTTGTAGTTTGCAAATTGTGTTGCTGTAATTAAGTCAAATTGGTTTGTAATCATTCGGAATTGCATAATTACGCTCTCCTGCGTAGGGCAAAAAAGTCAAACGCATGCAAACTTTTTGAAGATTTAATAAATGGAGGTTAAGTGAATAAGTCAGCTTTTACTGAGCGGTAATTTTACTTGGAAAATTATTGGAGTCACCTCAGTTACTTTAATTGTGAATCTCTAAGTAGTGGTAAAGATTTTAAAAGTCGATTTTAATATAATTTCACAGCGGAGATTGTAAAAATATATTTAATAAATAATACTCCGAAAATGAAATTTCCCCAAAAATTTGTTCATACCTTACTTAGAATAACATTGCACATTCTCTTCAAACTTTTACATATTTCCGAAAATTGAAAAAACTCCGAAAATTATTTGATGTTCTAAAATGCTGTTTATACGGAAGGTTTTTAAAAGTCGATGTGCCATAGGGAAAATTAGTAAAGATCTAAAATAAATATTACTCCGAAATATGTATGCCAAAGAGTTCATAACTATTATTTTTACTTTACTTCAAATAATAATGAATTTTTTAATTTAATTCCGTTGATTGAATGAATTCCGAAAATTCGTCGATGATTTAAAATGGCGTTTATTTGTATTGTTTTTTATAATCGTTGTTGATGTAATTTCACAGCGAATATTAGTAAAAGAGTCAGCAATAAATGTTACTTTGAAAATAGTGTTTACTCCGAAATTTGTATTCCGAAAAGTTCCCCTACATTATTCTTAATTTATTCCGAATAATAATGCACTTTTATACTTAAAATATTACTTATTTACGTATATTGAATGAACTCCGAAAACTTGTTGTTGTCTTACATCGCCGCTTATACATACAGCTTAAAAAGGTCGTTATAAATGTAACTCATAGAAAAATTAAAAAAAAAAATCGATAATAAATATTACTCCGAAAATTGCTCCAACTCCAAAAATATTAATATTATGTAGCTAATTAACATTATTTATTTCCAATATCAAATTCGGAAAATCTAATTTAACTGCAAACTACCAAAAAAGTAACAGGTTAAAGAATATACTTTCAGAATAACTAATATACATATATGTATGTAAGTGCTTTCACGAAATAAGATTTTACTTACAAACATTAAAACTTATGAATAATACCAATAATAATTATATTATAGGCATTATATCAAATATTTTCTGCGATGATCAGTTAAAATTCTGTTACTCTAAATTCTATTTGACTCCGAAACTAGGTTTTGAGAAATTTGTAAAAGGAAATAATTTCAGTTAAGAGTTCAAAAAGTTTTCGGAATAAAAATAAAATTTCGGAGCTTTTCGGAATAAAATTTTCAATTCCGAAATTTTATTTTTGACATCTTGTATGCAAATATGTATGCTTTAAGTATTTCTTGGTAAAATTTACGAACGAGAAAATTATTTCCTTAGTTAAAAAAAATTTTGAAATACATGCCATAACGGCATGCATGATTTGGAGCATATATTAAATTAATTATAAGCAAAAAAAAGTCAATTTATTGCTTTGCTCCGTCTGAAAACTGCACTCGCTACAGTCACTCAAAAAAATATGTTTACGCCGACAAATTGGTGCGCCACTGCTAATCCATTAGTTGGCTATAATCAAACTACAGCACAGTGCACCACATATGCAGTTATATGGTATTTAAATTTATTTTTTGTCACACAACAACAAAAGCAAATAACGCTCATAGTCGGCGCCGCTTTAAGCTGTTTGCGTGCAAAGTGTGAAAACTGTCAGCAAACTTAAAATTTCAATCAATTCCGTGCATGCGAATCGGCATGCAAAAAACAAAAACAAAATCAACAAAAAAAATTTACTGATATGACAAACACGCACACACATATAAACAAATGATAAAGCACAGCATTAATCGTTTGGCCAGGTGGGAGGAACTCTCGGTGTACAATACCCTCGGAATCGTAAAAACAAATCAGCATTGTCTTTATTTTTGACTTCTGAAGACGACTTTTTTTCGGTGAATACTGATCGTCACAGAGGTCCTCACGACCTTTTTGGAAAGGCTTAAACCACTCTTTGTTCAAAATGCATTTTACGATCGATGACCAAAATCTGTTGTCACTTTTTGATCGATAACATCGATTGTAGTTATCCAATTGTCTTAAAATTTTTACGAAATGTCAACAAGAGATTAAACTTTTTATTTCATACACCCACCAATAGGTGGCGCCACCAGAAACAGTTATATTTAAAAAGTTCTGTTTCTTTTGCGAAAGACCTTTTATCTGTTAGTTCTGTAGGTAACCAAAAAAGTTCAAACTCTGAATAATTGGTCCAAAATATTAAACGAGAGACAAGCATTTCTGAAATAATTGTTTACTTCTCTGGAAAGGTTTTAACATGGAAAAGGAAGCGTCCATTTGTTTTCTTGAAAAAACTTTTATTTTGATTGATATTTAATACGTACAAGGAAATTCCTTCAGTAGTCCAGAATTTCTCCTAAAGATCGTTCAACTTGACCGTAGACCGAGACTTTCTGTCTCTCCGAAACAAAATTCGCGATACACCAAACCACGAATCTCGAAAAAAACTCTTTGATTTCTGAGCGGCTTTGGCGTGTTTATTTTGTTTTTGGTTTCGACTGGTCTTTTCCCATCATTCCGATAATTGTTGACTTTTCTACATGACAAACTCATAAACTCATGTCTCATCGGTAGTTATAATGCTCTCATTGAGTGTGGGATCGCAGTTCACACGATAAAGCATGTCCAAAGAGACCTGTTTACGGTACTCGTTTTGAAAAAATTCAGCACTAACAGAACGAGTCGAGCAAGAACGCGTTTCAAGCCTAAAATAACCAACAAAATCATTCAAACGGACTCTTGCCATCTTTCTGACACTTGCATGACGATTTTGAAGTACCATAGCCTTCACTGTTTTAATATTTTCATCAGTTGAGGAAGTCGAAGTTTAACCAGAAAGAGGTATGTCTTTAACGATGTTTTGATCGTCTTTGAAGGCTTTGTACCACTCGTAGGTTTTGGTTTTTGATACAACTGCCTCATCCAACATTCGCAATGGTTCCGCACACGAAATTTAAGTTAAAATACAAAATTTGGGACAAATTCTTTGTTCGGTATTTATATCCATTTTAAAAGTCGGAACACTCTACAGAGGTGTACCAACTTAAGCAGCTGGTTGACAGATCGCGCTCATATTTGTCACAGTAATTAAGGACAGTCCTACTAACTTAGCAAAGTACATTTGTTGAAATATTATTTACGGCGTATTTAAATTACAATTTCTGGGTACTTTTTTGTCGCAATGTATGGCTGAAAATATTTTAAATATGAAAATGCAATATAATACATAGTCGTTCATGATTTGTTTCTGTTTTTTTAGATAAATATTTACTTTCAACTAGGAACAATTGCTCTTCGGATTAGATTTAATGTAAAAAAAACTCCGTTTTGGAGTAAGTTTCAGAAAAATGTCAATATTTATTTTTAGTAATGCTATGTTTCTGATTTGACACATAACAATAACTCGCTGAGAAATATTACTTCAGACTAAAATTTAGAAATATTTATTTAATTATTTTTATAGTATTGCTATAACCATAAGTTTTGGATGATAGGAAATAGTATGTGTTTTCATGCTTCTTTGTTTTCTTGTTAAGGTTTCAAGCAGCTATAAAATACTTCATATGTGGGTGTATAGCATATTAAAGTTATTGAACTATTCAATCCATTAGAATTGTAAAATGTCTCATAAGATTCGATAGTCAGTCTAAACCGTGGCAGTCATATGCTTTTACACAAATCGATTTGGTTTTAAAGAAGATATGATAACGCAGCTGGTGCTGTTAGAAAAATTTTAGAGCGATAGAGTCTGGACGACCTAAAAATGAAGGTTTCGTAGTAGAGGGTGGATGTGCTGTTTAAGCCAATACATCGTGTCAACCGCACATCGTCGTGATGATGTTAATTTGAAGTTCAAAAATCTCTTAAATTTATTATGACTACCTGCTTGGTCCCTTCTAGCGAAAACAGAAACACATGAGTGTATATGCAAGCAAAAGTAATGATTGGGTATAGGCAAGACGTTGTAACCATATACTCTGTAGCAAAACAGGGTCTACTCCTGGTGAAACAAACATTCCGTACCTTCTTCAATAAATAACTGATAGACTCTGGTCAATAGCACGCTGAATGTGAGTTTCTAACTAGTCAGACATAAATATTTGGTTCATCCGCATAGGTGGACGTTCATTCCCACCAAATATAGTCCAAAAGCCTCAAACCACAAGACTGATTATACTGGTAATATCATTTATTGATTTTTTTCGGTAAAATTTTTTTCCACAGTAAAGTTTTGATTTCAATTCTTGTATACTGCACTAGGCAGATTTTCTATCCACTAATCATTTTATAAATTCCTCTTCATTGCTTTTTTCGCTTAAAAAGAAGTAACAAAAAAGTCGAATAAAAAAACGTGCGTGTTGCACCAGCATTTCAAAGCAATATGGAGATGCGATTGTCATGATGTGCAGGTGTTTTTGTTGTTGATGAACACGTCAAAATATGACAGCTAATTACACATCAAGATAACAACAATAGGCAGCAATTTGCAGCCAAAGAGCTGTGTGACCACAGGTTGATGCTCTACTATTTTATTTTTTGTTTTGCAAGGTATTTTTTTATTATTTTTATTTATTTATTTATTATTGTAATATATGTATATTTTATTTTGTAGCACATATATGGCAAGCAGCAGCTTAATTAATTTTTCTCTTTTTCCTCTTTTTTTGCGCGTTAGCTTTTTTTAATACGTTTTTTTTTTTGGTTTTTGCAACAGCGCATACTTTACCATCTCTGTGGCGATTTATTTATTTTTGTAATATTTTATTTTTAAATTTAATTAAAGCTTTATTTAATTTCTATTATATACATTTTGAAACATAAACAAGCATTATAATATTTTTTACAATTATATCTTCTCTTAATCTATAGTTTGTTTTTTCTCACTTCACACCACATTTCTGTTTTTTACAGATATTTTTTTTTGATTCAGCTGCCACAGCTGCTGACACCTGGTCGCCCTCTGTCAATGTAGTCTGTATATGTACCAATGAAAAAATATTTCTCAATACATATTTATACAATACATACATATTTATACAATACATACATATTTATATATATTCGCTCATTTACTATTTAATCTTTTTGTTTCTTCTTTCATTTCCTTTCGTTTGAGTTTATTTAAAATTTTTTCATAAGAAACTAAACAATAAATAACAATAATTATTTTCCTATATGCTTTGCTTTTTTATATATCTGCAATAATAATTGCCGCAGCCGCGCTTCATTCAATTGATTCATTAAATATTCTTGTAAAGAATTGGGTGTTTGCCACTTAATTGAACAATTCAACATAGACTACCGCATTTTAATTTTCTTTTTCTATCATAATTACTTTTCCAATTTTATTGCAAACCAATTTTTTTTCTTTAACTAAATTTTGTATATTGTATTTTAGGAATAAAAAATTGTAAGAAGTTATTTCTCTATGAAAAAGTTGAAGTTAATTTTCTGAGAACCGAAAAAGCCATACCAATAAAAAGTTAAATATTCAGTGCTTTATAAAAAGTGTTAAAGTGATCGGATTTAGTTCAAGTATGAGGCGTTTGAGTCGATAATCTGTTTCCATCTAGATGGCAACTTCATAATACCCCCCTCGTAGAAACTCCCCTCCTTATTTGCGAAAAACTCGCACAGCCACTTTTAACAAGCCTCTTTTGAGTTAAACTTTACACCAACAAGGGCATTCGCCATGAACAGGAACATGTAGTAATCACTTGGCGCTATGTCCGGGCTATATGGTGGATGCAATAAAACTTCCCATCCGAGCTCCCGTAGCTTCTGATGAGTCATCAACGAAGTGTGTGGTCTGGCGTTGTCCTGGTGGAACACTACTCCCTGTTGGCCGATTCTGGACGCTTCTGGTCGATCGCTTGCTTCAAGCGGTCTAGTTGTTCGCAGTAGAAGGTAGACTTGAACGTCTGGCCATATGGGAGCAGCTCATAGTGAATGATTTCCTTCCAATCTCACCAAACACATAACAAAACTTTTCTGACCGTCAATCCCAGCTTGGCCACATTTTGGGACGATTCACCGGCCTTCGACCACGACCGTATTCGCTAGATATTGTCGTGTGTGATCCACTTTTCGTCAATAGTCACTATCCGCTTCAAAAATGGGTCCAGTTCGTTTCGTTTCAACAGCATATCGCAGGCTTTGACTCGGCTCAGAAGGTTTTTTGCGTCAAATCATGTGGCACCCAAACATTAAGCTTTTTTGTGTATCCAGCCTTCTGCAGATGGTTTAAAATGGTTTGGTGACTAACTCCCATTTTTTAGGCGATGTCACGTGATGCCACATGCCGGTCTAACTCGATGCTTTCCATGATTCGTTGTCACAGGTCTTCCGCCGGCTGGCTCATCCATGGTTTCGTTTTCACCACCAAAACACCATTTATCTCACGGAACGTTTCTCTCGCGGATTTACCTTTATCGAAGGAAAACTTAAAAGTAGCGCGAATTTTGGCGTTACTGGACTCCATGTTTACACGTCTATAACTGTTGAACGCAATATAAAAACTAATCATGCATAGCGTCGTTTTGTAGGTTACGCCAAGACCTTTCAAAAATGTACAGTATTGCCAGATACGAATTCTGTAGCGCTTTATACATAGCCGCGAAGTTCAAAAGACAAAAAATCGGAATAAACATATTTGATAACCTAATAATAGGTTAATATATTTTTTTTAATGGGTGCTTCAAGTAGAGAAACTTTTTTCAATACTTTTTTTTTACAGATCACGCGGACAATCCCGCTTCTATTCAAGCCTTAAAACAAAATATCATCGCGTGTCATTCACGAGTTATCCGAAAAATGGGCTAAACGAATGGACCATCTGAGACGTAGCCGCGGCCAACATTTGAAAGAGATAAACTTCTAGAATTAAATGTCAAAGAATCTTTTTTCGAATGATAATAAACCTTCCACATAAAATTTGAAGTTTTGTCTTTTTTCTTTAAAAAATTATTTAACCTCGAAATGAATCATCCTTGTGAAACGGTATGAGGTCCGAAAGTCAAAGTTCGAAACCGAAAATAACCATTTTGCTTTCAAAAAATGATCACTGAGTTTATTTATTTTTATAGTATAAAGTGAATCGAAAAATCGAAAAGTTAATTCTTAGTTATATTTCTGCTAAGTTCTTTGACGATTTTTTCACTGATGCTAATTAATAGATCATATCAAGAGTGACCTTATAGACCGATTTTGTAGCTTTTCAAACTTTGCCATAAGAATAACATGAGATGATGTATTTTATATTGATTACATTCCAGGCTGCTGTATGATTTGATATTGAAATTAGACTTGCTAGAAATAAATGCTAAATTTGTCTCGTACAACTTTTCTAGTTTGCGAGACATGTAAATTGATTCTATTAGAGTACGTGGTCAGCGTTTACTTCTCCAAAATTTTTAAAAACTAATGTCTGAACGGAATTCAAATATTTTTAACCAAAAGAGTTGCCACAAAAATTTGATTACTCCGAAAACTCCGAAAATTTCGGAAATTTTTCAAAATTCTTAAATTATTATTACCATTGCCAAAAAATTGATTACTCCGAAAATTTCGGAAATTTTCGAAAATTCTTAAATTATTATTACCGTTGCCACAAAAATTTGACTACTCCAAAAGCTCGGAAAATTTCGGAAATTTTCCAAAATTCTTAAATTATTATTACTTTTTTTCAACTAAAGAAATTTATACTAAGTGTACTCATTTAGTCAGAATATACTCACCTTTTCTGGTTCATATATAAATTTTAATCTCACACGTCGCCAGACAGTCATGTCGATGCAAGATGCTTTACGTACCACGCCTGTCGACTGCTGGAATTACGCAAATATTTTTGCACCCTACTTATGTATATGGAGTAACTAAACAACAACAGAGAAAATATTTTTTAATGGTGCGCCCATGAAAAGCAAGTGGCAATAATGTCAAATGTGGCACGTGACTCACATCCAATTGCGCACAGACACAATCGGCACCTCACATTGCCGGAGTTCACCAAAGGCAGCGGCAATGGAAAGTATCCAAGTTTTGAACATACTGCGTGCGCGTATTGTCGGGAGCAGCTGCGGTTGCAACTACAGCAAATGGCATATGCTGTCTTAATGAAGAAGATGTGCAAAATTTGCTAAAGCAAAAGGCAAAGTGTGGTGATTAAAGTATTTATAACATTTGCAACAAACATATATGTAAATTTGTGTCTGATGCCCCTCAGAATTTTTTGTTGCTCAACTTTGAGAGCGGAAAAGTTTTGCATATGTTAGAAGTTTGCGGAAATTTCGGTTTTATTAAGATACTAATGGTTACTAGTTTCTTGCGTGTGTGCAATTAGCGGTAATAATAAACTCCAAAGGTTAAGAATTTTTTTAATGATTTCTACTTGTAATTTAAAACCTAAATTGTAACAAATAATTTATGATGTAAACTTAATTTGTGAAACCGATCTTAAAATAGTGTGTTTAAATGCTGCTTTTAAAAATAATATATATTCCAAAAATATTTTTTACTCCGAAAATGTTCGGAATTAATTATTTATTGATATTATGAAAATATTTTCGTTATATAAAATAATCGAAAAATATTATAACTCGAAAAGTCTTATGAAAAACTCTGAACCTTTTAGTAATTGCATACATAGTTATATTTCAATTGGGCATATATGTTCTTTATATAAGATAATCAAGCGAATATTAGTGAAACCTAGCTGAAAAGTAACTCCGAAAAGCCTAATGATATACAGTTTCCTCATAACGGGTGATTTTTTTGAGGTTAGGATTTTCATGCAGTAGTATTTGACAGATCACGTGGGATGTCAGACATGGTGTCAAAGAGAAAGATGCTCAGTATGCTTTGACATTTCATCATGAATAGACTTACTAACGAGCAACGCTTGCAAATCATTGAATTTTATTACCAAAATCAGTGTTCGGTTCGAAATGTGTTTCGCGTCCGTGTCCGATGAGCGATGAGGCTCATTTCTGGTTGAATGGCTACGTAAATAAGCAAAATTGCCGCATTTGGGGTGAAGAGCAACCAGAAGCCGTTCAAGAACTGCCCATGCATCCCGAAAAATGCACTGTTTGGTGTGGTTTGTACGCTGGTGGAATCATTGGACCGTATTTTTTCAAAGATGCTGTTGGACGCAACGTTACGGTGAATGGCGATCGCTATCGTTCGATGCTAACAAACTTTTTGTTGCCAAAAATGGAAGAACTGAACTTGGTTGACATGTGGTTTCAACAAGATGGCGCTACATGCCACACAGCTCGCGATTCTATGGCCATTTTGAGGGAAAACTTCGGACAACAATTCATCTCAAGAAATGGACCCGTAAGTTGGCCACCAAGATCATGCGATTTAACGCCTTTAGACTATTTTTTGTGGGGCTACGTCAAGTCTAAAGTCTACAGAAATAAGCCAGCAACTATTCCAGCTTTGGAAGACAACATTTCCGAAGAAATTCGGGCTATTCCGGCCGAAATGCTCGAAAAAGTTGCCCAAAATTGGACTTTCCGAATGGACCACCTAAGACGCAGCCGCGGTCAACATTTAAATGAAATTATCTTCAAAAAGTAAATGTCATGAACCAATCTAACGTTTCAAATAAAGAACCGATGAGATTTTGCAAATTTTATGCGTTTTTTTTTTTAAAAAAGTTATCAAGCTCTTAAAAAATCACCCGTTATTAATCAAAAGTTTAATAATGTGAGCTTTGGAAACACAAATTTTCTGTGTCTTTATAGACACAGCGAAATTTTCAACAATTATGCGTATTATTGCTTGTTAGACGAAGGTGGAAGGTCGCTGCGCTGGCACAGTATGCACGACAGCGGTGACTGCCACACTGAGTTTTTGCAAGTAACTTTTCCTTTCAGGTGCAGCGCATCTTCCATGGCTGCCGGCGCTTTCAGTGCAACGTTTTGAATGAGTTTGGAGTTTGAATTCAAAGAAAAACCAGCGAGAAACATTTTATAGCTTTGAAGTATAGTCTCACTTATATTATTGTTGTGTTTCTCTCATATAACAAAAAAAAGCATTTTTCAAGTCATCCGGCGGTGGATCTCCTGTCTTTTGCAGCTTTTACATCACTTTTCGTGGCACTTCTTAGCATATTGCATGTCCCATCTACCAGCTACCGTTTATCTCATTTTGTGGTGTGGTGTTTTGAAAAATGCGCTTAGCTTTATAAGAAATCACTAATCATCCATTACAATGGGCGGGATGCTGGTGGACCGGGCCGTTGAGCTGTAGTGAAAAATAACACTTTGGGAGTTTTTGGGAAAGTTTTTATAAGATGAAGACAAGTAAAGGTCTTTATCTGTATGTATTTATCCCTCTACTATTTTATTTTAAACTAATTTTAATCTACAAAGAGATATTTCGAAAATATATTTATTTTGAAGGAATAAAGAGAGTAATACTAGCAGGCAGTACACTAAGGTAGAATAGCGATCTAATACCCAAATTAACAGAAAACGAAATTAGTCCGAAATCTAATACATTTTGTATACAAACAAATTCTGCATTCCTTCATTTCATGTTCTGTGTTCTTAGTTGGAAACTTCGAACCCTTTTTTAGAAGAAATTTTTTTACTTCTCCGTTAAAATATCACAAAATTTACTCCGAAAAATATTAGCAGAAATTGGTTTTCACTCCCAGTTGAGCAGAATAGGTAATTTATATCCATAAAGTCAAGTCCGAAAAATATCAATAAGTTTTTTTCTTTAAATATGTTAAGTCACAGCGATTGAAAAACTTACTCCGAAAATTATTTCATTCCGAAGAACTTCGATAAATTTTCGTCTTTAGTAGTTCGAAAATTTTCACTTACATTTTTTTCATTAAATATTTTAAGTTGCAATGATTGAGAAACTAACTTCGAAAATTATTTTATTTCGAAAACCTTAAATCCATATTTGTTTTAGTTATTGATATACATGTCCACTGTAAGTAGTTCAGTAAGCTACTTCTGAGATACTAATTCCGAATATTACCTTACTCCGAAACAATTCTTTTCATATTCGCTTTTAGTAGATAACATCTTCTCGCCAATCTTAACCTCTGAGAAAGAACTCCGAACAATTATTTTACTCTGAAAACGTTCTTTACATAAGTACATGATTTAAATAATTAACACATTTGGCTATTATAAAATCAGAACTCACTCATGAGCAATTAATTGCGAAAAAGTTCTCCGTAGTTTCATTTTGGCTGTCTAATTTCTAAGCCAAAATCAATTTATGAGAAATCAACACCGAATAAATTTGTACTCCGAAAAAGGTCTGTACATACTCGCGTTAAGAAATTCTCATTTTTGTTTTATTTATGAACCAAAAAAAGTTCTTCGGAACTCCGAATATAATTTTATTCTAAAAAAGTTTTGCACATACTTGTTTAACGTAATTAACATGTTTTGCTATTAATATCTCAGAACGGACTTATAATAAATTAACTCCGAAAAATTATTTTACTCTGAAATGTTTTGCTCAGTTTCGATTCAGTAATTAACATTTTTCTATAATCTTAAGCCATTACTTTTTTTGAAAACCATTTTTTATGAAAACCATACTCCGAAAATTTGTTTCCACTCCGAAAATGTTTGTTACGTACTCTATTTTTATTATCAATATTTTTGTGTTATGCTTACACCAAAATCACCTACAATTAATTTTTTTTTTTTTGCTTAACTACTGAATAAGAACATGGAAGTCATATACATATGTACATACATACATATGTATGTATAATTTTAAAGACTTGTGTCAATGAACGCTCAATTTTGCTGGTCATAAACATTAATTACCAAGCATAATCACTGCTCATTAAACGGCCAAAACGCGTATCAGTGATTACACGCCCACAACACGTTATACGCGCAAGCCTTCAACGAAAACTTTCCTATAATTTTTCATATGTAAAATAAAAACAACAACTGCAACACCTCAAAACCTATTAATCGCACATTAAGTGTACGCACTTGAAAATAAATCAAAATGTCAGACCATTTGTCAACGCCACTCAACGCCTACATAAGTATTGAAATAGGGAATAGAAAACGAAAAAAATTAAAACTAACAAAAAACAAAAAAAAAAAAAAATGGAAAACACTTAAAGCTATAAAAACAAAAGCATAAGGCTTCCGGTAGGCAGCACAAGACTCAGCGGTGGATCGAGCGCGCAGGTTAGGGATGAGATTGATGAGGGAGCCCAGTGATGTATTTCCGGGAGATTGAAGACCGTTTAGATTATGATTTGTTCTAAAAGAAAAAAAATGTTTGCTCGACATGCTCTCCGGGGAACTGCCACTTGTGCGAAGTAGAAATAAGTAACTAGCAAAATTACAACAACAACGATATTACCTAGCCTGCAGACTCCTGCTTTGCGACAAAGTTCGCAAAAAATCACGCATTCACGAAATTACTTAGTCCCTTTTGACAGAGACAAGCAAGCGGAATGAAAAAACACTGAGACGAGAACAAAAACCAAAAACGCACAATGATGAGATCCATTATTTAATCTGTTTTACCGCAATTTTATTGCCGGTCACCGCGCCGCATACACGCCGGCCGTCTGTAAGCTCTCACATACATACACGTATGAACGAACACACACATGCGGCCTGCTTATTGGCTTGTCGCGTCGCCGCGTGTTAAATTGTTTAATGAACTACAATAATGTTGATAATAATATTTAATATACTCACTAGCCCGCCACACACACGCACGCACACTAGTGTCTTAATATAGCCTCGGCGTTCGAGCTATTTTCACGCCAAAGGCGATGACTTAGTTGTTTTTTATGGTGTTGCACGAAGATAATGTTCATAATATTTATTATATTATATTATATTATATATATGATGTTGTTGTTTTTAAAGACAAATATAATATACTTACATACATAAATATATGTGCGTGTACAACGTACTTATATATTTGTATTATATATACCCATAAAGATATGTCGAAGTGCCTTAACGAAGTGGTCTCTTGAATTTTTATTTTTATTACAAAAGTTTGCCTGTTAGGGATGGGTCTTTCGTTGTTGCCTCTAAGTTGACGTCGCCTGCGGACTTGTAGGTAGCGCTGGCGTTTTTTTGTACTGTGAAGATTTATGTTTGTCACCACATTTGTATTTGGTAATCGTTTTTGTGTTTTTCTTATTAAATATTATTTATTGCTACCGCTCACTTTTCAGAAAAATACCAAAAAAAGATTGAAGAAAAATGGCGGTACTTTGACAATTCCTTTTGCTGTTTTATTTTGTTGTATCGAATGATGTAATAATCATACCATAACCAGATGGATTATCCTACCCACAGAACTCCCTATTTAAAGCAGAAAGCTAAAAAAAAACTTAAGGGGTTAGGGGTAGTCAGAATTTTCAAAAAATTATTTGTTTTTTGCGTTGTAAGTGTAATATCTTAAAAATATTCTCTGAAAATTTCACGTTGATCCGATAATTAGTTTTTGAGTTATTCGAGAAATAAGAAAGATAGCTCAGGCACTTCAAAGTGCTAGTGTGAAATTTTAAACGCGTTTTTCTCAAAGCTATGTTTTTTGAACTGGCGAAAACCGCTCAGTAGATTTTAATGAAATTTATACAACATACATAACAAACTCGGGCCTGATCGAAGAATTTTTTGTTTTTCAAAAATTTCTCGTTTTTTTTAAGACCAATTACCTGTTGATTTTTTCCCAAAAATTTGAAAAAAATCTCCTGAGGCCGCCATTTTGTTAATTTTTGAAAAAAAAAAAATCATTCGATTCCCGAGTTTATCTATTTATAAAACTAATTTTTTTTGTCCAATTTATTTTAGATGAATCTCCAATCTGTGTCAACACAAACAACTATAACTTTGGAAATTAAATTTTTTTTTTTAAATTTTCGTGACTTCAAGTCAACATATTTTATAATAATGCCATATTACTACATTTAACAAATCATTACTCATCCTCATATAAAACCGTCTTGTTCCGATAGTTTTCCCTAATTTAAGTTTTGAGTTCTTGTGATCCTTTTAACTTCCTTAAAGGGTGATCCATTTCGAGGTTCCCTACTTTTTTAAAGAAAAATCACAAAAATTTATTGGAGAACGTTTGTTATCAATTCAAATAACATCCGTCTCTTTCAAATGTTGGTCGCGGCTAAGTTTCAGATGCTCTATTTTCTTGGTGACCAATCGACTTATTTGATGAGCATGAAATGGGTCTCATCGCTGAACAAAATTTGGCTCGAAAACGCCTGTCTGCCAATACATAACTTAATTATATTCGAATGGCCTGAAAAGCAAGATGCGGGCGAAGTTTCTCGATTTAGAATATTTGCTATTTAAATTGCATAAAGTTAAAGTAATGTCAACTTAAAGAGCAAGAAAATAAAACCCATTAGTAAAACCGAAAACAAAAATACATTTTTGCAGGCATGATGAGCTGAAGTCAAAATACTGTATGTATGTGGGCATCACAAGTTTTGGGAAACACGTTAAAATGCAAATGAGTTGCGATTACCTAGAAGGAAGAAGACTCGATGATGCCCAACGGGAGAGACAATGTAAGCAAAGTAGTACAAGTTATTGCGTTTTAAGTGTCAGTATGTTTGTGTTATCGGTACGAAAATGAACTTCGAACAAAGAGCCAACATTAAATTTTATTTTAAAATTGGTTAAACTTTAACGGAAACATTTCAATTCATGAAACAAGTTTATGGCGAGGATTACCAATCCCGTAGCAGAGTGCGCGAGTGGTTTCAACGTTTTCAAAGTGGTCGTGAGGACATAAATGACGATCAACATGTGGGCCAATCAAAAACCGTGATCACCGGAAATTCCATCGAAACTGTGCGTGAATTTATCAAAAATCAGCCGAAATCATTATTGAAATTAATGAAAATGGAATTGAACATCTCCAAAACATCGTTGTATCCCATTTTGACCAAACATTTCGAAATCCAATTACGAATGGTGTGTGCACGGATTGTTCCGCAAAAATTGACTGAAGACCAAAAATTGCTCAGAATCCAACGTTCGAAGTACGATTATTTGACCAAAAATCACATTATAACCATTAACTACTCCCCGTATTCACCTGGTATGGCACCGTGCGACTTCTTCCTTTTCGGAAAAATGAATTTTCCCATGAAAGGAAAGCGTTATGCAGACGTAGAGGCCATTCAAAAGGCTCGCACTGGCATACTGGTGGTCATAGGGACCATCGAGCTAAAACGCTCGTTCTACATGCTTTTGGACCGTCCAAAAAGATGTATTGAAACAGAAGTAGAATATTTTGAATAAAACAAATTGATTTTGCAGAGAAAACCATTTGTTCGGTTTTTTAAGTCCTGTTTATTTTGGAACGCACCTTGTAGTTGGGAAGATGCTGCAAAGATTGGGCCATAAAAAACCGCACTAGTATATTTTCTTCAATTTGTGTGTAATAAAAAATTGAGATGTTAGAAACGCGATGGCTGACATAAAAATAATGACGCTGACAGAAGTGTTGAATGTTATGGGATAAAAAACACTATATGGTTAAATGAGCTTCTGCGCCCCCCTCTTAATATAATCTAACTACACCCCACACATACAAACCATACTCAACACATCTTCACCCCACACTAAACATTCCATACTCAACACATTGGCATCATGCGCATCATTTTTTCATCCCATACTACACACCGCATTCTCAACACCTCGGCATGATGCCCATCTCATCATCAACATACACACCACACACGAGGATACCAGCACACAACTAACAAAAGGGACTGGCGGACGGCGTCGAACCTCTTTTGTTCTTTATCCGTGCGCATACACGCTACAAGATCGCGACCGCCAATCAACCTCCGTACGTTTATACTCTTTCCATATACGAATCAGAAAGGTGAGTGCCGGTAGTGTTTGCTATATTTAATACATGGTCCTTCGAGCCGTACGGGACGGCACTTGTGGTGACGCAATTCAAAAAAAAAAAAATTTTAATAAATAATTAATATAATAATAATAAAAAAAGTCAATCGCGGTGACGGGCCGACGCGGTAATAACATCAAAAAAAAAAAAATACCCTTTGTGCAAAAATCTATTCAAACAAACAGACAGTGGCTAAGTGAAAAAACAAATTTAAGAAAAAAACGGAATAATTGTGCAAGCTATAAGACAAGCTAGTGGAAAAGTAACTAAGTGAAAAAAAAGGAAAATTGTGAAAGCTGCAAGAAAAATCTTGACGGTGACTACGTGAAAAAAAGAAAAAAATAGAGAAAAACAAATTAAAATAAAATAAAATACGGAAATATTGGGAAACCAGCGGTGACTAAGTGGAAAAAAAACGAAAAAATTGTGAAAACTGTAACATATTCTTTGGAAACGGTGGTGACAACTAAAAAAGCCGTTGGTGACAAAAGCTGAAAAACAAAAACAAAAAATACAAAGTTACCGGTACAAAACAAAAAAAAAAAAAATTTTTGAAAACTGTAAAATATGCGGGTAAAACTCGGTGGTGACAACTAAAAAAGCCGTTGGTGGAACAAAAAAAAAAAAAATAATAATAATAATAAGTATATAATTGGGAAAAAGAAAAAAATAACAGCAAAAAGAAAGCCTGTGGAAAAAAAAAAAAAAAAAAAGAAAAAAAAAAAAAAAAAAAAAAAAAGAAAAAAAAAGGTTGTGTGAGAGGAAACAGTGGTAACAAAAGTGTGAAAAAGGTGAACAAAAGTGCGGTGCTAAACGTTCCATACAGACATAATACATACATACTCACATGTATGTATGGTAATACAAAAAAAAAAACCCAAAGGGAAAAAGTGAGGTGACAAAGTTGTGGTGCGCAGACGGAAAAAGTGGAGACAACCAATAAACTTCACATTGCAGTGAAAACGAAGCCCAAAACGAGACAAGAGAGGAACAAGAAAACACAGAAAACACAACAACTACGCCAGCGCCAAAAGGACTGGGGAGAGGAACAACAGGCACAAGCACAGGCACAGGCACACGCAAATTCAGGCATTCGCAAATTCAGGCACATCCACTCACACAAATATTATCCCCAAAAGCCCCTGGCGGAAATCAAAGTGAGTGGTATCGTTTCCCATCATATCTATATCTATATCTTTTTTACACATATATGTATGTTTGGATATCAAAAAACAAAACAACATTTTAAATTGCGGTTCTGACCAAAATTCCGGTCAAAAAATAACAGAAAACCGTTACCAAACTGTTTTCGACGTTCGGTTTATTTTCCGGTAACAACCGAAAAACCGCTAACAAAGCAGTTTGGTACTGTATAGAGCGGATTACGGATTGCCGGTAAATGCTTACGGTTGTGTTATAACACAATATCCATCCCAAAAACAAAAAAAAAAAAAAAATATTTTTCAAGCATTGACTTGCACAATTTTCCAGCAATACCCCTTATACTTAATCAAGTATAAGCAGGATTGCTTAAAATAAGCTACGGCAATCGTAAGCAAAAATAAAAATAAAAGCATATGTATGTTAAAATAACATCTTTACATACAGAGAGCATAACTTGCTCATTTATTATTTCAACCAATTAATACGTATATTTACTCATATTCACATCAATATTTTTCAAATACACATACATACATATATCTACAATTAAAAATTATTAAATTCTCCTTTCGCGGCTTCCTACCACTGCGAACATATGTATATACATATACATGTATAAGTATATGGGGCGCAGTATAAAAATATATATATAGAAAAACGAGTAAACTTGAGAAAATTACCTACGGTCGGTTAATTCTCTTTCGTGGTTTTCTTCGTACGAACATATATACATATTTAAATACATGCGTATATATATATGCACATACGGGCGCATATAAATACCATATATACAATATATACTGAAAAGTATACCCGATCGACATCGGATACAAATTATATAACAAAAAGATTGTGTTTTCATAACAACTTTCTTTTCATAATTAAATATTTGTACAAAAGTGTATTTTCTCATATGTAGATACGCTCACTGCTTCAAAGTCCACATTGGCGTATATTCCGCGATACCCCTTGGTTTTCGTCTAACAAAACCAAGCAGGATTGCGTATAAAATATATTCAAAGTCCACATTGGCATATCCTCGCAATCCCCCTTGATTTTTGAGCAACAAAAACAAGCAGGATTGCATAAAAAACCAAAGCGTAATACATATGTACACACATGCATATGTACAAAGTGCAGTGACCTCTAATACGAACGCTCATTAGCACATAATAAAATATCCACTTATAGGTATACCCTATAAGACATTTGGGCATAAAGAAAAAAAAAAAAAAAAAAAAGAGGAATAATATACTCAGGAAAATAAAATACTAAAAATAATTTCCGGTCATAAAAAAAAAAAAAAAATAATTAAATCCAATTTAAGCGATTAATTATTGATTCCACTTTAAAACTTTTATTAACTTAAAAGAGTTCGCGATCGCGCATATTATAAAATACGTTAAGCGTTATCTTATATTTCAATTTCGTTCAAAACTCTTATTTATCTAAAAGAGTTCTCGTCTAATCAAATACATATATAAACGAAAATATTTTTTGAAATCTCGCTTTATCCAAAAGCCATTGGTTTTATTGATTTTTTTTGAAACTCTTGCATACAAAAGAGTCCTCTATTGAACAATTTATACGAAACTTTTCTAAACATCTACAAGTCTAGTTTTCACTAAGACGTTTTGATTAATTCTATATCATTATAAATGAGCTCAGACTCAAAGGAATCTAAAACAACTCAGTTGCTAAAAGTTCCAAAAATGATTTCAGACGAAAAAAGTCCGTGTACACCGGCTGAAGCTACACGCTCAAAGCAAGGTGGTACAAAACTAAAGAGGGGTAAAGACATTACTTATACAAAATTCATTGCTGAGAGTGACAGTTTGATACGATACTGCACTCGATTTTCATCTTCACCGATTCAAGACAATTCTGAATCGGTCTTAGAAATTAAAAAGGACAATTTAGACAATTTTTGGTCACGTCTCCAAGCGGCATATGACGCAATCGTAGAATCTGACGACTCAGATCTACCCGAAAATTTTAAATCATCAGCTTACACCAAGTATGAACACTGCCTAGACCAGTTCGAAGACACAAAAGCAATGATTTCTGATTAACTAAAGCTATTAAGAGCAATTGCACCTACTCCACAACCGAGAGTAGAGCTGCCACAAAGACAAGCCCAAGAGGCAAGTTCAGGTATTCACCTTAAAGTGCCAGTATGCGACACAGATATATTTCATGGTGGTTATGAACAGTGGCCGTCCTTCCGGGACATGTTTACAGCTGTGTACATAAACCATCCTAAATTATCACAAGCACAGAAATTGTATCATCTCAGATACAAAACCAAAGGTCAGGCAGGCGTAATAGTCAAACAGTTCGCTCTCAATGACGAAAATTTCAATTTTGCTTGGGAAGCTCTTAAAGCACGTTACGAAAACGAGAGAATATTGGTCGACAAGCAAGTGACGATACTAATGAATTTACCAAAAATTCAGAAAGAAACCAGTGAAGAATTCATAAAGCTTCAATCCACGGTTTCAAATTGTTTGTCTGTTTTATCAACACAGAATATTCCCACAGAAAATTGGGACCCCATTCTGGTAAATATACATATGCTCAGCTGCATTACCAGAAAAATCGTTACTTTTGTGGGAGCAATCGCTCTCATCGCGAAGAAAGTGCCCAACGTGGCAGCAAATGAAAGAATTTCTTACTACCCAATATGAAATCGCAGAAAGGGTAGATAAAAAACTAGTCAGGACGAAAAACGTTCAAAACGACCTCAATGGAAGCTTCAATAGACCCCAAGCAAGTAGCCACAATAATTCAAATAGAAATTTTTTTAAAAAATCAATCGTTCTCTTCCGAACAATATAAACAAACGTCGCGAACTGTGCAGAGGAGGTCACAAATTAAAATTGTGCGAAAAATTCAAAAAAATGAATGTTAGCGATCGAAACAATTTCTTAAGAACGAAAAAATTATGTACCAACTGTCTGTCACATGCGCATACGCTTAAAGATTGCGAAAGCAAATTTAATTGCGTTTATTGCCATAAAAGACATCATTCAATGTTACATATAACAAATTTTTCCAGCTCACCCCCAAACAATGCAAACGTAAAACGAGCAACAGGATTAGTTGCCACAACAAATCCTGAAAACTGCCAAGAAGCACCATGCTGCTCAAAGGCGATGAAAACCCAAACGCTACATAGCGAAAACCACAGTAGGGTACTATTACCCACAGCAGTTGTCCCCATCGAACACCGAGGAGAACTGTTCAAACTCAGAGCCTTAATAGACCAAGGATCACAACGATCATTTATAGCGTCTAGGGCTCAAAACAGACTTCAGTTGCCAACAAAACTGGCCAATTTTGAAATCACGGGAATGGGCGGAAGAGTTGTTCAAAACTCAAATAAAATCTGCCCCATTACCCTCTTTTCCCCCAAAGCGGGTAAACGCATACAAGCAGAAGCTATTGTCTTACCGCAATTAACCAACATGCTATCATATAAATAGCAAGCAGTGGCAAAAGGTTTCACACCTTAAGTTAGCAGACCCCAACTGCAACACTCCCGCTCAAATAGATCTCCTATTAGGCAGCGATCTCATACCACAAATTATTCTCGAAGGTATTGAGAAAATTAACAAAACACTTCTGGCGCAAAATACCATTTTCGGATGGGTCCTAAGCGGACTAGTTGCGGAACCAGTTACAACATTAACAACTCAAGTTGAGGAAGTCTCAAATGAATACCTCAATTCACAATTGAGAAAATTTTGGGAACTAGAAGAACTCCCCCCCATATCAGTCACAACCCCGGAAGATCAATATTGTGAGGATTTTTACAAAGCCACAACTACTAGATCAGAAAATGGTCGGTACGTCGTACGACTACCACTTAAGCAACAATTTCCTAACACACTCGCCTTAGGTCACTCTCGCACCTCTGCAATACAGCAGTTTCTAAGTATGGAAAGAAACCTACTTAAAAAGGGCGAACTCAAATCTGAATATGATGGTGTGTTAGAAGAATACCTCCATTTAGATCATATGGAGGAAGTAAACCCAGGGGAGAAAATCGTCAACGGCAAATACTACTCCTTTTACCTGCCACATCACGCAGTAGTAAAGCCAGACAAAAAAACAACAAAAGTAAGAGTTGTTTTTAATGCCTCGAAAAACACTAGTTCAGGGAATTCCCTAAATGATATCCTATTTACGGGACCCACACTCCAACCAAATTTAATGCTTCTGATATTAAACTGGCGTATATTCAAATACGTATTCAATGGGGACGTTGAAAAAATGTATCGGCAAATAGGCGTACATAAAGACGACCAAGATTTTCAACGTATCATGTTCCGAAGATCCCCCACCAGTCCTTTACGCGACTTCAAATTAAAAACAGTTACATTTGGCGTTAACTGTGCACCATATTTAGCCATTCGTACTCTCCACGAATTGGCAGACAACACAAAGTCAGAGTTTCCTCTGGCAACTGAAGTGTTGAAAACTCAAACGTATGTAGACGATATTTTGTCAGGAAGTCATACTCTTCCAAAAGCATACGAATCCTTATCACAAGTAATCCAAGCCCTCACATCCGCAGGGTTTCCATTAAAAAAGATTACAGCGAACCACCCAAGTATATTAAAAAATATACCAAAAGAAAATTTGTTGGACACTAATTTCCTTATTTTCGAAAAGGAAAGTACCACAAAAACACTAGGCATCCAATGGAATGCGATATCGGACCAGTTCTCATACACGACAGAGTCTATATCCGCATTATCAGCCATAACGAAAAGACAGATTTTATCCTCGGTGGCAAAACTTTTCGACCCCGCAGGATGGCTTTCGCCAATTATGATCCAGGCGAAAATCTTAATACAAGAATTATGGCTAGATGGAACCGACTGGGACGAACAAGTGAAACCTCTTCGCTTAGAAAAATGGTCCCAGTTCGCAAAAAATCTGAATGACATTTCTCAGATACAAATTCCACGATGGGTAAGCTACTCCCCCGAACACAAAGTCGAATTACATGGCTTTTGTGACGCCTCAGAAAAGGCATACTGCGCTACTATCTATGTGCGCACGCAAAGTGATACCACGACCACAAGCCACTTATTAGTAGCAAAAGCAAAGGTGGCCCCTTTTAAAAACTATAAGTCTCCCACGACTTGAGTTATGTGGCGCACTACTACTTTCAAAATTAGTAGCCATGGTGCAAATGCATTTAAATATGACAAAATGCAAACTATATATGTGGTCCGATTCAGAAATTGTACTAGCCTGGTTGGAAAAAAACCCCCACATGCATGGAAGACGTATATTTCTAACCGAACGTCTCAAATTCTTGACCTAGTGGGATCAGCCACTTGGCGTCACGTAGCCAGTGCTGACAATCCTGCCGATCTAGGTACAAGAGGGTGCAAGCCACTGCACCTTGCCACTACCACCCTCTGGTGGAATGGCCCCCGATGGTTGATAGAATCTCCTGATTCTTGGCCACAATCCCCCATGCGCAACATTATCGCCCCAGAAGGTCGAAAAATCGCCACCTTTCACACATTATTGGATGATGCCGACATCCTTGAACGATTTTCCTCGTTTCCAAAAGCGCTCAGAGTAGTCGCTTATATGTTCAAATTCATAGAACAACTCAAAAGCAAAGTTAAGGGATCACATAATTTCCCATGCAACACAGTGACGCACCTAGAGTTACAAAAGGCAAAGGTCGCACTAATAACATATACACAAGCGCGCTATTTCAGCCGCGACATATCACTACTAAGAGAATCAAAGCCGATTGATAAAAAGAGCTCACTCTTAGTCCTCAACCCATTTCTGGACACGAAAGGTCTGCTTCGTGCCAATGGTCGGCTTGCTAATTCGAGCCTAACATATAACGAACGCCATCCCATAATAATCCCAGAGAGGTCATCATTTGCCACACTGTTCCTCCACTACATCCACATCTTAATGCTACACGCCGAACATCGTCTCATGCAACAGGAGTATTATATCCCCCGTCTTAAGCCGCAAATCAAGAAGTGCATCTTCACATGCAAGATTTGCACTATGCACAAACAGAAGATGCGAACGCAGATTATGGCAGCACTTCCACCGGAACGCTGCAATTTCGCGCTGCCTTTCACCACAACAGGTGTCGATTTTGCTGGGCCTTTCCAAGTAAAGGCGTCCATGTTAAGGTCTCCCACTCTCATGAAAGGCTATGTGGCTGTCTTTGTATGTTTCACGACAAAGGCAGTACATCTTGAGCTATGTAGTAATCTGACGACGGATGCTTTTCTCGCGGCATTTGCTCGCTTCGTCGCTCGACGTGGCTACCCATCAAAAATGATGAGCGATAATGGCAAAACCTTTATCGGAGCTCAACGAGCCACAGAAAAGCAATTTGTAGATTTTTTAAAACAAGTGTCACCCGACATCGTACAAAAGTACGCCCCTCAAGGTATCAACTGGCAATTTATACCCCCAAGCGCTCCTCATATGGGCGGTTTATGGGAATCCGCTGTAAAAAGCTTCAAATCCCATTTCAAACGGGTAGCTGGAAATTATAAATTCAATTACGAAGAGTTCACGACGTTATTAAATCGAATTTAAGCCGTTCTCAATTCACGACCACTCACAGTACTATCACAAGACCCCTCAGATTTCACCGCCATAACTCCAGGGCATTTTCTAAAAGGAGCACCCATCCTGGCCATTCCTGAGCCAGGCGTGGAGTCGCTATCCCTATTAAATCGATGGGAACGAATTAAAATTCTCCATCATGATTTCAGCCGCCGATGAAAGGACGAATATATAAAGGATCTCCACAAAAGATACCGCTGGAAGACTCCTGAACAGGCGCCTAAACTTGGAGACTGTGTCCTCATTCATGATGATTGTCTGCCCCCTACCGAGTGGCGGCTTGGCCGCATAGAAAAGCTTCATTATCGCTCCGACGGTCACATCCGGGTCGTGGATCTCCGTACGCAAAACGGAACACTAACCAGACCGCTCGTGAAGCTGTGTTTTTTACCCACCACCGACGAACGCGAATCCGAAAAACAAAAAAACCAAACCGATAATCTCGCGATATAATACAGCCACCCAATTTAACACTAAAACGAGAATTACGCCAATAACAACCGCAAAAAAAAATAATAAACCGTTCGAATTAAGACGCCGTATAAAATAACCAAGAATCTTAGCCAAAAAATTGTCGATCAATATGACGACACGTTATGCCATATATCGTGGCACGTTCACCATGTTTGCTTATCTGATAGAACTTTATAATCAATAATCTTCTCTATACAGATTACCATGGATATAGATACGCCAGCCGCAAATATGTCAACCGCTCGCGCGGCTACGAATGTGCCACGCAACGGGCCTACCCCAGCGCCCCGGACGATAGTTGCAACAGCATCGGCCGCTGCACCGGCAACTGCACCAGCAACAACGCCGGAACCTGTACCGGCAACCGCGCCTGCAGCGGTCCTACCCTCCGCACCTCGTGGTGGCACGCGACCACCACCAAACTCATCACAGACTTCGGAGACCCGTCGGATAAGGTGTCCCATCTGTCGACGCCCTCATCGTCTCCACCATTGTGGAATATTTAGGGGTATGCGGCCTTTGCAACGGCAGCAAGTTGCTCAGGCCCACGGGCATTGCATCAACTGCCTGTCGCACACTCATGCAACTATCGAGTGTGAGTCACGTGGGTTGTGCCAAATGTGCCACCGGCCCCATCACACGCTGCTACACCGCAGCTCGTCACGCGAGGTGAATCGGCCACCCATCCATCGCGGCCGCTAACCCCGATTCCAACCCTCAGCTCGTGCCGCACCCCAGTGGAGCGGAACATCACTGCGGCGTCGACAGCCTGGGTCACCATCTCGTCGAGCTACGGGTCTGAGCAGCGTTGTAGCAACTGCAGCGCCTTCTAGGCTAAACATTCGTTTAGGGGGGCCTGGATGGTTAAATGAGCTTCTGCGCCCCCCTCTTAATATAATCTAACTACACCCCACACATACACACCATACTCAACACATCTTCACCCCACACTACACATTCCATACTCAACACATTGGCATCATGCGCATCATTTTTTCATCCCATACTACACACCGCATTCTCAACACCTCGGCATGATGCCCATCTCATCATCAACATACACACCACACACGAGGACACCAGCACACAACTAACAAAAGGGACTGGCGGACGGCGTCGAACCTCTTTTGTTCTTTATCCGTGCGCATACACGCTACAAGATCGCGACCGCCAATCAACCTCCGTACGTTTTTTACTCTTTCCATATACGAATCAGAAAGGTGAGTGCCGGTAGTGTTTGCTATATTTAATTCACTATATATGAATCTATGCACAATTTACTTCAAGTACCAGAAACCAAATGAAAAATAAATAACCAGAAACCAATAGAAGCGGTTAAAATATTGCGGAGGGCTTCTAATTCAACCTTCAGTTCAAAAAGTTTCACAAAAAAAGTATATAAGACACTTGAAAGTTATTAAAAATCGAGTTCTTTAATAGAAAAGCGATATGTGGTCGAAAACGTGTGCTTTATTTATCGTATGCATATCTAAAAGATATACCATAGTTTACCTGAAATCTTTAAGGATGCTCTGGAGCTCTAACTACATGCACAGAAAGTTCTATGTTAAGTTCATATTTCTTGGAACTAACATAAATACTGGCAGCAATATAATCCCAATCATACAATTATATATTCCATAACAAGCTTCTATAGACTGATAGCAATTTGAAAAATTAAGTGCTTTTCGTTGAAAAATAATTTCATTAAAGAAATCTTTCATTATGCCATTCGGTTGTAACGTCAATGAAAGCAGTCAAAGTGACGGCTCTTGGTGCAATTGAGAGAGGGATTCTGTAATAACATGTGTAGGTATCTGCATTATCTACGATATATATCCAGTCATATCTACGATATATATCGGCTCTGTAAATATTCCATTCATTTTATAATTTGGCACTAACTTCCTAAAGCCAATCAAGAACAAATAGATTCCCGTTATCGTTAGAAAAAGTGAGCTGCAGGAGAAGAAGTTCAAGCGAGATTACTCTTCCATAACAAGATATTTAACGGAAAGCGGGGATTTCTATAAATAACTACAAATTAAAAGACACGATTGTAGTATTTTTAGTAAACTAAATATCGCTGATATTGGTTTGCTATAGCATAGAACTGTCATACCAACTTGAAAACTTTTTTATTTGGCGATATAATGGGTTGTCAAAAAAGTCTTGTGGTATTTTTATTGAATCATTTCGTGTGGCACCCATACATCGAGCTTCTTAGTGACTCCAAGCTTCTTCAAATGGTTTATAACGGTTTGATGACTACTACGCCGGTCTCTTTCGACCAATTCAGCGATTTTATCGCAATTTTCGAAGACAGGCCTTCCGGAGCGTGGCGCATCTTCGACCACCTCTACACCAGAACGAAAACGCTGAAACCATCGTTGTGCAGTGGAAATGGAAACTATATCGGGTCCATAAACTGTAAAAATTTTATTTGCGGCTTGAGATGCATTTTTGCCTTTATCGTAGTAGTACTGTAAAATATGCCGTATTTTCTCTTTATTTTGCTCCATGTTTGCGACGCTATAACTCACGAACGACTTAAAAGGAACGACAATCAATCAAACACGTGTTAGTGCGTTTAATGAGCTTTCCAGAAAGGTATAGCATGACCCGATGCGACGAATGAAACTAGAACTACGTGCTTTCAGCGCCAACTAGCAAAAATACCGCAAGACATTTTTGGCAACATAATATATTGTATTTACGAAATTTGGCAAGAATTACTTTTCAAGGCGACGCTATGTCATTTAAAGAAGTTGCTCATATCGCATCTCTATAGCATAACAAATCCTGCAATAGAAAAAGTTCCATACCACTAACCGATTACATCATTTCGTTTGTGTTTGTGAAGGCTATTATAGCTTCGTTGTAACCGGAGTTAAGGTCTTTTTTTATTATTTATTTTCAACATTTATTATTTATAAACACGTTTATATAAAAAAAAAAAAAACAAATAAAATATTAACGTTAATCGTTTGCTAATGCTAATATCGACACGAATCTAAATAATAGAAAATTCAACATTTCAAATCACTCTCTAATTAATCATACATAAAATGTCATTCATAATCATTTGTAGTTGAGAGAAATAGCTGAAAGAAGAGTAAAGCATCAGAAATGTGTGCTAGTGTAGGTCATGTTAATCAATCAATAAAAAGGATATAATTAACTTCTTTTTAAACGCATGAAAGATTAAATTAATAGCGACTAAATTTTATTTATGGAATTCAAAGTAAATGATATAATGAAATAAAGTAATAAATAATAGATTTCGAAATATTATTGTTATAACAGCAACTTTCCAACAGACCTCTGATAAAATTTCCTTTAACTCAACATGTTTTTGCATTTTAGTTTAAGCTGCTCTATGTAAAGATTATTTGATAAAAGAACGGAAAAAAGAAGAAACGAGTCCGACATACATATACGAGGTTTGACAATTAAGTAATGAGACTGATTTATTTGCTGCGCTTGTGGTAAACCTGAGACCTTAAAACTCCCATTATCTTTTTCCGGCATCCCTCCGCTCGCCATTGATATATGTATTATCGCTCTAGCTTGTTTAGTTCGCCTGCTGCTTCAAGTTGAGTAGACGTGTGTTTGTAGTGCTCGTCACGAAAATGGAAAAACGAAATAAAGAGCAACGCGTCGCGATAAAATTTTGAGCCAGGTTGGGCGAAACAGCTTCGGAAACGTACGCTAAAACTGTAAGAGTGTATGGTGATAGCGCTCTTAGTCGTGGAAACCAAACGCCGAAGCTCACAATGGTTGTTTCCGCGTGCCCCCCGCCAGAAAAAAAATGAGCAAGTCGAAGGTGAAAACGATGATTATTGCCTTTTTTGATAGCCGTGGAATCGTCCACAAAGAATTCGTTCCACTGGGGAAAACTGTGAATCAAGTCTACTATTACCAAGTACTCGAAAGATTGCGAAAACGAGTCAACAGGGTGGGCCCAGACATCGCTCGTAACTGAATCCTTCATCACGACAACGCGCCGTGCCACACAGCGTGTCCCAGTATTTGGGCTCTAAAGGGATCGCCATGTTGCAACAGCCCCCTTATTCGCCCGACATGTCACCCTGTGACTTTTTTATTCCCTAAAACAAAATCGGTGGTCAAAGGAACTTCTTTTGAGTCGATTACAAACATCGAGGCGGCCATGACGAGGGTACTCGCGGACATCCCAGTCGAAGCGTTCCAGAAATGTTAGAATGCATGGAAAACGCGCTGGAATCGCTGTATAGCTGCCCAAGGGGACTACTTTGAAGGGGATGGCAGAGTTGTAGAACAATTTTCAAATATACGGTTTTTATGAAATCAGTCTCATTACTTAATTGTCATATCTCGTATGCCATATAGGTATATTCACCTCCAGAATTTTTATTACCAGGAACTCCTTCTAGGGCTATAATACCAGAAAATTCCAAATAATTTATGGATTGCCTAAGGAATATCCAATATTTCATTTAAGTGCGATTTGAAGAAGATTTTGATCTTGACATTTTAAAAAGCCATTTTTTTCTTAGACTATCTCATCACCTTCACTTTTTTAAGGCACTTTCGCTATAAAATCGATCATTCGTGATCGATCATGTTGCCTTTTTAATGTTCTTATGCTGTTATAACCACGTTAGTATATATGAATATTCTTCTACCATATATCCACTTCAAGGTATTGATTTCTTTAAGTCATCATTACATTTTTTTCTCGTCAGAAAAACGTCTATGGTTTGACTATGCTCTGTGATGAACGGTAGATCCCAGAAAACACTTGTTCTATAGCTACATTTTTTATGGCTGTATTGTTCAGGAAGCCAACTAGTGTTGGTACTTATGTAGACACTGGATATTATCACACGTTATTTTGATAGTCTAAGTTACTTATACCAGTTGTTTGTTCGGTTAGCCACTCTCTAGTTATCCTTAAAAACATAATAGGCGTAGTGTTTATGAAATTTATTTCTCATATTCAGATTCTCTACTTATCACATCATAAACAGTTTCTATGCTTTGAGGCTCACATATTTATGGTAGTGATTTCCAATTGATATGTAGTAATTTTTTCTATCTTCAATTTTATCTCTGAAATATGTTATTGTTTCATTTAGATTTTCATATTAAATAACTGTGTGTAGATTGCCCACATGAGCAACATATTGTCCTAACACACACATCAATACATTTCGGCACTTTTTATAAAGCACTTATTCTAGTTTCCGGCTGCGATGGCATTGTTGTACGCAACATTTCCAAATAAGTGAACAAATCTAGACACAACACAAATTCGTAGAATTTCAGTTTAATTAAATTCTATTTTCATTTCGGTTTTCTCTTATTTTGTTTCAATTTCAGATAACGAATGAAGTACTGCTATGCATTTGATTTTAGTTGAATGGGCTATTCTATGTTTGAAGGAAAAAGGTAAGCGAAGATAAAATGCATTTTACCGACTCTAATTAAGGAAAGTATTATTGGACTTTACTTAAACTAGTACGCAATAGAAATTTTTGGAAATAAGTACTAATAAAATAAAGAAATCGGGTAAATACTTAAGGGCTCAGGTAGATAATAGACCGCCGTCCAAGAAGTGCGTTGAATGGGACAAATAATAAGATTAGGTACTTGTGATATTTACTAGAGTGGCCATATAAAGGATCACAAATTCAGTTTGACCATGAATGCCTTCTATGAGAGTTCGGAGCGAACCTTTAAGAGCTGTCCCGCCCCAGAAATTATCTTTGGCACAACGGTTGGTAAAGTCAGCCTCCATGATGAAATATTCCTAATGGGTTGAAGATCTCAGCATCAAAATTCAGCAAGACACCTGGCTGTCTCAGGATCGAAAAGTCTCCGACCTGATCGATCATGTTGTGATGATGGAAGAGACGTCTCTTGTGTTTACGATCCGACGTCTTAATTTCGACTCGGATCATTATACTGCTGCAGCCAAGATACGCACCCGCTACTGTGCAGATAAAATGCACGTCCGCAAAGACAAGGAAGGTTCGACGTCGAGAAATCCTTCTCTCTGAGAGCACTCGTTAACAACTCGGTAGAAGGGAACCGTGGGACGGCATTTCAAGCTCCTTACATAATGCTGTAAACGAAATCATTGGTTTTTTGGAAAATGCAAAAGAATAAACAAAACGACGAGGAGTGCCGTGTCGTAGCGGAGAGAAAACAGACTGCCTACCTCACAACGTAATAATCGACCACAACACGCGGGGGATGGGATAGAAACCGAGAGTTGAAGAGGGATGCGAGACGCATTTGTAGATAGAAAAAGAAAGAGGCCGAAATGTGTGAGTATGAAGAGTTTGATAAGCTGGTCGACAGGGGTAATGCTCGAAAACTCTACGAAAAAATGCGGCGGCTTACAGATTGTTTCAAGACAGAAGCATACTCTTGTAGAACCACCAAAGGCGATCTAGTCAGCGATGCCCAGAGCATACCTAAATTATGGAGGTATAATTTCTACAGCCTGCTGCATGGCAGTGAACGTACAATGCCAGGAGAAGGTGCTACCGATTCCTCAATCGATTATGAAGATGTTCGATCAGCAATTACCTCTCTAAATAACAACAAATCAGCGGGGGCTGATGAATTGCCGGCCGAGCTATTCACACACGACGACGAAGAGCTGGTAAGGAGCATGCATCAACTTCTTTGTAAAATATGGTCGGACGAAAGCATGCCCAACGATTGGAATTTAAGTGTGCTCTGCCCAATCCAAGAAAAGGGAGACCCCACAATCTTCGCCAACTACCGTGAGATAAGCTTAGTGAAGATCGCCAATAAGGTTCTATCGAGCGTATTGTGTGAAAGATTAAAGCCCACCGTCAACAAACTGATTGGGTCTTATCAGTGTGGCTTTAGACCTGGCAAATCAACAACTGATCAGATATTCACCATTCGCCAAATCTTGGAAAAGACCCGTGAAGGGAGAATCGACACACACCACCTCTTTGTCGATTTGAAAGCTGATTTCGACAGCACGAAAAGAAGTTGCCTTTATGCCGCGATGTTTGAATTTGGTATGCCCGCAAAAATAATACGGTTGTGTAAGCTAACGTTGAGCAACACCAAAAGCTCTGTCAGGATCGGGAAGGACCTCTCCAAGCCGTTCGATACCAAACGAGGTTTCAGACAAGGCCACTTCCAATCGTGCGACTTCTTCAATCTGCTGCAGGAGGAAATTATTCGAGCTGCAGAACTTAATCGTGCAGGTACAATCTTTTATAAAGGTGTACAACTGCTAGCGTATGCCACACCCGCGCCGTTAGTTGCGCTTTCTCCAGACTGTACAAGGAAGCAAAACAAATGGGTCTGGTAGTGAATCAGGGAGACGAGATATCTGCTGTCATCAAACAAACAGTCGTCGCACTCGCGACTTGGCTCTTAAGATACAGTTGATAGTCATAACTTTGAAGTCGTAGATAATTTCGTCTATCTTGGAACCAGCGTAAACACCACCAACAATGTCAGCCTGGAAATCCAACGCATGTTAAGTCTTGCTAACAGGTGCTACTTCGGACTGAGTGGGCAATTGAGAAGCAAAGTCCTAGCGGTAACGGAAAGAAGAATCGACTGGCGCGCTGTTGTTAACTCGGCTATAATCGCGTAAGCGGTGTCTACGCTAGTAAAGAAGAAGCCTTATCAGCATCGCGTATATGGTTCTATCGAGCGTGTTGTGTGAAAAAAGAAGCCCTCTCAATAAAGTTACTGGATCTTATCAGTGTGGCTTTACATCTGCTATCAACTTGGAAATGTCTTCGACAGCACGAAAATTAATTGCCTCTACGCCGCTTTGAACTTGGTATACCTGCAAAGCTAACACAGCCAGGAACGAGAAAGACCTCTATGAGCCATCTGGCATTACTAAAACCCAGTAGCTCTATGTAATATGTGGCAGTCGGCGAGTAACCTTATCTTACTTAACTTAACTGAGAATGACCACTC
>CM050323.1:65734590-65809590 GCA_027475135.1 Bactrocera correcta | reverse complement strand
AAACTAGGCAATCCAGCTTTTCTTATCGTTGTTGAACGTGAGAGAACTCTTAATGTCAGAAGAACAGCTGATGCTATTATTTTAATGAGAGTGAGAGAACTGTCACTGTCAATACAACAGCTGATGCTAATATTTTACGTTTTCTCCTGCAGGGCGCTCACTCAATACATATGCGTACGCCTAGAACAAGGCTTTCCATAATACAATTTGACAGTTTGCAAAGCTCTGTGTAAATATATCCTCTGCTTTTGCTAAAGCGTGAAATTGTCAGTATCACCTGGAATTTTTTGGCATCGGTGGCACTGTTAATCTTCATCCGGTAACAAGGCGCGCGCACCACTTATGGTTGCAGAGGTGTACTTTTGGCATTTGATATGTGCGTTAAATTGTATGCTGATTTTTGGTTGAGGTCAGAAAGCCTATTCTCTACAATGTGTCCTATTCGTAAATTTAGAAATTTTATCTGTTCTACATCATCAGTTTTCATTGTGCGGGATCATGAATTTAGGTATTTATTATATTTATATAATGCGACCCGCACTTTTCTAAAGAAAAAACCCAGAAACTTCAAATTTAATGGGGAATATTTATCATCATTCGAAAGAACATTCTTTCCCATTTATTTTTTGAAGATTTTCTTTCTCAAACGTTGGTCACGGCTACATCTATAATGGACAATCCATTGAGTCCAATTTTCGATGACTCGCACGAGAATTTCGATTGGTAACTAACGATTGACACGCGTGATGTCTTGTATTGAGACCTGACTTTAGGCTTTACATTTTCCCATAAGAAGAAATCTAACGGTGTTATTATATATCACACGATCTCTCAATAAATCCATTGCTTCAATTTCGGGCATAAAATATTCGCGATAACGGTCGCCAATATCTAACCGACAACCAAGCGTTCTCACCGGCACCAGTTTTGAAGAAATGTGGACTGATGACTCCACCGGCCCTCACACAATGGGCTTTTCCGCGAAATCTAAATTATAAAGTCTTACTATTTTTCCCACAGTTGTATATATAGTATATATAAAACAATTCTACTCGCTTCTTCTCATGCTGCCTTTTTGCAGCGACTTTGTTTTCTTTTGTGTAAATGTTGTTTATCTCTAGACAATGGATTTACTTATTTTCTGCACGAAACCTTTTACTTTTTCCCGTTTTCGTTGTATGTTGTCATGAAAGCTTTGCACCAGTGAAAGCTCCCACAATTTTGTAAGTGAATGCTCTTTTAAATATAGTATATGTTTCGAAAATGTGCTAACTTTCAATATGTAAGTGAAAATGTATGTGTTTTCAGTGAAAGCTCGGCCATGTAGTGAAAGCTTTCATAGCAAAAAGTCGTCATTTATTTCAATTTGCTTTATTTAGACACTTCCAATATATATCAGGTATATATAGCTAAGTAAAAATTTATGTGATTTTAGTGAAAGCTCGAACATATGGTGAAAGCTTTCTTAGTGAAAGGTGTAATTTTCTTAATAAGAAAATAAGCTGTAAAATACGAAGTTAAAGCTTTCACTATTTTTTTTTTAATTGCACTGAACCAAGGAATGTTATTCTGAATATACTGTGACACCATCTGACTGAAATTGAAAGCTGTAAAATATAAATTGAAAGCTTTCACTTTTCAAAAAATTTTAACTAAACATTTTAAAAGCTTTCGAAAGCTTTTTGAAAAATACATAGTTCTGAAAGTATTTAGTAAAGAAAGAAATATTCAAGCTTCACTTTTAGTTGTTATTTTAGCAAATTCTCGTGGAAGCACAAAAGCTTCGTAGCAGTTTTGTCTCGATTATTGTACGAAAGTTAGAAATAAGTTCGTTGTTATCAATAGAATGTACACTTTTCCAAAATGAATATGAAATCTGTAAAAACGAAGTTGAAAGCTTTCACTATTTTCTTTTTAATTTTACTAAACCAGAGAATGCTAAACTGAATGTTCTTTAACATACTCTGACTGAAACTGAAAGCTATAAACTACGAAGTTGAAAGCTTTAATTTTTTCCAAAAAATTTCACTGGGGGTTTTAAAAGCTTTCGAAAGCTCTATGCAAAATTTATGTTTCTGAAATCTTTAATATACGAATTAAAAATTTAAAATTTTTAAAGACATTTTCAAAAAATTCAATCAATATTTTCTTTCTTTTTCTTTCGAAAAATCTACGAAAAATATATCAACACAATACTACACAGCACTTCCGAAGCTGCGCTAATAAAGCGCCACAAAAGGTCAGTCGCATAGCGAAGACGCAGTGAATAAAAAGTTCGGTAGCAGAATTGAATTTTTGAAGATACGAAGTCATTAATGCCGAGTTACTACAAATAAGCACTTCCGTTGAGCAAGAAATGGCCTTTTTGGACTACTTACACACTTTACTTTTTCTGCGCTTGTGAGTGTGTATGTCTATATTCGCTTTTCTTTATTACTACTTTGTTGTTTTATTAAGGTTTTCTCCCACTTTTCGCTTTTGAATTGATAAGCGTTTTTACGTTTTGAGTATTTTCCTCAAATCCGGCTTGTAAGTGGTGACGGCTGTGACGTTTTGCTTTATTTTTGTTTTTTCTAGTTACGTCGAAGAAAGATGATATGGTGTGGAGAAAACATTTAATAATCGCTTTACAGATTAAATTTTATATGTATGTTTGTCATAACGTAGTAAAAGTTGGAAAACGTGTATAAATAATTGATGCCATAACTAATATTAGATATTTCCTAAAGCGGGGTTAACGATTACTTAATTGCATGAGGGCTAAGCGGATATTGTGTTTAATTAAACATTTTGGTGTTATGTCTTCAATAATGAATTTGAAGAGGAATTAAACTTATAGATTTGCAACTATAATTTGTAACTCTTTGAGTATATACAACTCGTTGAAGGAAGGGTTGCGTTTATTCAGTAATAAACAAATGGATGGAACACACCACTTCTTTCATGAACTTAAGTGAGGTTCTTTAGTTAGCTGAGCGAACAATAAAATGAGCTAATGTGGTGGAACAATTTGAGAAAAAAAGGAGGTCTAAAGGCGAAATAAGGCGTCTGAGAGTGCTTTTATCGGCTTGAAGACAAGACAGTCTGCTCTCCTCTATTTCATTTCTTTCTTAATATATCTGACTAAGCTCAGGTTGGCCACCAACAGCTACTACCTGGCGAACTCTTGAAGTTCCTATCTGTGACTCCCCTCATAAAGCCGCCCCTGACAAAGGGCAACAGGAAAGGAATTACATATAGGAATCTCCGGTAACGAGGTGAATAGATATCGCCTTGAAATTAGCATCTACAATCCTAAGGGGTGCTTCGAGGGAACATCTTCCCATTGGAGGGAGGCAATAGAGCTACGTGGCTCGCTACAACGGAATTTATAGTTACAATTTATAATGTAAATCCCTACTTGTTAAGTTCAGCCGGGGTGACAGTTGGCGTACAGTGAACGATCTCCAAAGAAGTAGATTAAAAAATATTAAAAGTAAGTAATAAAAACAAGTAGACTCTGACCAAGAATACTGTACAAACAGCAAACCAATAAAGCGGTGCTTTTATATTTCGGGATTCGGCAGCCCTAGTGTTGCAATCCGGTAACTAAAAGCTTTGGCATTAAGTTTCACATTTTTGACAATTAAATACATATTCAGAACGTTTTGACATATTCGCGTCATTGGTGTGTTTGTCTACAGTAACATAAAATATTTATCTCAGTCAAAAAATTATGACAAAACGCGAACATTTTCGCGCCGTTAATTTTTGCTTTTTGAAGTAGATTAACTCAGCAACTGTACATCGAAAAACTAAATTCAATTTTGGCGATAAAGCTCTATCAAAGACCACTGTTTGTCGGTGGTACGTTGAATTCAAATGAGGTCGTAGAACACTCCAAGAAGAATTTTGTAAATATCATCTAGAATCAGTTGCTTTCCGGAAGCTATTGATGGTGTGCGCAAATTGATATTGTAAGATCGTCAAGTGACCTATCGTGAGATTGAGACAACTATAGGCCCGAAGGACCACTTTTTTGACAAACTGTTAGGAAACCAGGAACTTTAGCCTAGGGCTGCGGCATTCTGTTACCTCAGCATACAAGGAACATCTTGCAGAAATGACTTTCAGGGTTATGACATAGACGTTTCTGTCATGATAAAACCTTGGAAGTCTTCAAGTTCATTCGGTTGGCAGTACAGACTCAGTTGATATATGTACATTGAGTGAAATCTAACACACAACCCTGTGGAGGGATAACTCGGGATGATTTGCCTCTCTCTTTAGTTTACTTAGTCTAAAGCGGAAGTCAAGAGCTGCTGAAGCCATACTTATGTAAAATAATTGTTTCGAGTCACTCTCAAGTGAATGGCACTCAGAAAACTTTCTTCACTTGCGCGAACTTCTATACGTCCTTCTCCAGTCATTCTATATTTATTAATTATTTAAGGTACTGGTCGCTTACCTTATATGGTATAGGTCCCACCTCTTCAAGTATTCTGTTATCGCAATATCAAGGAAGATTGGTTTCATTTTCAACGAACTAAGGAATGAATGGTCGATTTTTTCGTCGTTTTTAGGTTGCTTAAACGTCAATTGGAAGTAAAATGAAAAGTTTTTAAAAATCCTTAGTATACTCTCCTAGATATCATATAAAAAAAAACAAGTCCAAAAGAACATTGTTAACTTTAAACTTTTCATAATAGTTTTCGCGCTTTTCCGGTCTAAGAGTTAATATGTTTTTATCGCATAATTTCTTCGGAGTTTTACGAGCGTACAGCGTGTGGTCTGCGAAAGCGAAAACCAGGCGAATGCCTGCACAAAGGATCAGAAAAGGCATGGCAAGAAGTAGAGGCGTAGAGAAGTTGTACGCGTGAGGCGCTTTTAGTGCTCGCGGCTGCTGGCTTAGTGCGGTTAGGTCGTGCGGCAACTCGCATATGATTACACGTCTGTGTGACACTAGCACTTTACGCTCGTAAACAGGAAAAAATAAATAAATCTGGAAATTAAGTGATATTTCAGAAATGAACTTGTGTTTCTTTTTTTAAGAACCACCCTAATGCATATATGGTAACAGTATTACCATTATCGGTTATACCAACTACAGCGAATACAGTTGGTATAGAATGAAAAGTGTTAGAATTTCTAACAGTATTTGTGTCTATTTCGAGGAAGACCCAAATCAGTCTCTCACACGTCGTTCTTAAGAGTTGGGCTTCTCTGTGATGTCATTGTGGCGAATATTGCGAAAAGATCTTGACCTACATCAATATGAAGATCAAGACCGGCACGATACTGTGAATGGGAATCGCAACTGCTCAATGATAACTGAATATTTGTGACCAGAATTGTGAGATATGAACTTGGATTCAACAGGACGGCGCCACAAGCCACAGAGCGAATGTAACAATCGATTTATTGAAGAGCAGCGTGTTATTTCATATAGCCCTGTCAATTGGCCGCCTCGGTAGGTTTCTCCTGTGGGTCTACATCAATTCTATTGTCCATAGCAATAAGCCAGCAACGATTTATGCTTAAAAACCGGCGAAAATTGGGTTATGGTCTGGACTTCTGCAAGCGCGCTTGTGGTGTTCATGCAAAAGAAATCGAGTTCCATACATAATGGCTTCGAATGTACTTTCACAGGAACTTTTCACAACCCGTTTTTTTTTTATTAAAAAAAAATTCTGATGGCACACAAAGAATATCTCTTTTTGCTGTCAATTGAGTTCTAAGAATATTGAAAACCATATATAACCTTAAAAACGCAAATCATTTCAGTGTAGGCTTCTCAAATGTCAAACTATGACTGAAATTTTCTCAAAGTTTTCTTACTCTTTCACAGCTTTCCACGCAACACAATTTCCTCAATGCCGCGGCATTCGCTGGAGCCGCTAGGCCTGTTGAATACTTTTTGCAAGCTGTCACTTTGCGTTTACACTGCTTAAAAACTTTTAGCTAACTTACTTAGTCTTCGTTTTGTAAACAAAAGTTTTGTTTCTGTGCTTTTATCTTTTTTTATTCTTTTAATTTTCGTTGCAAGCTGCCATTTTTCATTCCACGCCGCTGTCTAACAAAGCGCGCAAAAAACTTCACATATGCTTTCAAATTTCTCGTCACGAGTGTTTTCATTTGGCTTTTGGTGTATTTACTGGTTTTTAACCTTTTCTTGTTAGGTTAAGTGCAACACCTTCGGCTTTCATATGCTGCCTTGTTGCATGCAACGCCACCTTACCGCCACAGGCTCTCTTATAATAAAAAAAACACTGGCTTTCATAGATCTTATATTCGGCGCCGTTAGACTACTTTTTAACTCTTGCAAGAAAAATGCTACGGTTCTGAAAAGATTATATCCTTTTTCAAGATACTCGGATTAAAAAATCAACGTAGTGAGGAGTCAAAGTCACGTTCGCCGTTCATCCTGAAGGCTGACAGGGGCACTCCCGTCACGGATAAGATCCATCAGCCTTTCCTATTTCTTACTAAAAATTCTAGAGTGACTGATGGACTATACATAAGAGGGCGCATTCTGAGAGACCATTTATCAGATGCGCAACCTGCTTATTTTATAGGCAAGTCAGTAGATACTGCCTTCCATACTATCGTATAAAGGCTTGAGGAAGCCATTAGAGTTAAGAAATTCGCTGTTGGGATAATCCTTGATATAGAGGGAGCTTTCAATAATGTCCTACTGTAAGCAGAATTAACTGCTACGGACGGTCTTGGGGTTGAATCAAACCCCAAGCGCATCATTTTTAGTCTTTAGGCGGACGGGATCATTCAGCAGAATGGGGAAACGCTCGTGCTCAACGAAATGTGAGTAGAGAAACCCCACAAGGTGGAGTTCTCCGTCGTGTTCTATGGATCCTAGTCTTAACTTATAGGACTACAGCCTAGCTGCCGGGTGATTGCCTATGCAGAAGAAGTAGTGCTTATGGTCAAAGTGAAAGTTCCTGAATACCGTTTACGAATTGACACAGGGTATGTCAGCGTCGTTACAAATTGAGCAATCGTGAACAGTTTCACCATCAACGCAAATAAAACTGAGATGGCTCTACGTGGGCTGCTTTATTTATTTCCGACCTAATAATGAAAATAGGAATATTTATCAAAGAAAATGATTTTATTGTTTTTCAAAATATTCTCCATCAAGATTTATACTCTTTTGCATGCGCTCAAACCAATTTTCGAAGCACTTTTTCCACTCCGATCCAGACACTTCCAAAACATGGTTTTTGAATGCTTCAACAGCATCTTCTGGCGACGAGAATCGTTGACAACGCATTTTTTTCTTGATGTGTGGGAATAAAAAGAAGTCACTGGGTGCCAAGTCAGGGCTGTACGGCGGATGACTCATCAATTCGACGTTTTGGCCGGTCAAAAAGGCGCTGGTTTGAGCCGATGTGTAAGAGCTTGCATTGTCATGGTGCACAATGATTCGTCTTCTCTTGTTCGTTTTTCGAATTTTTCCGAAGACTTCAGGCAAACAAATGGTGGTGTACCACTCATAATTGACCGTCCTAAGTTGCTCAAGCGGAACAGTCGCCACTTGACCAGTTTTGCCGAAGAAACAGGCGACCATTTGCTTCGAAGTGCTTCTCCCACGAACAACCTTCATTGGATTTGGCTCGTCTTGGAAGGCCCACACGGTCGATTGCTGTTTTGTTTCGGGCTCATACGCATAGATCCATGATTCGTCACCTGTGACGATCTTATAAACGTCTTTTGAAGCACCACTATCGTATTTTTTCAGCATTTCTTTACACCAATCCACACGAGCCTTTTTTTGAGCGATTGTAAAATTGTGCGGGATCCAACGAGAACAAACCTTTTTTACGGCCAGGTGTTCATGCAATATCGAATGTATGTTGGTGGAAGAAATGCATGGGCATGCCTCTATCCGTAGGTATGTTACATGACGGTCTTGCATTATCAGTTCACGTACGGCATCGATGTTTTCTGGCAAAACGGTTGTTTTTGGACGACCTTCACGGAATTCGTCTTTGAGCGAGTGTCGGCCACGATTGAATTCGTTGTACCAGTTTTTCACAGTGCTATGGGGTGGTGCTTCATAGCCTCTTGTCGTGACAACCCACGTCGAAAGTTGTGAAAAATAATCGCACGAAAATGTACAGGAGTTAATTCCATTTTTTGGCCGAGATGAATTTTTTAATTCCCTGTAAATAAAACAATTCACGATTAAATGACAAAACGTTCTGAGTGATTTTATGCTAAAAAATGTCAAACTTTCCAATGGAAATGTCAGATTGCACCTGGCAACACTTAGTGTTGCCTAGGCCAGAAATATATATAGCAGCCTACGTATCTCTTTCAACGTTCATACATTCCTCCATTCTCAAGAAGACTCCCAGTTCCATCTAATCACCGACTGTATGTAGTTGTTGTTGCTAGATGTTTTTTTTTATTTTATTTTACATAGCTTCTACTGCTAATACTGACACCGCCATCGCCAACGCGTCCACAAGTCGTTAGTGTGTGGTTTATAGAGCAGCGTGCTTACAGTATTCATTGGATACTTCAAGCTTCTTCGTCATCTTCGCGGCTAGCTGGCTTGCATCTTTTGTTCTATGCCAGTCTTGTTTTTGTTTTTCTAACTGTCTCTGTTTCCCTGTTCCGTATTCGCACATTGAAGGCGTGATATCCAAATCTCTGGGAGCTTGTTGGTGTTAGGTTGCGGTCCACTGTCTTTCATCTGCCTTACCTTTAGGTATGTGTGTTGGTGTGTAATGAACGTGTTCGCTTTCAAAACAAATTTTTCACGTTCTCTTGGGCACTGCGCCGGTGTATCGATTTACTGTGGCTGTCTTTCAAAGAATTTATAATTATCAAGAAAATGTGAGGATAGTTTAAGAGGTCATAACAGAAATCTCACCTGGACAGCATAGAACGTTGGTCCGATGTGTTACCTAAAACTCCTATATAACAAATCATAAGATTCGACAAAGAGCTTAGAGTCGTTCGAAAATTTATTGAGACGACCAATGTCAGTTTCGGCTGTGTCTCCTAGTTTACCGAATTAAAACTACTTCTTGCAAAAGCTTGAAAATCTACGAAAAAGTACTTGGATGTTCTCACCTAAGCTACCTCCAAATTACATTGGCCGTCAAGATTTTTAGCCTAATTGCATAAATGTCTATTGAAATTAGTAAGAAGCCCTACTATTGCGGAAATATAAGATTTGCTAAGGGCAAGTGTTTCAGTAGTATGTCTGCCGCCACCTTATTAGCAGCCACTGCAGCCTAAGTAACACTCCTGTGGTCCGGTAGCCTAAAGTTGAGATGACGGAGAGCTTTCTCTTCTAGTTTCAAACCATCTATGAAAAGCACACTCCGTCTCCTCTTTAGTGACTTCTCGCTATTCACATATCCTTTGGCGGTAATATGAGCAGATAAGAAGACGTCACGTGTAGGCTCTGCGACGCAGTTTTCCGGTATGCAGTGGAAGGAAAAATAGTCATTGATAACACTTTGATATTTTCAACATTCCTCCATGAGTGAACCATAGTATAAGTAGTCTTATCGTCAGATTTTAAAATAAATTCAATACTCACATCACATCCAACGCTCACATCGGAGCACTGGTAAGGTGAAATATTCAGACATATTCCCTCCCATTGTCCAGCCTTTTCAAGACTGAAGTTGAAAAATCTCAACAGTTGTAGCTTCGGTGGCGACAAACGTTTTCTGGTTTTATAAGGGACTTATCATATTTTATGAGATTTTGGTATCACAATGGACCTGTATTCTAAGTGGTCTAAGTGAGAGCCCTATTAGGTTCGACCATATAAGCTAACCTAAACCAAAGTTAATTCTGCAGTTAGCTTTCAAAGCTCCTTACTGCATTTTTTAATTTCTATTTCTAATTATTTATCATTTACTGCGAACTTAAGGAAGATGGGCATGCCGCCATAAAATGATCAAAATAACGTGAATGCGAATGCTATCTGTAGCTGCTGTGTTATGAGGAGGCTATTAATATCATTAAATTGCGCCAAATGCGCGTTTGCAATTGAAGTTGAATGGCTTTTGCTGCGTCAAAGCGTGCTTGGCGGCTGAAATGGACGGTTTATGACCAACGCAAGATCGATAAAAATATATATATATGTATGTCTGTATGTACATGAGTGCGTGTGTTTAATGCTCAGCGCTTGACATAAATGTAGTTACAGCAGAAGTGTCCATTAGTGCGTCGTTAACGTCGCAATTCCGGCGTTTAGAAATGCTCCTTTTTTGTTTGTCATCAACCACTGCAACAACAGCAACAACACGTCAGCTTTGCTGGCTGAAAGGAAATGTTCATGAAGTAAGCGCCACAAAGTGTAAATAATGTGACGCTGAGAGAAGTTATTTTCTCACAACTTTTTTTTATAGTTTGCTAATTGTGTTGCCGTAATTAAGTCAAATTAGTTTGCAATCATTCGGAATTGCATAATTACGCTTTTTCTGAGGGCAAAAAAGTACAACTCATGCAAACTTTTTGAAGATTTAATAAATGGAGGTTAAGAGAATAAGGCAACTTTAACTGAGCGGTAATTTTACTTGGGATATTATTGTAGTCACCTTAGTCACTTAAATGCTAAATCTCTTAGAAGTAAAGCTATTAAAAGTCGATTTTAATATAATTTCACAGCGAAAATTGTAAAAATGTGTAGTTACTAAATATCACTCCGAAAATGAAATTTTCCCAAAAATTTATTTGTTCATACTTTACTTAGAATAACATTGCATATTCTTTTCAAACTTTTACATATTTCCGAAAATTATCCGAAATTTTTTTTATGTTCTAAAATGCTGTCTATGAGGAAGGCTTTTAAAAGTCGATGTTCCAAAGGCAAAAGTAGTAAAAAATCTAAGATAATGATTACTCCGAAAATTCAATTTACTCCGAATGGTATATGTACGTACTTAAAGTAAAGTTCATAGCTACTGATTTTACTTTAATTCAAATAATAATGCATTTTTTAACTTATTTTCGATGAATTCCGAAAAGTCGTCGATGATATAAAATGGCGTTTATTTGTAATGCTTTTTATAATCGTTGTTAATGTAATTTTGCAGCGAATATTAGTAAAAAAATCAACAATAAATCTTACTCTGGAAATAGAGTTTACTCCGACATTTGTATTCCGAAAATTTCTCTACATTAATCTTAATTTAATCCGAATAATAATGCAATTTTATACTTAAAATATTACTTACTTACGTATATTGAATGAACTCCGAAAACTTGTTGTGGTTTTAAATCGCCGTTTATACATACAGCTTAAAAAGGTCGTTATTAATGTGACTCATAGGAAAAATTAAAAAAAAGAAGTCGATAATAAATATTACTCCGAAAATTGCTCGAACTACAAAAATCTTAATATTATGTAACTAATGAAACATTATGAATATTTCTAATATCAAATTCAGAAAATCTAATTTAACTGCAAACTACCAAAAAAGTAACTGGTTAAAGAATATTCCTTCAGAGTAACTAATAAGTCCTTTTATGAAATAAGATTTTACTTACAAACATTAAAAGTTATGAATAATATCAATAATAATTATATTATAGGCATAATTACAAATATTTTCTCCGAATATCAGTTTAAATTCTGTTACTCTGAATTCTATTTGACTCCGAAATTAGTTTTTGAGAAACTTGTCAAAGGAAATAATTTCAGTTAAGAGTTCAAATAGTTTTCGGAATAAAAATAAAACTTCGGAGCTTTTCGGAATAAAATTTTCAATTCCGAAATTTTATTTTTGACATCTTGTATGCAAATATGTATGCTTTAAGTATTTCTTGGTAAAATTTACGAACGAGAAAATTATTTCTTTAGTTAAAAAAAATTTTGAAATACATGCCATAACGGCATGCATGATTTGGAGCATATATTAAATTAATTATAAGCAAAAAAAAGTCAATTTATTGCTTTGCTCCGTCTGAAAACTGCACTCGCTACAGTCACTCAAAAAAATATGTTTACGCCGACAAATTGGTGCGCCGCTGCTAATCCATTAGCTGGCAATAATCAAACTACAGCACAGTGCACCACATATGCAGTTATATGGTATTTAAATTTATTTTTTGTCACACAACAACAAAAGCAAATAACGCTCATAGTCGGCGCGGCTTTAAGCAGTTTGCGTGCAAAGTGTGAAAACTGTCAGCAAACTTAAAATTTCAATCAACTCCGTGCATGCGAATCGGCATGCAAAAAACAAAAACAAAATCAACAAAAAAATTTACTGATATGGCAAACACGCATACACATATAAACAAATAATAAAGCACAGTCTTAATCGTTTGGCCAGGTGGGAGGAACTCTCGGTGTACAGTACCCTCGGAATCGTAAAAACAAATCAGCATTGTCTTTATTTTTGACTTCTGAAGACGACTTTTTTTCGGTGACTACTGATCGTCACAGAGGTCCTCACGACCTTTTTTGAAACACTTAAACCACTCATGCACATTACTACGGAATAGGCACTGATCACCATAAACTTTATTCATCATTTAAAATATTTTGTAAACGTTTTCCCAAGTTTAAAACAAAATTTAATATTTGCTCTTTGTTCAAAATGCATTTTACGATAGATGACCAAAAGCTGCTGTCACTTTTTGACCGATAACATCGACTGTAGTTATCCAATTGTCTTAAAATTTTTACGAAATATCAACAAGAGATCAAACTTTTTATTTCGTATATCCATCAATAGGTGGCGCCACCAGAAACAGTTATATTAAAAAAGTTCTGTTTCTTTTGCGGCAGACCTTGTATTTCTGTTAGTTCTGTAGGTAACCAAAAAAGTTCAAACTCTGAAAAATTGGTCCAAAATATTAAACGAGAGACAAGCATTTCTCCAATAATTGTTTACTTGTGAGGAAAGGTTTTAACATGGAAAAGGAAGCATCAATTTGTTTTCTTGAAAAAACTTTTTATTTTGATTGATATTTAATACGCGCAAGGAAATTCCTTCAATAGTCCGGAATACTTCCTAAAGATCGTTCAACTTGACCGTCCTTATTGACCTTCTGTCTCTCCGAAACAAAATTCGCGATACATCAAACCACGAATCTCGAAAAAAAACTCTTTGATTTCTGAGCGAATTTGGCGAGTTTTCTTTTTTTTTGGCTCGTTTTTTCCCATCATTCCAATAATTATTGACTTGTCTACATGTCAAACTCATAAACTCATGTCTCATCGGTAGTTATAATGCTCTTATTGAATGTGGGATCGGAGTTTACACGATCAAGCATGTCCAAAGAGACCTGTTTACGGTATTCGTTTTGAAAAAATTTAGCATTATCAGGATGAGTCGAGCAAAAACGCGTTTCAAACCCGAAATAACCAACAACATCATTCAAACGGACTCTTGCCATCTTTCTGACACTTGCATGACGATTTTGAAGTACCATAGCCTTCACTGTTTTAATATTTTCAGCAGTTGAGGAGATCGAAGATCAACCAGAGCGAGGCATGTCTTCAACGATCTTTCGATCGTCTTTGAAGGCTCTTTATCAGTCGAAGGCTTGTATTTTTGATACAACTGCCTCATCCAACGTTCGCACACGAAATATGGTTAGAAATACAAAATTTGAGACAAATTCTTTGTTCGATATTTATATGCATTTTAAAAGTCGGAACACACTACAGAGGTGTACCAACATTAGCAGCTGCTGTACTGGTTGACAGATCGCGCTCATATTTATCACAGTAATTAAGGGCAGTCCTACTAACTTAGCAAAATTCATTTGTTGAAATATTATTTACCCGGCGTATTTAAATTAAAATTTCTGGGTACTTTTTTCGCAATGTATGGCTGAAAATATTTTAAATATGAAAATGTAATACAATACATAATCGTTCATGATTTGTTTCTGTATTTTTAGATAAATATCTACTTCCAACTAGGAACAATTGCTTTTCGGATTAGATTTGTTGTAAAAAATACCCCATTTTGGGGCAAGTTTCAGAAAAATGTCAGTATTTATTTTCAGTAATTCAATGTTTCTGATTTGACACTTATCAATGACTCGCTGAGAAAGATTACTTCAGACTAAAATTTAGATACATTTATTTAATTATTTTTATAGTATTGCTATAACCACAAGTTTTGGATGATAGGAGATAGTATGTGTTTTCATGCTTCGTTGTTTTCTTGTTAAGGTTTCAAGCAGCTATAAAATACTTCATAGATGTATATTAAAGTTATTGGACTATTCAATCCATTAGAATTGTAAAATGTCTCATAAGATTCGATAGTCACTCTAAACCGTGGCAGTCATATAGTTTTCGGATTCTCATTTCGACACAAATCGATGTTGTTTTAAAGAAGATATGATAACGCAGCTGGTGCTATTGGAAAAATTTCAGAGCTATAGAGTTTGGACGTCCTAAAGGTGAAGGTTTCGTAGTAGAGGGTGGATGTGCTGTTTAAGCCAAGACATCGTGTCAACCGCACATCGTCGTGATGATGTTAATTTGAAGTTCAAAAATCTCTTAAATTTATTATGACCTGCTTGGTCCCTTCTAGCGAAAACAGAAACACATGAGTGTATATGCAAGCAAAAGTAATGATTGGGTATAGGCAAGACGTTGTAACCATATACTCTGTAGCAAAACAGGGTCTACTCCTGGTGAAACAAACATTCCGTACCTTCTTCAGTAGATAACTGATAGACTCTGGTCAATAGCACGCTGAATGTGAGTTTCTAACTAGTCAGACATAAATATTTGGTTCATCCGCATAGGTGGACGTTCATTCCCACCAAATATAGTCCAAAAGCCTCAAACCACAAGACTGATTATACTGGTAATATCATTTATTGATTTTTTTCGGTAAAATTTTTTTCCACAGTAAAGTTTTGATTTCAATTCTTGTATACTGCACTAGGCAGATTTTCTATCCACTAATCATTTTATAAATTCCTCTTCATTGCTTTTTTCGCTTAAAAAGAAATAACAAAAAAGTCGAATAAAAAAACGTGCGTGTTGCACCAGCATTTCAAAGCAATATGGAGATGCGATTGTTATGATGTGCAGGTGTTTTTGTTGTTGATGAACACGTCAAAATATGACAGCTAATTACACATCAAGATAACAACAATAGGCAGCAATTTGCAGCCAAAGAGCTGTGTGACCACAGGTTGATGCTCTACTATTTTATTTTTTGTTTTGCAAGGTATTTTTTTATTATTTTTTTAAATATTTATTTTTATTTCCTTATTGATACACTTTTTTATTTTATGGCAGATATGTGGCAGGCAACAGCTTGATTAATTTTTCTTTTTTTCCTCTTTTATCGCACTTAAGCTATTCTTAATAACGTTTTTTTTTTTAGTTTATGCAACAGTGCACATTTTACCATCTCTGTGGCGATTTAATTATTTTGTAATGTTTTATTTTTAAATTTAATTAAAGCTTTATTTAATTTCTATTATAAACATTTTGAAATATAAAGCAAGCATTTTAATATTTTTTATAATTATTTCTTCTCTTAATCTATAGTTAATTCCGTTTTTGTTCATTTCACACCACATTTCTGTTTTTTACAGATATTTTTTTTTGATTCAGCTGCCACAGCTGCTGACACCTGGTCACTCTCTGTCAATATAGTCTGTACATATACCAATGAAAAAATATTTCTCAGTATATATTTATACAATACATAACATGTTTATAAATTTTCACATATTTTCCATTATTCGCTCATCATTTTCACTATTTAATCTTTTCGTTGTTCTTTCATTTCCTTTCGCTTGAGTTCGTTTTAATTTTTTCACAATAAACTAAATAATAACACCAATCATTTTTCTATATGCTTTGCCTTTATTATCCATCTGTAATAATAATTGCCGCAGCCGCGCTTCATTCAATTGATTCATTAAAAATTATTGGAAAGAATTCGGTGTTTGCCACTTAATTGAACAATTCAACAGAGATTACCGCATTTTAATTTTCTTTTTCTATCATAATTACTTTTCCAATTTTATTGCAAACCAATTTTTTTTCTTTAACTAAATTTTGTATATTGTATTTTAAGAATAAAAAATTGTAAGAAGTTGTTTCTCTATGAAAAAGTTGAAGTTAATTTTCCTAAAACCGAAAAAGCCATACCAATAAAAAGTTAAATATTCAGTGCTTTATAAAAAGTGTTAAAGTGATCGGATTTAGTTCAAGTATGAGGCGTTTGGGTCGATAATTTGTTTCCATCTAGACGGCAACTTTATAATACCCCCCTTCATAAGCCCCCCTCCTTCTTTGCGAAGAACTCGCACAGCTACTTTTCACAAGCCTCTTTTGAGTTCAACTTTACACCCACAAGGGCTTTCGCCATGAACAGAAACAGGTGGTAATCACTTGGCGCTATGTCCGGGCTATATGGTGGATGCGATAAAACCTCCCATCCGAGCTCCCGTAACTTCTGACGAGCCATCAATGAAGTGTGTGGTCTGGCGTTGTCCTGGTGGAACACTACATCCTTCCTGTTGGCCAATTCTGGATGCTTCTGGTCGATCACCTGCTTCAAGCGGTTCAGTTATTCGCAGTAGATGGTAGAATTAAGCGTCTGACCATATGGGAGCAGCTCATAGTGAATGATTCCCTTCCAATCTCACCAAACACATAGCAAAACTTTTCTGATCGTCAATCCCGACTTGGCCGCTGTTTGGGACGATTCACCGGCCTTCGACCACGACCGTATTCGCTAGATATTGTCGTGTGTAATCCACTTTTCGTCACTAGTCACCATCTGCTTCAAAAATGGGTTCAGTTCGTTTCGTTTCAACAGCATATCGCAGGCTTTGACTCGTCCCAGAAGGTTTTTTGCGTCAAATCATGTAGCACCCAAACATTAAGCTTTTTTGGGTATCCAGTAGGGTGTGCCATTTTGAGGCAACCTTTTTTTTCAACTGAAAAACAGGCTCAAAACTTTCGAAATGTGTAAAAAAAAAAGTTACTCAAAAGATGAGCTCTTAATATTAATATTAAGAGGTGCCTCTTTCAAATTTTCTGTTTTCCATATAAATAACATGGAAAAAAAAATCATTTTTTTTTTGTGGTGGTTATTGTACGGCGGTTTTATATGTGTACGCGATGGCTGCCAGTAGGGATGGTAAACTCGATTCCGATTCTACTAGAGAATCGAGTTTTCTCGGTTAATAATCGATTTTTCGAAATCGATATTCAGTAGTCGAAGTCGATTAAGAATCGGTTCTTGACATTCGAAAAATCGATTATTTTCGAAGTTATAGAATACCATCCCCCAAAACACCATTAAACACACGGAACGTTTCTTTCGCGGATTTACCTTTAACGAAGGAAAACTTCCGGTCATGTTAATATAGTTCAGTGCTATTTGGCAATTCATGCCAGAAAAAAGTTTACAAATAGTTCAACTTCATTACGAAAATTCACGTCCATCAAGAATATGCTATGCTGACTTACGGTCAACATAATCGGCCTACTGAACGTTCAGCGATGAGAACCATTTCTGGCTCAATGGCTGTACAATTAAGCGAAATTGGTGTATTTGGGCCAAAGAACAACCATCTGGAAAAATGCCGTTATCGCGCCATGATAACCGTCTAATTGATACTTGAGATTGAAGCTGGTGATCTCTGCAGCACTCGGTTTCAACGAGACGGTGCCACTTCCCACACATCGAATCACTCAGTGGATTTATTGAGAGAACACCTCAGGGAACAGATAATTTCTCGTTTTGAGCTAGACGATTCGCTACCAAGATCGTATGATATCACACTGTTAGACTTTTTCCTGTGGAGATATGTAAAGCCTATGTATGTATATGCGGACAATCCCGCTTCTATTCAAGACTGGAAACAAAATCTCATTGCGTGTCATTCGCCAGTTATCAGAAAAATGGACTCAACGAATGGACCATCTGAGACGTAGCCGCGGCAACATTTGAAAGAGATAAACTTCTAGAATTAAATGTCAAAGAATCTTTTTTCGAATGATAATAAATCTTCCACATAATATTTGAAGTTTTGTCTTTTTTCTTTAAAAAATTATTTAACCTCGAAATGAATCATCCTTGTGAAACGGTATGAGGTCCGATAGTCAAAGTTCGAAACCGAAATTAACCATTTTGCTTTCAAAAAATGATCACTGAGTTTATTTATTTTTATAGAATAAAGTGAATCGAAAAATCGAAAAGTTAATTCTTAGTTATATTTCTGCTAAGTTCTTTGACGATATTTTCACTGATGCTAATTAATAGATCATATCAAGAGTGACCCTATAGACCGATTTGGTAGCTTTTCAAACTTTGCCATAAGAATAACATGAGATGATGTATTTTATATTGATTACATTCCAGGCTGCTGTATGATTTACCTTTAGGGTTAATATTAAAATTAGACTTGCTAGAAATAAATGCTAAATTTGTCTCGTACAACTTTACTAGTTTGCGAGACATGTAAATTGATTCTATTAGAGTACGTGGTCAGCGTTTACTTTTCCAAAATTTTTAAAAACTAATGTCTGAACGGAATTCAAATATTTTTAACCAAAAGAGTTGCCACAAAAATTTGATTACTCCGAAAACTCCGAAAATTTCGGAAATTTTTCAAAATTCTTAAATTATTAACACCATTGCCAAAAAATTGATTACTCCGAAAATTTCGGAAATTTTCGAAAATTCTTAAATTATTATTACCGTTGCCACAAAAATTTGACTACTCCAAAAGCTCGGAAAATTTTGGAAAATTTCCAGAATTCTTTAATTATTATTACTTTTTTTTCAACTAAAGAAATTTATACTAAGTGTACTCAATTAGTCAGAATATACTCACCTTTTCTGGTTCATATATAAATTTTAATCTCACACGTCGCCAGACAGTCATGTCGATGCAAGATGCTTTACGTACCACGCCTGTCGACTGCTGGAATTACACAAATATTTTTGCACCCTACTTATGTATATGGAGTAACTAAACAACAACAGAGAAAATATTTTTTAATGGTGCGCCCATGAAAAGCAAGTGGCAATAATGGCAAATGTGGCACGTGACTCACATCCAATTGCGCACAGACACAATCGGCATCTCGCATTGCCGGAGTTCACCAAAGGCAGCGGCAATGGAAAGTAGCCAAGTTTTGAACTTATTGTTATTGGTATGCCATGCTGCGTGCGCGTATTGTCGGGAGCAGCTGTGGTTGCAACTACAGCAAATGACATATGCTGTCTTAATGAAGAAGAGGTGCAAATTTGCTAAAGCAAAAGGCAAAGTGTGGTGATTAAAGTATTTATAACATTTACAACAAACATACATATATGTAAATTTGTGTCTGATGCCCCTCAGAATTTCTTGTTGCTCAATTTTGAGAGCGGAAAAGTTTTGCATATGTTAGAAGTTTGCGGAAATTTCGGTTTTGTTAAGATACTAATAGTTACTAGTTTCTTGCGTGTGTGCAATTAGCGGTAATAATAAACTCCAAAGGTTAAGAATTTTTTTAATGATTTCTACTTGTAATTTAAAATCTAAATTGTAACAAATAATTTATGAAGTAAACTTAATTTGTGAAACCGGTCTTCAAATAGTGTGTTTAAATGCTGCTTTTAAAAATAATATATATTCCAAAAATATTTTTTACTCCGAAAATTTTCTGAATTAATTATTTATTGATATTATGAAAATATTTTCGTTATATAAAATAATCGAAAAATGTTATAACTCGAAAAGTCTTATGAAAAACTCTGAACCTTTTAGTAATTGCATACATAGTTATATTTCAATTGGGCATATATGTTCTTTATATAAGATAATCAAGCGAATATTTGTGAAAACTAGCTGAAAAGTAACTCCGAAAAGCCTAATGATATACAGTTTCCTCATATTAATCAAAAGTTTAATAATGTGAGCTTTGGAAGCACAAATTTTCTGTGTCTTTATAGACACAGCGAAATTTTCAACAATTATGCGTATTATTGCCTGTTAGACGAAGGTGGAAGGTCGCTGCGCTGGCACAGTATGCACGACAGCGGTGACTGCCACACTGAGTTTTTGCATGTAACTTTTTGTTTCTGGCGCAGGGCATCTACCATGGCTGCCGGCGCTTTCAGTGCAACGTTTTGAATGAGTTTGGAGTTTGAATTCAAAGAAAAACCAGCGAGAAACATTTTATAGCTTTGAAGTATAGTCTCACTTATGTTATTGTTGTGTTTCTCTCATATAACAAAAAAAAGCATTTTTCAAGTCATCCGGCGGTGAACCTCCTGTCTTTTGCAGCTTTTACATCACTTTTCGTGGCACTTCTTAGCATATTGCATACACCATTCGCCAGCCACCGTTTATCTCATTTTGTGGTAAACAGCGAATTTTGGTTTCGAAAAATGCGCTTAGCTTTATAAGAAATCACTAATTATCCATTACAATGAGCGGGATGCTAGTGGACTGGGGCCGTCTTTCATTGAGCTGTGGTGAAAAATAACGCTTTGGCAATTTTTGGAAAGTTTTTATAAGATGAAGACAAGTAAAGGTCTGTTATCTATATGTATTTGTCCCTCTACTATTTTATTTTAAATTAACTTTAATCTACAAACAGATATTCCGAAAATATATTTATTTCGAAGGAATAAAGAGAGCATCCATGTTATAAGAAAATACTAGCATGCAGTACACTAAGGTAGAATAGCGATCTAATACCCAAATTAACAGAAAACGAAATTAGTCCGAAATCTAATACATTTTGTATACAAACAAATTCTGCATTCCTTCATTTCATGTTCTGTGTTCTTAGCTGGAAACTTCGAACCCTCTTTTAGAAGAAATTTTTTTACTTCTCCGTTAAAATATCACAAAATTTACTCCGACAAATATTAGCAGAAATTGGTTATCACTCCCAGTTGAGCAGAATAGGTAATTAAAGGTAAGTTTTTTTCTTTAAATATGTTAAGTCACAGCGATTGAAAAACTTACTCCGAAAATTATTTCATTCCGAAGAACTTCGATAAATTTTCGTCTTTAGTAGTTCGAAAATTTTCACTTACATTTTTTTCATTAAATATGTTAAGTTGCAATGATTGAGAAACTAACTTCGAAAATTATTTTATTTCGAAAACCTTAAATGCATATTTGTTTTAGTTATTGACATACATGCCCACTGTAAGTAGTTTAGTAAGCTACTTCTGAGATACTAATTCCGAATATTACCTTACTCCGAAAAAATTCTTTTGATATTCGCTTTTAGTAGCTGACATCTTTTCGCCAATCTTAACCTCTGAGAAAGAACTCCGAACAATTATTTTACTCTGAAAACGTTCTTTACGTAAGTACATGATTTAAATAATTGACACATTTGGCTATTATAAAATCAGAACTCACTCATGAGCAATTAATTGCGAAAAAGTTCTCCGTAGTTTCATTTTGGCTGTCTAATTTCTAAGCCAAAATCAATTTATGAGAAATCAACTCAGAATAGTTTTGTTCTCCGAAAAAGACCTGTACATACTCGCTTTAAGTAGTTCTCATTTTTTGTCTTTTTTATGAACTGAAATAAGTTCTTTCGAACTCCGAATACAATTTTACTCTAAAAAAGTTTTGCACATACTTGTTTAACGTAATTAACATATTTTGCTATTAATAAATCAGAACTGACTTATAATAAATTAACTCCGAAAAATTATTTTACTCCGAAAGGGTTCTGCTCAGTTTCGATTCAGTAATTAACATTTTTCTGTAATCCTAAGCCATTATACTTTTTTAGGAAAACCCTACTCCGAAAATTTGTTTTCACTCCGAAAATGCTCGGTACGTATTATATTTTTATAATCAATATTTTTGTGTTATGCTTACACCAAAATCATTTACAATTCATTTTTTTTTTTTGCTTAACTACTGAATAAGAACATGGAAGTCATATACATACATACATACATACATGTGTATGTATAATTTTAAAGACTTGTGTCAATGAACGCTCAATTTTGCTGGTCATAAACATTAATTACCAAGCATAATCACTGCTCATTAAACGGCCAAAACGCGTATCAGTGATTGCACGCCCACAACACGTTATACGCGCAAGCCTTCAACGAAAACTTTCCTATAATTTTCCATATGTAAAATAAAAACAACAACTGCACTACCTCAAAACCTATTAATCGCACGTTAAGTTTACGCACTTGAAAATAAATCAAAATGTCAGACCATTTGTCAACGCCACTCAACGCCTAAATAAGTATTGAAATAGGGAATAGAAAACGAAAAAAATTAAAACTAAACAACAAAAAAAAAGGAAAACACTTAAAGCTATAAAAACAAAAGCGTAAGGCTTCCGGTAGGCAGCACAAGACTCAGCGGTGGATCGAGCGCGCAGGTTACGGATGAGATTGATGAGGGAGTCCAGTGATGTATTCCCGGGAGTTGGAAGACCATTTGGATTATGATTTGTTCTAAAAGAAAAAAAAATTTTTGCTCGACATGCTCTCCGGGGAACTGCCACTTGTGCGAAGCAGAAGTAAGTAACTAGCAAAATTACAACAACAACGATATTACCTAGCCTGCAAACTACTCCAAAGTACAAAGTTCGCAAAAAATCACGCACTCACGAAATTACTTAGTTCCTGATGACAGGGACAAGCAAGCGGTAAAGAAAAAAAACTGAGACGAGAACAAAAACAAAAAATGCATATTGATGAGATCCATCATTTAATCTGTTTTGCCGCAATTTTATTGTCGGTCACCGCGCAGCATATACGCCGGGCATCTGTAAGCTCTTACATACATACACGTATGGACGAACACACACATGCGGCCTGCTTATTGACTTGTCGCGTCGCCGCGTGTTAAATTGTTTAATGAACTATAATAATGTTGATAATATTATTTAATACACTCACTAGCACGCTACACACACGCACGCACACTATTGCCTTAATATAGTCTCGGCGTTCGTGCTATTTTCACGCCAAAGACGATGACTTAGTTGTTTTTTATGGTGTTGAACGAAGATGATGTGCATAATGTTTATTATAATGTGTTGTTGTTGTTTTTTAAAGACAAATTTAATATATAGGGTGGGTCATCTAACGTTTTAAATTTGAGTTATCTATATTTCGACTTTGGAAACGTCAAATACCGTACGGAAAGTGCCAGATATTCAATAAAAAGTCTAAAATTTACGAAATGGGTCGCTATTCACTAGAAGAAGACTGGGAAATATTGAATACTTTTTTCCAACGTTTGACCGAGGATGGCCAGTTTTACCGAAAAATTATCTTTTCGGACGAGGCTCATTTCCACCTCGATGGTTACGTTAACAAGCAGTATTGTCGCATTTAGGGCACAGAAAACCCGCACGTAATCATGGAGGAGCCAATGCACCCAGCACGAATCACTGTATGGTGTATATACAACCAAAGTACTTATATATTTGTATTGTATATATCCATAAAGATATGTCAAAGTACCTTAACGAAGTGGTCTCTTGAATTTTTATTTTTATTACAAAAGTTTGGGTCTTTCGTTGTTGCCTCTAAGTTGACGTCGGCTGCGGCCCCATAGGTGGCGCTGGCGTATTTCTATGAGGATTTATGTCTGTCACCACATTTGTATTTGGTAATCGTTTTTGTTTTTTTTCTTATTAAATATTATTTATTGCTATCGCTCACTTTTCTGAAAAATACCAAAAAAAGAATGAAGAAAAATGGCAGTACTTTGACAATTTCGTTTTTTGTTTTATTTTGTTGTATCGAATGATGTAATAATCATACCATAACCAGATGGATTATCCTACCCACAGAACTCCCTATTTAAAGCAGAAAGCTAAAAAAAAACTTAATACTGGAGAGGACTACCGTTATGAAATGTTTCCCGAAATCAATTCAATGCCGGCATCAGCCTGCTTCTTCAATATCATTATTTACTGTGGGTTTTTATACACCACTAATTGTTACTCATCCTCATACAATCCTTCTAACTTCCTTAAAGGGTGATCCATTTCGAGGTTCCCTACTTTTTTAAAGAAAAATCACAAACATTTATTGGAGAATGTTTATTATCAATTAAAATAACATCAATCTCTTTCAAATGTTGGTCACGGCTAACTCTCAGATGCTCTATTTTTTTGGTGACCAATCTACTGGCCCCAATCGCAAAATTATATGCTCATCGAAGTGTCATCTTTATAAATCCATTCGTTGATGCGATGTGTGGGAAGTGCCGCCGTCTTGTTGAAACCAAATGAGCCCGAGATCGTGAGTGTCAGACATCAAATACAGTTACGTTCTCACCGGTTTCATTTTTGAAGAAATATGATCCGATTATTCCACCACACGTACTGCTTTTTCTTCTGGATAAAATGGCATTTCTTAAATTTCTTCAGGTTGGTCTTCATTCCAAATGCGGCAATTTCGCTTACTACATCCACTTATTGAGCATGAAATGGACCTCATCGCTGAAAAAAATTTAGTTTGAAACCGAAAAATTTCAATTGATGAAACAAGTTTATGGCGATGATTGCTTATCCCGTAGAATAGTGCACTTGTGGTTTCAGCGTTTTCAAAGTGGTCGTGAGGACATAAGTGACGATCAACATGTGGGCCAATCAAAAACCGTGATTACCAGAAATTCCATCGAAACTGTGCGTGAATTCATCAAAATTCAGCCGAAATCATCATTGACGTTAATGGAAATGGAATTGAACATCTCCAAAACATCGTTGTATCGCATTTTGACCAAACATTTGGAATTACGAAAGGTGCGTGCACGGTTTGTTCCGCACAAATTGACTGACGACCAAAAATTGCTCAGAATCCAACGTTCGAAAGACGATTATTTGACCAAAAATCCCATCTTAACCATTAATTACTCACCGTATTCACCTGATATGGCACCGTGCGACTTCTTCCTTTTCGGAAAAATGCATTTGCCTATGAAAGGAAAGCGTTATGCAGACGTAGATGCCATTCAAAGGCTTGCACCGGCATACTGCCGGCCACACCGCCAACGAGCTAAAACACACGTTCGACATGCTTTTGGATCGTGCAAAAGGCTGTATTGATGCGAAGGAGAGTGTTTTGAATAAAACAAATTGATTTTGCAGAGAAAACCATTTGTTCAGTTCTTTTTTTTTAAGTCCTGAACGAACCTTGCAGTTGGGAAGATGTTGCAAAGATTGGGCCATACAAAACCCGCACTTGTATATTTTCTTCAATTTGTGTGTAATAAAAGTTGAGATGTTATAAATACAATTTCTGACACAAAAATAATGACGTTGAACAAAGCGTTGATGTTATGGGATAAAAAACACTCTATATGAATCTATGCACAATTTACTTCAAGTACCAGAAACCAATAGAAGCGGTTAAAATGTTGCGGAGGACTTCTTATTCAACCTTCAGTTCAAAAAGTTTCACAAAAGAAGGATTTAAGATACTAGAAATTTATTAAAAAATCGAGTTCTTTAATTGAAAAGTGATCTGTGGACGAAAACGTCTGCTTTCTTTATCGTATGCATATCTAAAAGTTTTACCATAGTTTACCTGAAATCTTTAAGGATGCCTTTGAGCTCTAACTACATGCACAGAAAGTTCTATCTTAAGTTCATCTTTCTTGGAACCAACATAAATACTGGCAGCAATACAATCCCAATCTTACAATCATATATTCCATAATAACCTTCTATAGACTGATAGCAATTTGAAAAATTAAGTGCTTTTCGTTGAAAAATATTTTCATTAAAGAAATCTTTCATTATGCCGTTCTTCTGTAACGGCATCAATGAAAGCAGTCAATGTGACGGCTCTTGGTGCAATTGAGAGAAGGACATTGTAATGACATATGTAGGTGTCGGCACTATCTACGATATGTCTATAGCTTTAATATAAAATCATTGGCTCTGTAAATATTCCATTCATTTTATACTTTGGCAGTAACTTCCTAAAGTCAATCAAAGAACAAATATATTCCTGTTATCGTTAGAAAAAGAGAGCTGTAGGAGAAGATGTTCAAGCGAGATTACTCTTCCATACCAAGATATTTAACGGAAAGCGGGGATTTCTATATGTATTTGTCACTAAACCACCTTTTTTGCTGTCCACTTCAAATTTTTTTTTTTTATTTTTGCCCGCACTCACCTTCTCTACCACCACAAGGTTTTGTTTTAGAAAAAAAATAAATAAATTACAGTTGAGTATACGCGTGTATATGTGTAATGCGGTTTTCTTGTTTGTGTACAATGTATTTCACTTTATAAGATGTCAAAAAATTTAGTAATTAAATTTTTATAATTCCGAAACAGGATGAAAGTGACGAAAACTCGGGAAAAAGAACGCTGACGTTGCTCGGTTCAACGGTTCGCACACGCGTGGTCGCTGCAAAGATCGGAAGCAAAGTGTCTTGCTGATCTCTTTGTGGTACCCTTTTACCTTTTGGTGTGTGGAATCAGCTGGTGTGATGTGGTTGGTTGGTGTACGTGTATGTGGGTGTTGATGTGTGGTGCTCTCATGTGTAGTGTGTAACGTGGGTTGTAAGCCCTGATGATTTGTGAAGTGAGGATGGTGAAGGTGCGGGTCAGTGTTGTGAGGTTGAGTTGATGTGGTGTGATAGTGTGGTGTACATTTATACACTACAAATAACTTCAAATTAAAAGAGACGATTGTAGTATTTTTAGTAAACTAAACATCGCTGATATCGGCCTGCTATAACATAGAACTGCCATACCAACTGAATGATTAGATTAATGGAAAACTGTTTTATTTGACGATATACAAGTATTAGGTTATCAAAAAAGTCTTGCCGTATTTTTTTAATGATTTACTGAATTTATTGAAACGGTTTATAACGGCTTGATGACTCATGCCCAGCTTTTGACCGATGCTACGGCTGCTACTATGCCGGTCTCTTTCGACCAATTCAGCGATTTTATCGCAATTTTCGACGAAAGGCCTTCCGGAGCGTGGCGCATCTTCGACCACCTCTACACCAGGACGAAAACGTTGAAACCATCATTGTGCGGTGGAAATGGAAACTGTATCGGGTCCATAAATTGCACAAATTTTATTGGCGGCTTGAGATGCATTTTTGCCTTTATCATAGTAGTACTGTAAAATATACCGTATTTTCTCTTTAGTTTGGTCCATATTTCCGACGCTATAACTCACGAACGACTTAAAAGAAACGACAATAAATTAAACACGTGCTAGCGCCTGAAATGAGCTTTCCAAAAAGGTGTAGCATGACCCGATGCGATGAATAAAACTAGAACTACGCGCTTTCAGCGACAAATAGCGAAAATACCGCAAGACCATTTTGACAACCTAATATATTGTTTGATTAGAATAGAATAGAATAGAATAGAATAGAATAGAATAGAATAGAATAGAATAGAATAGAATAGAATAGAATAGAATAGAATAGAATAGAATAGAATAGAATAGAATAGAATAGAATAGAATAGAATAGAATAGAATAGAATAGAATAGAATAGAATAGAATAGAATAGAATAGAATAGAATAGAATAGAATAGAATAGAATAGAATAGAATAGAATAGAATAGAATAGAATAGAATAGAATAGAATAGAATAGAATAGAATAGAATAGAATAGAATAGAATAGAATAGAATAGAATAGAATAGAATAGAATAGAATAGAATAGAATAGAATAGAATAGAATAGAACAGAATAGAATAGAATAGAATAGAATAGTATAGAATAGAAGCATCTCAATAGCATAACATATGCTGCCATACAAAGTAACCAATGCAACTAACCGATTGCATCATTTCGTTTGTGTTTGTGAAAGCTATTATAGCTTCGTTGTAACCGGAGTTAAGGTTTTTTTATTATTTATTTTCAACAATTATTATTTATTAACACGTTTATAAAAAAAAAAAACAATTAAAATATTGACGTTAATCGTTTGCTAATGCTAATATCTACACGATTCTAAATAATAGAAAATTCAACATTTCGAATCACTCTCTAATTAATCATACATAAAATCTCATTCATAATCATTTGTAGTTGAGAGAAATAGCTGAAAGAAGAGTAAAGCATCAGAAATGTGTGCTGGTGTAGGTCAGGGTAATCAATCAATTAAAAGTATAGTTAACTGCTTTATAAGGCGTGAGCGATTAAATTAATGGCGATTAAATTGGTATTGATGTAATAATACTTTCAAATATTTAATTTATGGAATTTAAAGGTAATAATGCAATGAAATAAATTAATATACTACTGGGCCCAAAAAATAAGGACTTTGTATTTATTTCGAAAATTCTTTATTTATTCTTCGAAATCAATTTCATCCCCTTTAAAGTAATCTCCTCCCGATGCAATGCACTTATGCCAATCTTCGAAACACTGGTTGTAGTCACTTTCCGGGATGGCCTTCAGTTCCGTCTTCGCTGCGGCTTGAATCTCCTATCGTATAAAAACGGTGTCCCCGGAGCGGTCTTTTGAGCTTGGCGAAATGACCACGAACTACGAGGGCAGTATGGGATGATGTATTATCGTGGTGTAAAAACCAATAATTGTCTTTCCACAATTCCGGCCTTTTTAGGCGGATAGTGTTACGCAAACGACGCATAACGTTCAAATAATATTCCTTGTTGACTGTTTGACCGGTTGGAAGGAGTTCATAATGCACAACAGCACGATAATCGAAGAAAACAGTCAATATGACCTTGAGTTTTGAGCGACTTTGGCGCGATTTTTTTGGTCTCGGGATTCTTTTGACACGATATTCGCTCTATTGATCGGTTGTTTCGGCATCGTAAGCATAGATCCAAGTCTCATCGCCAGTTATAATGCATTTCATGACACCCTGGTAGTCGGAAAGCATCGTTTCACACACTTCAGCGCGACGTCTTTTTTTCCAAAAAATTCAATGTTTTCGGTGTCAGTCGAGATTTGACGCGCTTGAGGCCCAAAACATCCTTCAAAATGACATTGGCTGAGCCTTTTGATATGTCAACTTCATCAGCAGGGTCTGTAATTGTTAATCGATGGTTTTTCAATACCAAATCTTTGATTTGTTGAACGTGAGCTTCGTCGGTTGAGGTTAATGGTCGCCCTGGACACTCTTCGTCTTCGACACGTTCACGGTCGGCTTGGAACTCACTATACCACTTGTAAACATTTTTTTTAGACATAGCCTCATCACCAAAGACTTTCTGCACCACCCTCAACGTTTCCGCAGCAGAATTGATTCTGTAGACAAAATTTAATGCAAATTCTTTGCTCAACAAATTCCGACATCGCTTAAAAATGAAAAACTCACTTTTAGCAGCTCACAAAACGACACGTATCTGACTGTAACTGACAGTCTACCAACCTAAAAAAAAAAAACAAATAATTCTCCAAATCCTTTGACGCGCGCAGTTTATATTTAAATGCCACCTTATTTTTTGGGCACCGTAGTATATTATATTTCTAAATATTACTGTTATAACAGCAACTTTTCAACAGACCTTTGATAAAATTTCCTTTAACTCAACATGTTTTTGCAGTTTTAGTTTAAGCTGCTATTTATAATACCATATATATTTTCCTCCAGAATTTTTATTACCAGGAACTCCTTCTAGTGCTATAATACCAGAAAATTCCAAATAATTTATAGATTGCCTAAGGAGTATCCAATATTTCATTTAAGTGCGATTTGAAGAAGATTTTGATCTTGACATTTTAGAAAGCCACTTTTTTATCATACTATCTCATCACCTACATTTTTTCAAGGCACTTTCGCTATAAAATCGATCATTCGTGATCGATCATGTTGCCTTTTTAATGCTCTTATGCTGTAACCACGTTAGTATATATGAATATTCTTCTACCATATATCCACTTCAAGGTATTGATTTCTTTAGGTCATCATTACATTTTTTTCTCGTCAGAAAAACGTCTGTGGTTTGACTATGCTCTGTGATGAACGGTAGATCCCAGAAAACACTTGTTCTATAGCTACGACTTTCATTGCTGTATTTTCCAGGAAGCCAACTAGTGTTGGTAGACACTGTATATTATCACACGTTATTTTGATAGTCTAAGTTACTTATACCAGTTGTTTGTTCGGTTAGCCACTCTCTAGTTATCCTTAAAAACATAATAGGCGTAGTGTTTATGAAATTTATTTCTCATATTCAGATTCTCTACTTATCACATCATAAACAGTTTCTATGCTTTGAGGCTCACATATTTATGGCAGTGATTTCCAATTGATATATCGTAATATTTTCTATCTTCAAATTTCATATTAAATAACTGTGTGTATATTGCCCACATGCGCAACATACTATATTATCCAAACACACACTTCAATACATATCGGCACTTATTCTAGTTTCCGGCTGCGATGGCATTGTTGTACTCAACATTTCCAAATAAGTGTACAAATCTAAACATAACACAAATTCGTATAATTTTAGTTTAATTAAATTATATTTTCATTTCGGTTTTCTCTTATTTTGTTTCAATTTCAGATAACGAATGAAGTACTGCTTTGCATTTGATTTTAGTTGAATGGGCTATTTTATGTTTGAAGGAAAAAGGTAAGCAAAGCTAAAATGAATTTTACTGACCTTAATTAAGGAAAGCATTATTGGACTTTACTTAAACTTGTACGCAATAGAATATTTTGGAAATAAATACTAATAAAATAAAGAAATCGGGTAAATACTTAAGTGCTCAGGTAGATAATAGACCGCCGTCAAAGAAGTGCGATGAATGGGACAAATAACAAGATTAGGTAATTGTGATTTTTACTTCAGTGGCCATATAAAGGATCACAAATTCGGTTTGACCATGAATGCCTTCTATGAGAGTTCGGAGAGCACCTATAAGAGCTGCTCCGCCCAAGAAGGTATCTTTGGCACACCGGTCGGTAAAGTCAGCCTCTATGATGAAACATTCCCAATGGGTTGAAATATGGTTATCTCTAGTGCTAGATCTCAGCATCAAAATTCAGCAAAACACCTGGCTGTCTCAGGATCGAAAAGTCTCCGACCTGATCGATCATATTGTGATAGATGAAAGACACGTCTCTTCTTTAAAACAAATCGGGCGTAGGCTACGCCGTCTTAATATCGACTCGGATCATAATATTGCTGCAGCCAAGATACGCAAACGCCTCTGTGCAGCAAGAAATGCACGTCCACAAACACAAGGAAGGTTCGACGTCGAGAAATCCTGCTCTCTGAGGGCACTCGTCAACAACTCGGTAGAAGGGAACTGTGGGACGGCATTTCAAGCTCCTTACGTACAGCTTGAAACAAAACAATAGGTTTTCAGAAAGTGCAAAAGAACTGCTGGTACGACGAGGAGTGCCGTGTCGCAGCGGAGAGAAAACAGACTGCCTATCTCACAACGTTACGATCGACCACAACACGTGCGGGATGGGACCGAGAGTTGAAGAGGGAAGCGAGACGCATTTGTAGACAGAAAAAGAAAGAGGCTGAAATGCGTGAGTATGAAGAGTTTGATAAGCTGGTCGACAGGGGTAATGATCGAAAATTCTACGAAAAAATGCGGCAGCTTACAGAAGGTTTCAAGACCGGAGAATACTCTTGTAGAATCCCCAAAGGTGATCTAGTCACCGATGCCCAGAGCATACTTAAATTATGTAGGTATAATTTCTCCAGCCTGCTGCATGGCAGTGAACGCACAACGCCAGGAGAAGGCGAATCCGATTCCCCAATCGAAGACGATGGAGCAGACGTTCCATTGCTCGACCATGATGAAGTTCGTATAGCAATTACCCGCCTGAAAAACAACAAAGCGGCGGGGCCGATGGATTGCCGTCTGAGCTATTCAAACACGGCGGCGAAGAGCTGATAAGGAGCATGCATCAGCATCGGACGAAAGCATGCCCAACGGTTGGAGTTTATGTGTGCGCTGCACAATCCAAAAAAGGGGAAACCCCACAATCTGCGCCAACATCGCCTATAAGGTTCTATCGAGCGTATTGTATGAAGATTAAAGCCCAGCGTCAACACACTGATTCAGGGTGGCTTTAGATCTGGAAAATCAACAACCGACCAGATATTCACTATGCTCCAAATCTTGGAAAAGACCCGTGAAAGAAGAATCGACACACACCGACAGCGCGACAGGAAGGAACTGCCTCTACACCGCAATGTCTGAACTTGGTATCCCCGCAAAGCTAAAACGGCTGTGTATACTAACGTTGAGCAACACCAAAAGTTCCGTCAGGATAGGGAAGGCCCTCTCCGAGCCGTTCGATACCAAACGAGGTTTCAGACAAGGCGACTCCCTATCGTGCGACTTCTTCAATCTGCTGTTGGAGTTGGAGTTGCAGAACTTAATTGAGCAGGTACAATCTTTTATAAGAGTGTGTAATTGCTGGCGTATGCCGATGATGGGTCTGGTAGTGAAAGAGGGCAAGACGAAATATCTCCTGTCATTAAACAAAGAGTCGTCGCATTCGAAACATGGCACTCACGTCACTGTTGACAGTCATAACTTTGAAGTTGTAGATAATTTCGTCTATCTTGGAACCAGAGTAAACACCACCAACAATGTCAGCCTAGAAATCCAACGCAGGATTACTCTTGCCAACAGATGCTACTTCGGACTGAGTAGGCACTTGAGAAGCAAAGTCCTCTCACGACAAACGAAAACCAAACTCTACAAGTCGCTCATAATTCCCGTCCTGCTATATGGTGCAGAGGCTAGGACGATGACAACAACTGATGAGTCGACGTTGCGAGTTTTCGAGAGAAAAGTTCTGCGATAGATTTATGGTCCTTTCCGCATTGGCCACTGTGAATATTGCATTCGATGTACGATGTACGATATACGATCTCATTGACATAGACAGCGGCACGCGGGCAGCCTTCGACAGCACGAAAATTAATTGCGTCTAGGCCGCTATGAACTTAGTTTACCTGCAAAGCTAATACAGTTGTGTAGTCTGACGTTGGGATCCGCCAGGAACGGGAAAGACCTCTCTGAACCATCTGGCATTACTAAAACTCAGTAGCTCTATGTAATGGCAGTTGGCGAGTAACCTTATCTTGCTTAATTTAACTGAGAATCACAACTCAAGAATTATATATCCTCATTGACAATACGTATTCTTTATACTGTAAGAACCATCTAGAAAAAATTATATATTTTTAGTCTGTTCGTAGTTAGCTATTGAATCCAAGACCTAAAGGGTGATAGTCACGCACTTGATTTTGGCAAGCAGTTGAATTTAACACTTATTTGAAAGCGTTCTGAATTGTCTGCAAGTTAATAAATCGAGCTCGGCACCAAGAGCCATTCTATGCCGAATTATTGTCCGCCCAACTCATGAGCACAATGTCCACAAATCAAATATTGGTACGCAGCTCGCCAATTAATAAATAAAATGTTTCATCAGCGACTGCCAGTAATAAAACAATAACAAATATAGCTTGGACATACATATATATGCGTGTGCGCCATAACGATTCGGCAATAAAATACGCAATGCTTGCCACCGTGCAATCAATAAAAATACATAAGAGAATACGCACGCATTTCGAGCCACAGCCAACTATCTTGCCACGACACATATACACACACATATGTTTAATTTTAATCGCTTAAGCTGTGCGCCTGCTATCGCTGGTGCACACCCATTGCATGTCTGGAAAAAATTGGCAAAACCAGCTTGGTGGTAGCCACTGTTACAAGCCGGATTTAAGCATACTTACCTCACCCATTGCAAGCATGCCACAACTCCGCTGCTGCGTTATAATTCTTTGCCTATCAGTTTTATTACTTCTTCTGCAATAAAAAATAAACAACAACAACAATTGGAAATAGTCTATGAGGATAGAAGCTAGATTTGCTGCCTGTCAGCTTGGCATACCAAACTCGTATCCATTTTATTTATCTGCGGCTGCTCGTGTCATGGTCATCGGTCGTAAATTGTTATACTCTTGCAACATGTTGCTACAGACTATAATAGCTTTGTTCACCTAACGGTTGTTTGTATCACCTAAACCTATTACAAATAGATTACAAATAGATATAGGGTTATATATATATAAATTATCAGGAAAATGAGATGAGTTGAAATCCGGGTGGCTGTACTATTGTCCATCCGTCGGCCTGTCGGTCCGTCCGTCCATTTAAACTGTAACTGTAAAAATTACGGTATCTTTATGAAACTTGGTATGGAGGTTCCTTAGTACAAAAAAAGCTCGAGTTCGTAATCGGACCAATACCGTGCCCACAAAACGCCATTTACCAAAAACCATAATTATGCACTAAATTGAGACATAAAACTATAATTGGACGGTGCAAGTCCAATATGAAGGTACACTGAACTTAAATGTCAGACTTTTAAGTTTCATTTTGACAGCTGGTAAGGCAGCTATCTCTCTACAAAAATCTACATCTCCAAAATCAAAAACAAGGTGCTTTATAGCCATACTTATATCAACAGCTTGTCGCAAGTTGGAATTACCAAGCGAAACGACGTTGCTCTCCACCTAATAAAGTGGATGTCTTTCTCTTCCTTAGCTTCCGCCAACGGGTACTGGGTTGAGCATCTTCACAGTTGAAGTGTTTCTGTCCATTCGGACCACAGCATAGCCGCTGTCTTTTATTCGGTGACAGCTAAACTATGTCAGTGCCATAACTCGTATAGTTCATCATACATCTTTCAGATAGAATTCACTGGAAAACTCTTATTGTCGTTTCGTTTAATGTCGATATTGTCCATATTTCTGCACCAGGTAGTAGATGTAAGTAGTAAGACGTCGAGAGAAGAGTAGAGTAAACCCAGTTCAAACTAGCACCTGTTGAAAAGGCAATTATGTACTAAATTTCAAGACGTTTGGTTCCGAACGGCTCGTAGAGGTCCCTCCTAATATTAACAGCCCTTCTGGTATAATGCAACGCTAGTTTACAAGGCCGTATTCAATTTATAACGGCGGTTCTTTTTAATGCGTCGACGGCAGATTGAGAATCGACGAAAAGCTGGTGCGTATCGATCCTTTTCTTTAGGATCCTTTGTAAAAATTGGCTCATAATGAATACCTGATCGATGGTGAATTTAGCAGGTCTGAAGCAACACTGATAAGGTCCGATCTTTACATTAAGCGTGATGGGACGTTATATGCGGTATTTTGGAAGCTTACTCCATGATAACTCGAACTCTACAGTCGACTCCTTTTTTTTATGAACCATATTCTGCAAACCAGTCACCATGAATGATGATGAGGAGTGCACTGCGACCTTTGGTCTATTGTGCCCTTCACCATATTTGAATAGGTTTTTTTTTGTTATTTTCCAAGCGAGCATTTGCTATGTGTACTTCGTTATAGTCGGGAATATCATTTAATGTGGTTTCCGGTCCACCATTACCGGGGAAGCTACTTTAACTGCCTTTCTGCAGCATGGTGATTTGTTCCTCTATAAACTCATTAGGCTCTGTGCATCGGTGAGCAGATAGAAGATAGGAAATAATTGTGGAGTCGCCTTCTCCTAGATCAAATATCTTCACAAAGTTCCAGATCTCTGAAAATTTCCAGGATATTGCTGGGCGGGATGGAGGTGATGTCATCCCTCTCCACGTAGATGGATGCAAACATCTTGAGCCTGCTCCTAATAATTGCTGGGCAATCTAGAATCAGGTGCTCTGGAACTGTCCGTTTCCAAAAAGTGTTTTTTGAGGCTGCAGTGCTCGGTAAAGAGCGCGATAAGAAATCGGTCACCAGATTACCTTATCAGTTCCTAAATGAGTGAAATTTTCTTTGAAATTTTTTCTGAGAGTTTTCGAGTATTATACATACCAGTTTCATATCTTATCGCCTTATATTTATTTATATCGAGATGTAGATGAGTGTTATTAGAGAGCAGTAGTATCGATTAGAAAACTGCTCGATTGTCGGTTCTGTCTACATTGTTATTATTTGTTTAAGTGAAGTCTACAAAAATATTTTTCACGCCTCAATGAAGTCTCTGCTAACTTTCCTTTTAGTTAAATCGACTGGTAACCAAACTTTAAAAACGTTTTCTATCACCTGTGTCCTTTCATCTAATTTTTTTATTTTTTGCCCTTTTGTCGGCTATCGAGTTTTTGGGTTCATATAGTTTGCCAAAAACCGTTAAAAGAGGGATAGTTAGATGAGTAGGCGTAACCTTTTTGCCATTAATATATACTCCACCTTTTTTAGGGTGTGAATTTAATATTTATGGAAAATTTTTCCTTGAACGTTTAGTTACTTGATTCGCTTTGATTGGCATATAATCTTTTTATTGCCATTTACTACTGCAAACATATGAAGAAGGCTTTTTACCGTTATAACCTGTAAATATTATATAAGCATATGCGTGTATATTTAGAGAAATAGCAAGCCTTTTTGTGTGTCTTTTGTAGACGAGAAATGAATAATTCGGCCAATACTTTCAGCTTTTTTTATTAGCCTAAACGATACCACTTATCGTGTTAAGAGTATATTAACCTATAATTCGATAATGGTATTAAGAAATATAAGTCAATGGTTGCCTCTTTAAAATTTAGCATTGCTAATTTGATAAAAATATTAAATTCGTTAAAAATATATAAACAAAATTTCAGGCAAAAGAGTTCTTTACTTTAGCAGTGCCTGCTCAGCCCAAAGTAGCTCCTGTTTGGCAAGAGGATTGATTTCAAGGTTAAACTATAGTAATTTCCAAAACTCAATAGAGTTGCCACCATTTTATAAAGCTAAAAAATGATTTTGAAGTTTTGTGGTGTAGTTGTATTACTAAAGGAAGTTATTAAAAAGATACTAACGTACAGAGTTGCCATTTTGTCGAAAAAAATTTTTTAGTCGCCAAAAATAAAATTTCAATTCAGACTTTTGCCAAATATTATTAACTGTTTTCTAAGTAGCAATAACGCACCGAATATTTTCTTTCAAGACATCAATTGTCTCGATCGACCTTACATAACCCCCATAAAAATTGCTTAGCCGGGTTAACTCGCACGATCTTGGAGGCCAGATAATGAGCTCACCGAAATTTTCCTTCAATTAATTGTTGTTTCGTGAGCTGCATGGCATAAAGCGTCGTCAAAAGTCGACCAAATCTATGTACCCCAATGCAGACCCTAAAGAGTCGGTAAATCGCGCAGCATAGCGTGAGAAGTATAGCTTCGGGGCAGAGGAATTTAACAATTTTTGTTTTTGTTTTTGTTTTTTGTGTAATGTTCTAAGCCTGTAGAAAGCCTTAAAGAGCCTTGAAAATAGTTTTGAAAAGCTTAGAAGAGAGCTTTAGAAAGCTTTGAAGAGAGCCTCGGAAAGCTTTGATGAGAGCTTCATAAATTGAAATTCGTCGAATCGAATTGAAATATAATGTATGTATATTTTCAGTATATACGCATTGCCTTCTGCACTTTCTTCACAATCAAGGCAGCTCGTGTACGTAAAAGCTATTTTTGGAAAAAACTTCCAAAAACATAATGATTGCCGTTAACGATGTAAAAGCTGCATTTCAACAGGAAAACTTCGCTAATTTGCGATCATCGCTTAGGCAATTTGAAAAAAAAAAAGAAAAAAAAAAAAAAAATCGATAGTAATGGTGGCTAAGAGACTTATGGTACTCCACCGGTCTCGCCTTTCGTAAAGCTCTGATGCTGTGAAGCCAAAATTTTGCAATTTTGATTTCATAGATTCTATTCCGATAATTTTCATATCAAGCAGGCACCATGATCTCTAAGGCGAAGTGTCACATAATTGTCACAAATATCTATAGTGATAGTGGAAATTGTATTGCCCGACCACTTCGACTGATTATATCTGAGCACCACACAACAAATAATATGGAATAACTTTAATAAGGTTGAGTACAAAACAAGCCTAGTATATGAGTGACATACGCCATTGAGTCAGGACAACGCCAAACACACATCAATGCAAGATTAATCGGGAAGTTTTTATGCATCCACCTTATAATTCGAACCCGACACCAAGTGTTTACTACCTGCTCCTGTCCCTCGCGAATGAGTTTTCTGGTGGAAAACCTCCTCTAAGTCAAGAAAGATCCTCGGATAAGTTACCCTCCGATTTAGCCAGGTCAAGCATTGCGTGAACTTAATGAAAAGGTCGAGAAATGAATAGCATCCAACATTCTTCTTGAAGAAATCTTGAGGATTTTCCGAGCTAACCATAACTTTTTGCCTATACCTGTTGATATGAAGGAGATGGTATTTATGGTAGGAGCCAAACAGACTTTTATAAATATAGATCGTTCGCTGGTGCAGAATATTTTACCAAAACATATTTAATAAAAAAGGTGTCACTAATTTGATTGCGTATTGTATTTCGATTTTTGATTTTTTACGACTAGTTACCCTGACGCCAGGCAAATCAGATCTGCTCAACGTTTTGTTACATTTATGTGGGAACGCATAAAGGACAGACCAGAAGTGGGCGAGCGTATGGACGGTGACATGCAACACTGACTCAAATAGACAACGAGTAACGAAGACTCGAGAAACGACAGTCAGTCGAGACGTGGACGAGCATCATGCGAGTAGTTGGCAAAAAATAAGAGACAGTTGTAAAATCAGTTTTGTGTAAAATTAAAATAAGACACAATTAAAATAAGACACGTTTGTAAAATCAACTAATAAACCCTATTTTTGAAAATAAACACGAATCCACCCCTACATTTATGCACCCCTTAACTGAACTGTCCTTAACGTCCTTGACTCACTGCAGGGTTAAGTGTCTAGCCGCTTCGTTTTCGATTTTGCTTTAAACGCTTGTACTTGTTTTATTGCGATCGAATAGAGTGTGTACGTGCGACGCATACGCACGTGCAGACAGAAGTGTGTTTGCTAGTTCGGTGCTCTGACCTAAACTGAACTATTTATATGTAAACTTGCGCGTAAATATGTATTTATGAACGCTTTCTCGAAAAATGAGTAAACAAATGAGAATTCAAAGACAGAAAATCAATGTTTCATTTGCATAGGAGGCAGTGAGGTGGGGGGTTGGTTCATACATGTGTACATATGGCGTTAGGTGCTTTAAATGATTTAAGCGCGACGGTCTCATATATCTCATATAAGGCACGAATCAATGGCCACATACCGATATGTATACACATACATACATACCCTATTTAATATATAAGCCAGACAGTGCTGCCATGCAACCCCCGTGGAATTTCCCTAAAGGCTGTATGCACAAACCTTTTGTTGTGGCATTCACGTGCCGAGCAGACAGCGTTGAGTCGAAAACAGCACCAACATATTTTTTTTTTGTATTTTGGTATGCAAAAACCGTTAAAGGATATTTGAACAGCCGCATTCGCTTTCGTTGGCTAGTCAAAGCTAAAGAGCCACAGCTGCGTAATGTCTGAGCTAACAATTGACTTGGCCGCTGGCCAAAAAAGCGAAATTCTTTAGGCAGTACGGTGGGGAAGTTAAAATCCTTTATACCATTACAAAAACAACAATTTGTGTAGCCATTGCAGTATGCGCTGCAACAGCTAACAACTGCCAATTGTGCACTGCGCTACTTTAGAGCGAGAGTAATGAAAATTTCTCTAATTTTTTAGGCGAGAAATTAAATGAAAACTATTTGCGAAGTAATTTGCATAAAGTGCTTTCACTGCAAGCACAGCAATATAATAAAGTTGAATAATATACCGACACTCGATAACGGTATGCAAGTGAGGGTGTGCGGGTGTGGGTGAACAGCATCATCTAAATGAAGTGGAAATTTTGTGAATATTTTTAAAATATTCTAGTTTTTTAAGTAGTAGTTAGAATTCAATTACTATTGGACTAGTTACAAAGTAACCAAAATCAGACTAGTTGAAAACTGACCAGTTAATGTAATGTTTTTTAAAGCAATAAAAACGTTTAAATGAAGCGTAGCTATATCTTTTTAGCTAGCAGTTTGTGAATTCATTCAACTATGCACTCGCGTACAGAAAATGCAGTAAAATTAAAAGTTGTCTAAAACAACTAAAAATCTTGTAAATATTTCTAAAATAAACTAGTTTTAAAACTAGCTAAAATCAATTTCGAACTAGTAATTGGACTAGTAAAAAATTGACTAAATTGAGACTAGCTAAAAAGTAACCAGTTAACATTAAGTTCTTTAAACAATAAAAATAATTATATGTAGCCTATTTATAACTTCGTGGCTAGTAGTTTGTGAGTTCATGCAACTAGTATGTGCTCACGCTCAGAAATTTTAAACAGAAAAAATGAAAATCCGAAAAAGTTTTTTTTGTTCAGTGTATTGAATTGTTATAAATTAATTCGAAATTTAGATTACATTTTCGTTATATTCAGCAAAGGAATTAAAAGAAATAAAAGCATTTAAAATTTACTTTCAAAAACAGTTTAAAAAAATTCCAAAATTAGGTGGCAACTCTATTGAAATAAAAAAAAATTATTAATAATCGAATATCAGAAACAGATAACAATAAAATTTTTTTTCAAATATTAGTTTGAAAATTACCAAAAAATTGCTGGTAACCCTGTCGAAATTAAAAAAAAAATAGGTAGAAATTGAAATTATTACTTTACGAGACCTGTCTGATTTTTATTGAAAGACAGTGTCTACTATATATGAACATACATATATTAAAATAAAAAAAAAAATTTTAAACTTTCTTAAATAATTATATATTTATTACCGGGCAATCCTGACCAAGCAAAAAAAATAATTATGCGAGTTATATTTTAACTAAATTGGTTGAAAGGCAAATTTTCATTTTCAAAAGTTTTTTACAACTTTTTGTTTACAAATTTATTGTTTTCCCCTCAGTGTACTATTTTATTATTTTGAAATTTTATTTTGCTTTGAAGTTATTATGTTTTTATGTTTTTATGTTTTTTTGTTTTTGTTGAGTTCAAAAGCCACAAACTCTATAAAAATATTTTCAATGGCTTCCACTGGGTCATCAATCGACCGCTCATAAAACTTATATTATTAGTATGTGCGTGTAAGGCAAAAAAGTAGAAGCGTGTAGTAAAATTTAAACAAAAACATAGTTTCCAAACTAAAATTATTACGAAATTCCGCAACAATTTGCAACTCCTACAGTAAACTGCAGGCAATTTACACAGCACTACACTAACAGACAACGTGGCGTATAAGTAACCAACTGAAAAAACACGTCTATGATTTCCACCCGCACGATGCGTGCTCGCGCTCTTTATTGCTGCTGTTCAAAATGAGCTCCCAACTCACTGGTGCTGTCATGTAACACATTACATAATTATAAGATTTTTTTTTTGTTTTTACATTGAGATTGTTTCACGTCGCCGCCGTCAGCTTATTAATGTGCAAATATGAGTTAAAAACATGTAACGTGCAAAATGAAATGGCAGCAGTAAGAGCAGGTAAATAGCATTCTGTCGATTGTCACGTGCCTGTTATGAAAATGATGTTATTTATATAGCGTTGAACACGTGCTCTCATTTGAGGGTGAAAAACTGCAGGAGGCGACATATTTTGAGCTTAGTGGAGGAATGTGGGTTAAAAAAGGTAAGGTTGAGTGTAAAAAACGGTAAACAGGTAAATAAAAAACTTAAGTTTTCTATAACAGATTACATTTTTAATATAAATACTGATTATATTGTATTATGATCTTCCTAGAAGTATGCTTCTTAAAGTAGTTATTGAGTGTAATTTTTGGGTGAGAGTGAGAAAATGAAATGGCATAAGTAGGTAGCAATAAAAGTTAGTGTAAACTCTTTAATAATCACCAAAGTTATAACAATTCGTTTCCAAAGCCAAAAATTCAACAATTAAAAAATTTCATTTACGTTTAAGTTACTCATACGCAGTGGTGCATTCGAAAAGTGCCCTTAGTAACGGCCACCAGCATTTAATGCGACCTAAAATATTCAAAAATGAAAAGCGTTGGGTGCGCTCAAAGCCTTTTCGATGCGTTGGAAAAGCAGAATCACCGGAAAAATAAACCTTTCTTGTTAATTCAATCGAATTTCGTCGCCGCAAACAGCGTAGCAGAGTAAACAAGTTGTAACACTATGCAGTGCAAAGTGCTAAGGATCGCAGCGTTTGTGCTTGTGGCGCGAAAAGCATAGAAAAACCAGACTACTTTTCGGCGCATTACATCGAAAAATGCACATTTCGGGTCAGCAAACTGCGATTTGTGTGCAAAAACACGGGTGTTTACACTTTGTACTATTATATATTGGTGTACTTGTGCAGCAAGTGCTCTAACTACAACACCCTTGAGGCGCTCCGACCGCTGCATTGTTGTGACGCTACATTTACTACGCTTTGGGACGCGCCCTCAAGCTAGTGAATAATTCCGACAGTGCAATTAGTGGTGAATTTAGTGCAAAGTGGCTTTGGCAGTAAATGTGTTAGTCCGTATGCGTGCGCGTGAAAGCTACGCAAGTGAGTTAGTCAGCGGCTTAGTCGCCATTAAATGCCGCAAGTGCAGTTGAGAAGCCAAATACTGTAACGCTTCACAAAATCTAACAGCTGCGGCTGGAAGAAAGATTATTTTTGGACAAAAACAAAAAAACGTTTGTGTTGAAAGCAGTTTTGACTTTATTTGAGTTAACATAAATATAACAAATATGTAATATAAATTCTGATAATTTTATTGAAAAAAAATCTTCTAATCAAGAAAGTCAAATAGGAATATCTCATATTGCCCTTTCCTAAACCCTTCCAAAAACAATACTTCTATAACATTAATATAATACTTACTTCAATATAGCATTAAATCTTAACTTATTAGCAAGAGATTAACTAGTTTCTTTGGGTAACTTAGAAATTGTAGAATTATTTTACTATTTCTTTGGTAAAGTCTAAGGAAAAATGTTTAAAAAATATTTATATTTTCTTGCTTTTGTTAAATTGCTAATTAGTGGCAACAATATTTGGTTTTTTTTCTATATTTTTAATCAAAAACTTGTTTTTTACTAAAAATCATTTGTCATTTAACTAGTGTCAGGCTAGTTATTTTTAGAATACTTACTCTTACTTTAAAATTTATGTGTTTGATTGATGAGGAATTCAAGATAAAAGTAAGTTTTTTTACCTTAAAAACTGTTTAAGAGATAATTATATTTTTTTGCTTTTGACTAATTCCGATTAGGTGTCAACGCAATTAGTTTTATCATTGTAGTGGCAACACTGTTTGGATATTTTCTATATTTTAGTCGAAAATATTTTTCTTAAAACAATTTTTTTTTTTACTAAGGATCATCTGACATTTAACTAGGGTCAGACTAGTTATTCTTGGAGTAATTCAAGATATAAAATAATGTGTTTGTATAAAATTAGCAATTTAAGATTAAAGTAAGTTTTTTTATTACTTTAAAAATAGCTTGAAAGATAATTACATTTTTTTGCTTTTGATAAATCTCGACTTACATAGTAGCAACGCTATTTATTTATTTATTTTTTTTTTTTATTCTAGTACACTGTTTAGATGTATTTATATGCTTTTAGTCAAAAATATTTTTCTTAAAACTACTTTTTTACTAAAAGTCATTTGACATTTAACTAGTGTCAGACTAGTTATTTTTGGAGTTCTTCAAAATAAGTTCTTTTTTAATTACTTTAAAAAATAATAATTTTTCTATAAACTACTTTTTACTAAAAATCTTTTGAAATTTAACTAGTGTCAGACTAGTTATTTTTGGAGTACTTAAAAATTTATGAATTCAAGATAAAAGCAGGTTTTTTTAATTACTTTAAGAAATAAAAATTTTTCTGAAAAAATACTTTTTATTAAAAATCATTTGATATTTAACTAGTGTCGGACTAGTTATTTTTGGAGTACTTCAAAATTTAAAACTTATGAATTCAAGATAAAAGCAAGTTTTTTTAATTACTTTAAAAAATACTAATTTTTCTAAAAACTACTTTTTACTAAAAACCATTTGACATTTAACTAGTGTCAGACTAGTTATTTTTGGAGTACTTCAAAATTTAAAATTTATGAATTCATAGAAAAAGTAAGTAAGTGTTTTTATTACTTTAAAAAATACTACACTAGTTTAAAAACAACTAGTTACTTTCGATATACTTTTCATTTGGAGATAATTTATCTTACCGACATCCAAATTTCTGCAAATAAACCTTGCCAAGATGTGTTGCACAATCTGTCTGAAGACTCGATTCGAGTCTCGTAACACGTATGTACGTACGTGGTAATTATCGGTTTCCTCAACACATACTAGCATTTGTCAATAAAAATATAAAGATGAGGTTGTTTACCTTCAATTGTGTTTCATTTTAATTTTTTTTTTATTTCCGCACGAAATGTTTGTGTTGAAAAAAAAAAAAAAAACAAATTCTCTGAAAATTTTAGCCTTTAATTTTGACCTTAAGGGCTACCTTTTAGATTTTTTCACGTTTTTCCTATATAAAAAATAAAAAGCTGAGTAAGCGGTTGGTCTTATCGAAAAAATTTCTAAGGAAAAGTTGTGAGGAATTCAGTTTCTGACAAAAAGTATCTAAACGCTTCAAAGTGCTTACAGTTATATGTACATTAGGGTGCTTGTTTTATCCCAAGCTATTTTTCTTTTTGGATTTTTTGGAAGTGATCACTGAAGTTTAATTTTTGAAGATTTTAAGCTACTTATTTTCAATGTAAATCGTAGCTACATGATATTTTTTTATCATATACTTTGTATTGATATATTGCATTAAGCACGTTCATCTACAACTTTGAAAAGATGATTTTCTGTTATAAAATTTTTCGGTCTACAAATAAGTTATAAAATTTTTTTCATCAAAAACATTCCTTTAAAAGTTAGACGCAGTTAAAGTTAGGTGTGAAATGACCTGAGCATTCATACAAGTGATTTATGCATTATATGTTGCTCATACGACATGGTGTACCATATGAATACAGTGCATTTGATTCCCAACATGAACTGCTTATAACTTTTAAAGAAATATTTTTCTGGAAAAATTTATTTGAGTCATCTTTATAGAGTGGCAAATTTTGTATTATAATATATTTTCCTCAAAGTTGCAGAATTACATACTTTTTCGATAAAAAGTTTTCTTGTAATAGAACAAAAAATCGGATATAAAACATTTTATGAGTAAACTTAATTGATTTATAACGAAAATAAGGAGCTTGCTTGCATTAGATGCTTTTTTTACATCAGCGGACATTTTCAAAAAAGATCAGCTTGAGAAATAGCAGACGCCCTAATGTACATATCCCTTCATTTCAGCTTAAATCTACATACCATAAATAGAGCATTTATGCATTTACGCGTTTAATCGCTCTTTGGCATTGTTGAGCGCTTACAGCTATGTGCTGCAATAATATTTATATTACAAGTACCATAAGCTCTATATATTACTTGCACAGTCGTCGACTATCTCTCTCATTGAGCAGACGTGTTTTCTAATCGCGGTTTTTCTTTTGTGCTTTACGCTTTATTCGCATATTCATTTTGCATATAAGTACACGTGTTTTCATTTTACCTTGATCGTACGGTTACTCGCGTAAAAAACAGTGCATATTAGTGAAAATTTGATTTATTATGGCCCCAGGGCCTCCAAACCTCGGGGAAAATAGGTTTGCTTTGCTTGCCTCTAGCCCCAACCCCAAAAGGAAAAAACTAACGTACAAACCACTTGACAATTTTCCAGAACTGCCTCAAATAAAAACAGATTGCCCAAAGTTTGTTCTAGTATCTGCAGCAGATTCGAATAAAACACTTTCCAAGTACTCTTGTTTCGCTGTGCAAAAAAGCTTGGAATCAATAAGTAAGGAAATTTTATCTATCACCGAATTACGTGATGAAAATCTACTCTTACTCGTTAAAAATCGGAAGATCGCCGAAAAATTTCTAACAATAAAGAAACTAAATGGAATTTGTGATATTAAAGTGAAATTACATGACAATCTGAATTGCTCTAAAGGCACAATTTACGCCCCATTCCTAAACGACATTTCAGAAGAAGAAATTGTTGACAATTTAAAAGATCAGGGCGTTACTTCCGTCTATAAATTCACTAAAAATCTAGAAGGCAAACAAAGACCTAGTGGAGTGGTACTTCTTTCATTTGACCTCTACAAACTTCCAGAAAAAATAGAAGTCTCATGGCGCACATTGCGGATTAGAGCATATTTCCCTAACCCCATGAGGTGTAAAAGTTGCCAGCTTCTAGGCCACACAACGAAACGTTGCAACAACAACCCAGCCTGCGATATGTGCAATTTCCCTCCTCATCTCCTTACGCCATGCATCCGCACCTTTTGTGCAAATTGCTCAGGCGATCATCCTTCCTCTTCACGCTCCTGTCCTAAATACCTACAATCCAAAAATATTCTAAAAATAAAAACTGTAAACAAATGCTCAATGCGAGAAGCACTAAGGCTCTACAAACAACAATTACCACCGACCCCCGCAAGCACTTCTTTCGCATCTGTTAGAAAAGAAAACACAAATAAGCAAATAACAAACGTGATTCCCCACCCCTCATCATCTCCTCCCCTATTACTCTCCATTGACACTGCACTAAAAACCCCAACAGCTTATCCTCTTCCAGAACTAAAGCAAACCACGAAAAAAAACAAAAATAATTTCGTAATTGATAACCATCTAAACTCTACAAATGTAACTACAAAAGAAACAACAAAAAACCTACCTAACCTAACGCTTACCCAAACAAAAACAATCCCAACCACAATAAGCATACCACCCACTCCTAAAATATCCACAACAGATTCTCTTAACTTCCTAACTCTCCCTCTCTCTACATACTTATACAGACATTACCGCACCTCATGAAATTATCTCTTCTGACGATGAAAAACAATAAATATCATAATTATTCCCCACTTCTTTCTCAATTCTCTCATTTCTAAGAAATGTTCAAATTTCTCCAATGGAATATGAACGGATTCTACAACAATTACACCGACCTAGAATTACTCATAAAAGAACATTCTCCAAGTGTTATATCACTACAAGAAACACACCTTTCATTTAATTCCGCAGCTACTGTACCCAAACAATACGCTGCCTATTTTTCCAACTTAACACAAAATCATACTAGCAAACAAGGTGTTGCTACACTAATAAAAAAAGATTTCCCACACAAACTTCTCCCTACATGTTTTAATATTTCTACAATAGCAGTAGAAATATTTATTGGATTTAAATTAACCATCCTAACAATTTACATTCCCCCACACCAAAACTTTAATATCAAAGAACTACGAGATATAATCGGATCTATCCAAACACCCCTACTTATACTGGGCGATTTCAATGCCTGGAGCCCCCTTTGGGGTTCCACATGTACTAACCAAAGAGGTAAAATCATAGAAGACCTTGTATTAGCGGAAAACTTGACAATTTTAAACGACGGTTCTCCTACTCATTTCTCTACACATAATTCGTTCACGAATGTAGACCTGGTCATTTGTTCTTCTGCTATCGCCCCCAAACTTAACAGCCAAACTCTAACTGAGATATATAACAGCGACCACTTTCCCATTATAACTCACTTATCAACCCCCTTTTCCTGTAAAGGGTCGGCTAAGCCAAAATTTCTGTTGGACAAGGCAAATTGGTCGAAATTTCAGCATTTCTGCGAAAATCTTTCTGCTGCAAAACCCATAGACGATAATATAACTAAAGAAACAGCTACGATTACCAAAATAATCAAAACTTCTGCTCACCTCTCTATCCCCCAAACAGGCAAAAAAAGCTTCAAAAATCTTGTGCCTTATTGGTCGACGGAGTTATCTAAACTTAGAGAAGAAAAACAATCACTTTGGTTAATCTACAAAAGAATTCGCTCTATTGATAATCTAATAAAATACAAAAAAGCCAATGCAGTGTTTCGGAAAAATATGAAAGAAGCCAAGAGAGCTAGCTTACAGAAACTTACCGAAGCTATCACTCCGCTAACAAATCCCAAAAAATTATGGGCCGACATAAAAATGCTCTCAGGCTCCTATTCGGAAGTGAATCTTAAATGTATAAACACTCCAAATGGCCCAATTTTCGACTCAAAAGATATAGCTAATCATTTCGCCTCTGTTTGGTCCGACTATTCGAACGATTCAAACTTCCACCACTCGTTTGTATCAAACAAGAATGCACTTCTCAGACGAAGGTACAGTAAAGATCACTCACCTTCATCTATTATCGAATCAAACATAACCATCGCAGAATTCGATTTCACTTTATCTTCAATGTCAGGCAAGACTCCCGGTGCAGACAGGATTTCATATCCCATGCTAAAAAACTGTCCTTTAAGTCTCAAAAATAGAATTATCAAATTGTACAACAATATTTTGTGTCAAAGTGTCTACCCTCAAAGCTGGAAAAATGCGGTGATAGTAGCAATTCCCAAATCCAATGTAGTGTCTACCGATGTTCTTGGTTACAGGCCAATATCACTACTCTGTTGCATGGGCAAACTACTAGAAAAAATCATATCAAAACGAATCTCGTGGTTCGCATTAAATAAAAACCTTCTCAGTCAAAACCAAGTGGCTTTCAAGGCAGGGCAAGGCACTATGGATGCTTTACTCTATTTTGATGATTTCGCCAAAACTGCTTTATCGAAAAGAAACCACATATCCACTCTCAGTTTGGATTTCGAAAAAGCTTTCGACAGAGTTGGTTCTCATGTTATTCTACGACAGCTTGAGAAGTGGCAAATTGGTGAAAAAATATTTAACTTTATTAAATCTTTCCTAACCAATCGGAAATTCATGACTAAAATCAACAACACTTTCTCGAACACGTACAATATGTACAATGGAATCCCACAAGGATCACCATTGTCTGTCATACTATTTGTAATCGCATTTAACGAAATCAGTACGATAATCTCTAAATATAAACTCATTTCGCATATTATTTATGCTGATGATGTGCTGATCTTCTCCAAACAAAATAATCTAAATACTGTAAAAAATACTTTCTTAAAAATCCTTACTGATATTTCAAATTGGTCCAATTGTTCAGGTGCGAATATTTCTATAAATAAATGCAAACTATTCCATATTTGTAGAAAACACAAATGTAATAACTTCAATCTAAGTTATAATAATGTAAATATTGTAAATACTACTAGTCTTAAATTCCTAGGTTTAATATTCGATAAGAGACTTACTTTTAAGGAACATTGTACAAATCTACGTAAGCAACTAATTTCTAGGCTTAATATAATTAAGTATCTATCATCAAAATACTGTTTAATTCACATTTCTTCTCTCATCAATATTACAAGAGCTTTAATTTTATCTAAGATTGATTATGGTCTCCCTATCTACGGCAATTGTGCCAAAAGCAACATAAAGCAAATTTTCGCACCATATCATGCAGCTGTTAGAAGAAGTATTCGGGCATTCTCAACATCACTAATAAAGTTCATATTAACGGAAGCCGGACTCCCATCCATTGAGGAAAGAGTTTTACATACTTCGCAAAAGCTTATTCCAAAACTACTATTATGTAATAATAAGCTTTTGTATGGTATAGTAAAAGCCAAATGGACCGACGATACAAACTCCAATACTTCTTCCACTATTTCTAAATGCATTAAATTAGCCAAGGATCTAGATATTACAACTACACCGGAGGAAAAGTCTATCTCTTTTGCCCCATCATGGCTACTCAAAGATTCTTCGTTCGAGCTACATCTCCAAAAACATCATAAAAAGAACACCAACTTCAGGGTATATCAAAGTTTGTTCAAAGAGCTCATTGTACAACACTACGCAGAAGGTTCCATCTTTATTATCTAAGTCTTTTATAATTAAGCCGTGAGCTGAAAGCCTCTGTAGCTAGTGCTCCTTATATTTAATGTATAATAATAATTGTATTATTATTTTACAAATAATAAATAAATAAATAAATATTACTTGCAACATGCTGCATGTGGCACGCTTTAAATACTTGCGTATAGTTTCGCTTTCATTAGGTTAGGCTGCTTCCATATTCTTTATTTTGCTTCTAACATATTCTCTATTTTGATAGTATCTCACGCCGGCTGCTCTGCTGCACTCTGGTATACTTCGACGCCTCTCTTTGTCTTGTTTTTGCTTTGTGTGCGTGCTCTGTAAGGCGTTACTTTAATGATACTTTTAGCCGTATTAGGTGGCTATTAATGCGGGCATGCATGTGCTGACATTGCAAACATATGCCTACAAGTCATACATATAATAAGTATATATATATGTATACACAAATGTATATTCAAATCTGCATTCTTTTTACCGCCGTTTGGCATCATTCTCGTCGTTCCATTCCTTTACCTGCTATTATAGAGGCTTTTATATAGCTTTTGAAAATATTTCTCTGTTTGTTCGCTTGGCGCGTAAGCTTATCCACTTAACCCTCTTAGCTCAAAGTGGGTTGCTGTGGCTTGCAAATGTGGTTGCGTTGCACCCAAAGTTCACAGCGAAAAAGTATGCGACCACAAAGGAATGCCGGATGGAAAGCTTCCTTTGCTTATTTGCTTTGTGCTTTGGAAAGCGGCTTCCTTTTGGTGGTTGATAAGCGGTTATACAGTGCAAATGGCTTGAACAAACTTCGCGTGCCCTTATTATTATCTTGTCAATTAAAAAAATACAAATAAGAAATATTTCTATTTTATTTATGCAAATTTTTCCTCCAATTTAATATTTCTTCTGTTAAAATACGGAACGTTGACAATTACTTAGAGTTGGTTTTTTGATTATTTTTGAGACTCAGCTGTGCTCATAAATCCGTGTTGAAACCTTCGTCTTCTTCTTTATTGGCGCAGACACCGCTTAAGCGGTTAACAACAGAGTGCTTAGTCGTTTCCTCTTTTCGCTGTTTGACACCAATTGGAGATTCCAAGTGTAGCCGGGTCCTTCTCGACCTGGTATTTCCAACGGAGTGGAGATCTTACTTTTCTTCTGCTTCCACCGGCGTGTACTGAGTTGAATACATTCAGAGGTAGAGTGTTATCATCCATTCGAACGATTCTTTCGCATATGACATATACCACTTCCGGTCTTAGACAAAATATCCTCTGGATAGCCAAAAAGCATCTGTTTGAAGGCGAGTTAAATTGAGAAGGCGAAACGTAACTTCTGAGGGTTGTACGCTGGGTTCGGCACCAGTCTCTTATAAAACATCCAAAAAAAGTTCTAAACAGCATCGGATGAGAGACCCCCCCTTTTTTGACGTCGTGGAAACCTACTACTTGTATAAGAAAAAATTAAGAATCTTGGTAATAATTTACTGTAGCGAGTCTTCAAACAGAGTACGTATGTTAGGTTTACGAGTATAATAGAAATGAGAAACACAACAGAGGCTCTATGCATACATGAAGCTGTCAACTAGGTGGGTGTAAGACTAGACTCCAGGCTAATCTACCAACAAAAAGCAATTGAAAGAGTGCTTCGCACAATTGGTCTAACCGATATACCGGCGTTCGAAAGAAAAAATGTGGACGTTAGATAAACAAGGAAAAAAGTGTCAACACAACAAAAAATTAAATAAAGAAATATACCTTGTAACAATGGCTTGAACTAGTCCGCTGACATCAAGTCTCTGGGAGCGAACTTGGGTAATCCTACTGTACGGCAGATCCAGCCCCATCTGCATGGTACCCACAAAGCTCGGAGGTTCGCAAATGACTGTAAGCTTCAGGCGATTCAACGCGCAAATAGTCCCTGCCCCACTACCTGTCGTTGAAGATTTATATCACCGTCTCCAAAGTAAGAAAACTATTTCCTCGACCAATCTCACTGGCGTGTATCATCAGATTCCAGTGTTTCCAGAAGATATTGGAAATGCAGTGGTCACCACACCCTTCAGCTTCTTTAAGTTGGTAGGAATGCCTGTTGGACATTGGATCACTAGGTCCTCTTCAAAATCCATACTTATAACATGTACGTTTAACTTCTTTATCATTTCATTGATACCAAAAAGCGAAGCGTCACCTCTGCCTGTCATAGCACAGCAAGCGTCCGGTGCTTTAATTAGTACGCTACCTCAAATTGTTAGAAGCAGGGACCTCAGGCTAAAACGGCTAGGCTAATCAAAAATATAATAGAGTGGTCCAACAGGAAACATGAGGAAGGATGATGTTACACCGGATATTTCTGGAAATATCTGTATAAAATGGGATGTCAAAGAGCCGTGTTGTATATAGAACGCTGCGAATCACACGTTTTCCAAATGCATGCGCTGTGAAACAGAGCGAAATACGCTGCACACTTGAGTCGGCCTCTGGAATGCGGACAACATCATAATTGTTATGCTTCAAAGGGAGAAAGTGGAGAATTGCATAGACAACAGTTGAAAAAACGGGGACGGGTAAGTCTAAAGAGCAGAAATAGGCACGCCACAGAAATACGAAAGTGGTCCCAAAGATTTACCACGGTTTCTTGGAGAAGTGCAACATATTTTTCTCAAGTTAATAAATAATAATCACAGTCACTACACACATTGAAGGAATTCCGAAAATTTATTTTAACAGTTTCTTCGAGGATTGGGAAAAACTTTGGCACAAGTTTATTTGGGTCAATGGGGATAACTTTTAACGGAACGTCATAAATATTGAATAATAAATTCTGAATTTCAAAACTATGAACAAAGTCTTAGTATTTTTTGGCCATGATGTCATAAGCGCAAATTTCATTTCTTTAGTTTTTGCGTTTGAATATCATAATATTAATTGGGTTGTCAAAAAAGTCTTGCGGTTTTTTTTTTGAATTTTTTTTGTTTGTTGAAATTGAAATGAATTTTTGATGACTCATGCCCAGCTCTTGACCGATGCTACGGCTGCTACTATGCTGATCTCTTTCGACCAATTCAGCGATTTTATCGCAATTTTCGACGACAGGCCTTCCAGAGCGTGGCGCATCTTCGACCACCTCTGCACCAGAACGAAAACGTTGAAACCATCGTTGTGTGGTGGAAATGGAAACTGTATCGGGTCCATAAACTGCTCAAATTTTATTGGCGGCTTGAGATGCATTTTTGCCTCTATCTTAGTAGTACTGTAAAATATGCCGTATTTTCTCTTAATTTGCTCCATGTTTGCGACGCTATAACTCACGAACGACTGAAGAGAAACGACAATCAATCAAACACGCGTTAGCGCGTGAAATGAGCTTTCCAAAAAGGACCCGATGCGACGAATAAAACTAGAGCTACGAGGTTTCAGCGCCAACTAGCGAAAATACCGCAAGACTTTTTTGACAAACTAATATTTTTATATCGGGTAGTCGAAAAAGTCTTTTCGTATTTCTAATCAAACTTCAATTTATCTTTTTTTTTATTTATAATGAACTTTAATAAACCAAATATGTACCAATTTGGTCAACCACTTTTTGCCATTTTTCTGCTAGATACATTATTCCGTTAGTGTAAAACTTTTCTGGTTTCTCGGCGAAAACCTGTGGCAAGTAACTTTCACAGGCTTCCCTTGAAGCCAATTTTACTCCATTAAGGGAGTTCTGCATTGACCGAAACAAATGGGTGTCCGATGGTGCAAGGTCAGGGCTATATGGTGGACGAATGAAATCTTTCTAGGAAGACTCTCCCACTTTTTGCCTAGCCATCAAAAATGTGTGTGGTCTAGCGTTGTCCTGATGGAAGACGAAACCCTTTCTGTTGATTAATTCTCACCAGTTTTTTCGATTGCTTGCTTCAATCTCATCATTCGTTGACAATTAAATGTAGCATCAATTGTTAGAGCAGCTCATAGAGTATGATTTCTTTTCAAACACCATTGACCATTTGTTGAGCTTCAACACGCTTAGACCATAATCTTTTTTACACAATAGTGTCGTATTTGATCCATTTTTCGTCTCCTGTTATCATTCGGTTCTGAAGTAGTTCGATTTCATTTGTTGGTTGTTTCAGCATCAATCGGGGTATTCCATGGTCCATTCAGCTGTTGCTGCATAGATTCCAGTAGGGCCCCGTGACTTATGCTGCTTGTTTTTGTTGCTTTCGTACAACAAAGTTCGATAAATACATAGCCTGAAAAAAAGAAAAATATTGCAAAAGTGGCCTTCAGTTGGCGATCACCTTCTCAATGAATGAATGAATGAGGAAAACGTCTTTTTCTTCGCCAAATGGGGTAGCCCTAATAATTTGGCATAGTAAGAAGCGAAATAAAAACAGCCACCGCATTCCCGACTTGACTACCACGTCACTGTGGACATTCATAACTTCGAAGTCGTAGATAATTTCGTCTATATTGGAGCCATCGTAAGCGGTGTTTACGCCAATAAAGAAGAAAAAGAAGCCTTGTAAACTTGTTTGTATTCTCTAAGTAGTCAATCACACTTTGTGAATCTCGGAATTACATATTACAGACATTGACTTTAACATTAAAGCACAACTTACCGACATTGCCTACTACGGAGTAGGTTATATGGACGAAGTCCGCTGCAGCGATTGTTCTTTAGTCTCTGTTATACTTATACAAGTGAAGCCACATTTCTTCGAAGGTGTTTAAACAACTCAGAAACTCTCTAATACACCACCCCAACAGCTTTCTCGTACTCAAAATTTCTTGCAGAACATGACCCATGCGGTCTTTGGAGTTATTCTATGACTCAGCGCACCATTCATCGGTAGTGTGCTTATAAATGATCATAAACTTCTCTCACATTATCTGCTGTGGCAGACATTTTCGCGGCACCAGGATGTGGCAAATCAATTATTGACGTGAGACCACGTTGAATTTGGTTAAATGTCGCCATCGTAGGTAAATAGTATGCACATGCAGAATCCAAAAGCATTTTGGTTTCATTGACCGATTTTACTTCGAAAGAATAAAATCAGAGACTGGCATAAATTTAAAATTCTCTTCAATAACTTCTGGTTATGGGATAATTTATTTGTGTAATTGCTTGTGGTTCGTCGCCTTTCAGACCGCCAACCATTAATTGAAAGCATAACTTACCTTCCAATTATGCTGGCCAACCATTTGCGTCAACCGTATTGTTATCCTTGGCTGTCGCACTCAATCCACTAATTACACTCTTAACTTGCGACATCACAGTTGAGCCTTTAACTGTACATGTCGGAGCTGTTAAAGCTGTTGTTGCATGATTTAATTAAGATGCGGTTTTTTCACCGGAAATATTTCGCATTTACTTTTATTATGTTTACAGTTATTTAAAAAATGCGTGGCAAGTGACAAGGGCGTTAATGTTGCATGTTAATAAATTGACTATAATTAATTGTTGTAGTTGTTATGCACTTGTTCCGTTTGTGGTTATTTTTGCATTGGTTTTATGCTGGCATTTTGTGTCTATTATTATGCATGTGGCCACACCCTTTATTGTTATTATATATTTATACCCTGAACAGGGTATATTAAGTTTGTCACGATGTTTGTAACACCCAGAAGGAAGCATCGGAGACCCTATAAAGTATATATATAAATGATCAGTATGTTGAGCTGAGTCGATTTAGCCACGAACTAGTCCCTTAGTTTTTAAGATATCTTTTTAAAATTTTGCAAACGTCATTTTCTCTTCAAGAAGCTGCTCATTTGTCGGAACGGCCGACATCGGACCACTATAACATATAGCTACCATATAAACTGAACGATCGGAATCAAGTTCTTATATGGAAAACTTTCACATTTGACAAGATATATTCACGAAATTTGGTATATATTATTTTCTAAGTAACAATGTAATCCTCGAAGAAATTGTTCAGATCAGTTAACTATAGCATGTAAATGCCATACAAACTGAGCGATTGGAGTCAAGGGCTTGTATGGAAAACTTTCACATTTGACAATATATATTCACAAAATTTGGTATAGATTATTTTTTAAGGCAACAATGCAATCTCCGAAAAAAATGTTCAGATCGGTTAACTATAACATATAGCTGCCATATAAACTGAACGATCGGAATCAAATGGTTGTATGGACAACTTTCACATTTGACAAGATATATTCACGAAATTTGGTAGAAATTATTTTCTAAAGCAACAATGTAATCTCCGAAGAAATTGTTCAGATCGGTTAACTATAGCATATAGCTGCCATACAAACTGAACGATCGGAATCAAGTTCTTGTATGGACAACTTTCACATTTGACAAGATATATTCACGAAATTTGGTAGAAATTATTTTCTAAAGCAACAATGTAATCTCCGAAGAAATTGTTCAGATCGGTTAATTATAGCATATAGCTTCCATACAAACTGGACACATAGTTACTAACAGAAATGTTAGTTGAAGTTGAAGTTAACGTTTTTTCTTGTTTTTTTTGTTTTTTGTGGTATTCAGTGTTCTGAATTTTTGATGAATCTGCATCGCACATTTTATTATTTAAATTATTGTTTGTCACTTTTTTGTTTTAATTTGCCCACCTTTTGTCTTAATGATTTATTGAATTCACTTTTGCGCATATCAATCATGCAGTTATTGCTGTTTTATGGCATTCTATTGGCACTTTTATATATTTGCAGTTAAATTTTATTGCCATGTCAGCGTTTCAATTAATTTCCGTGGAATTTTATTTATCAATATACACTTTCCCAGTTCGCTTTTAAAGCACTCATGTGAAGAGTGGGGTGCTGTCCTTAAATATCAAAAACCATATATTATTAGACGCTAACTTACCCTCATTATTATATTATTTAATATAAATATGTAGTTAATGTTCACGGTCTCGTGCTTTGCGTACTGTCCTGATACTGTACACATTTCCACCGACCTTCTTTCTACGCTTCTGCTATCGCTTAAGTTTGTAATACCTAGAAAAAATGTTAAGGAAGAGTCCCCGGTCTGACATATATAGTAGAAGACGCTACTAGAATTAAATTCATATGACTCGCGTTTACGTCTGTGAAACAATGTTTTCCGACCACGAGTTTCATAATGTAATGAAACGTATTATTATGGCGATGAGTCTTGGGTCAATGCTTACGACCTGGAAACAGACGATCAATTGGACGAATGTCGTGGCAAAGGTGAGCTGAAGACATGAAAACAAAGTCTTTCGGACCGGCCAAACTGTCCAAAAGGAATACTATTTTAGAGTTATACGTTTTTGCGCGCAGCAATTTCTAAAAGAGGCCGGAATTATGGGCCGACAACTCTTGGGTTCAGCAGTGCGATAAAGCGTCGTCTTATACTGCATTATTCTTCGTGTGTTTTCCAACTAATAACATCACGCAAACACTGTATTCGCCTGATTTAGCTCCGTGTGACTTTAAGCTACTCAGCAAACTCAAATCACTGCTCAGGCGGATCTCTTCTAAGTCAACTGATGACATTAAAAGGTTCTCGTTTGAAGGCTATTCCGGAAATTGTCTTTAACAACTGTTTCGAGGATTGGAAAAAAAACGTTAACACAATTGTATTGTGGCCAAGATGGATTACTTTGAGTGGGACGATGTAGATTTTGAAGAATAAATTAAGAATTTTCAAATTATAAACCAAGTCTTACTAATTTTTGCTCATATCTTGTCTTTCATATTTCATTCATTACCTGAAATATGAAAATTTAATTTGTTAACTGCACTACTTTACTAACAAGCGATGTTTTCTTTTGTTGTGGTCTCCCATTCAATCCCGACATTCTAAAAATATTATCACTTCGCTCGCTCCAGCCATAAAACGCACTTAGTAATTTATATAGACATTTATATATTAATCGAAAACTATCTCATGTCAGCTAATTATCACTACAACAACACCAATTTTATGTATGCTATCACCTTCCACTCACTCTCGTCTTTAGAACCCACTCGAACCGCGCAGAACTACATGTCACTCCACTTAGCGCTGTCGAGGCAACGCTAATCCTGGTAATTAAATACGGCAGAGGACAACGTCAAACAAGGCGACAAACTAAATAACTGTAAAGGTATTCACGGTGTAATTTATACAGGTCAATCTTATCTGTCAAATCGGTTAATGAGTTGAAGTACGGATAGAAATGAAAGCTGCATGAAGAAAGTGTGGACGAGTGGGTGTGGTAATGGAAAACAGATAAATAGTAGTTATCAACTTTGTTGGCGTTTTGTCATCTATAAGAGAAGTGAGTCGAGTTTTTCGGGTTGCGAAAATTTTGTAATTTATTCGACTTACTTGTTAAGTTGTTGTTGCAAATGTATTGCTGTTTCTCCTTTTTCTGCATGATTTTTACTTTATATGGGTATTCAGTATTAGAACATACGGAGTGAGGGAAGTTTTAACCTTTTTTCATTCTTATGTCGGATAGAATGCTTTTTGTGCCAACTAGTCAGCTTTACTGTTACCTATGATTCCATTGTTGCCTAGTACCCTCACTAGTTTTATCACAAAATAACACAAATTGGAAGCTTTAGTTAATAGAGAGTTCCTGATAATATAGCCTTTTACCACTCTTTCCCCTTCCAACGACTTCTAACCGCCCACAACTCTCTCGCAAATACCGCAGGAGTTTGATTTAGAGACTCTTTGATCCAAAAGATCCAATATAAAGACAAAGCATCCAAGGATTTTCGTATGCTCTGAAACGTGTTCATTTATAATCCCAGATCCTCTGAGTATGTTAGCAACTTTGGCGGTTAATATTATGTAAGAACTATCAAATTGCGAGTTTCATGCTAAGTTTAAATATATTCAAAATACTTTTGTAAAGGGTTGCCACCTGTTTAAATTTTTATATTATTGAAATTTGGAAATATAGCAATTCTGCAGCAATTTTGCTAGGTTTGAGAAACGTTTTGTAGAAAAATACATTTAAGAAATGTTGCCACCTGTTTGAAAAAGTTAGTAATTAAAAAATTAAAGTTTAAGAAATTTGATGTCAATAGACAAGAAAGTCAAGAAATAATACAAATATATAATGGCTAAAGAAATCTAATGCCGCCAAACTTTTTTTAGTAGTGTTGCCATCTCTTCAAAACTTTCAGGTCAATATTATTGTATGAGGTCAATATCATTAATGAACTATCAAAAGATGGGTTTCTGCTTAACAAAGTTTAAAGAAAGTTGCGGTGCAAAGTATTTTTGTTAAATGTTGCCACCATTTTAAAATTTTTATTTTATTAAAAATTTTGAGTATTTTGAGTATTGATGCGTATGCCAATTTTATCACGCTTAAAAAAGGTGCAGTTAAAAATATTTTTTACGAGGTTGCCACCTGCTTATATTTTTATTTTTTGAAATATTGGACATCTGGATCAATTTAAGCACATCTTAAAAAAATTTCTGTCAAAATCTGTTTGAAAAACTTAACTATAAAAGCAATAAATGCAATATTACAATCCCGTATTTACACAGTACACCATGTCGTATGAGCAACACAGAATGTATAAATCACTTCAATGAATGCTCAGTTCATTTGATGTATAATTTTAACTACATACATATGTACATATATGTATAAAACCTTTAAAGGAATGTTTTTATGAAAAATCGTGCTGACCTTTGTGGGTAGAAAAGCGGTGGCTACGACAATAAAGGAAGGAATGAAGAACTTTTTTTTTATTAGAATAATACTTTTTCTAAGTTTCAGATTTATTTGCATAATGCAAAATATCAAAATTTAATTATTTGTGTTACGCCATTCTTTTAGTTAACAAGCTAGAGAGTAACCTTAAGACTTTAACGAAAAGTTTCAACTTTGCACTCATTCATTCTCTACTTTTGTTTAATGCATTCTTTTTCATTTCTCCGTTCCAGATAAAAACAAACATCAATAACAAGAAACGAATCAGCAAAAGCGCTCAAATGAAAATAAAAAATTATTTGCGAAGCACTAAAGAAACGACATAGAAGTAAACAAAAGACAAGAGTCTTTTTACTAGCACGAGTGCAAGAAAAGCAAGAAAAGAAAGAGAGACGGAGCCGAAACTAAGGTGAACAAGCACACACATGTATATGTATAAACATACATATGTATACATATGTATTAATGCAATGAACCGAGAACGACTTTGCGGTTAAGGTCAACACAAACAAAGAAAGGAATAAATAAAAGTGGAAGTTAAACAAGCAACAAAACACGCGCACAACACCACTAAACGGAGCATAACGATGAAAACGCAACAAATACAAATGAAAAGCATGTGCGAAGAAGCAAGGTAGAGACAAATAGACAGTTCTTGCAGTTTGTCTGTTTGCAGTTTCCATATTTTGAAAACTTCTGAAAGTAACCGTAAAAGACGTACGAAAAAGATTTTGAATTAGAAAGAAAAACAAAAAGTGAGAAACGAAAATATTGTGTTGGTGTGAAAGAATAGTTAAATGAAAGCAGAGTAAGGTAAATACACTGCAAACGTAAACAAAATGTTAAGAGCGAGGCTAAAGTTTTAGTGGCCGGTGGAAACGACCAGGACGGAAGGAAGTAAGTGTAAAGGATTGGAAATATAAGAAAAATTATAAAAAAAAAATAAAAAATGAAATTATAAAAAATTAAGAAAAGTATTTTGAAATAAAAATTAATTAAAAAAAGAATAAAAAAATTAATTAAAAATAAAATTAAAAAAAAATTATTTAAAAAAAAAATAAAAATTATTAAAAAAACAATAAAAATTAAAAACTACCTTATACAAAAAAAAAAATAATAATAATAATCTACACAAATTAAAATCCGAAATTCCAAAAAATTTACGCGAAAACTTATAAAAATTACTTTTACTGTTTTCTCCTAACAAAAATATTTTAATTAAAAAAATAAAAGTTTTAAGCATATCTGCAGGCGCAAGCACCACTAATAAATAGCACAAAAGACACAATGCTGCTTCAGTTAATAATAAATTCACTTAAACAGTGAACGGAAATTAAATAATGCACAAAAACAATAACAACAAACATTTTCGGACTTACTAAACCCAGTAACAACACTAAACGCCCAATGGTATGCCAATAAATTGCGCAAAGGAATAAACACATCATATATGTGGCACACATAGTGCAGTAACTCGCTAGGTAAAGGAAAATCACCGCTACGCAATCAGCGAGATCGGCAAAGCATAAATTACAACTAACTGAGGCATGCATTTAGGCGCATAATAAACAAAACTCAACAAAGCACAGCGTCAGTGAAGCAACTTCACGGAAAGTGACGGAAATAACTAATTTTTACATTAAAAGAAGAGAAAACGGCTGCATAGCAGAGTAATTGGAGGAGTGTGGTAGCTGTAGGATCCATGCAATTAGATGAATATTGGCACAAAATGTTAAAAAGAAGCAACTTTTAACCAACTGCGCATAAAGCGTACACACTACTACACAAACACAATCAAAATACGAAAATAAAGTTAGAAACAGCTTAGAAAAACAGAAAAAATGGCGTGAAAGCTCCGCTTCCATTGTGAAAATCGTGGCGGTGCTCACAGCCATCTGGTTCACAGCGGCGTTCTTCATCTACCACGATGATTGAGCACAAGGCAGCAGCAACAAATGGAATGGCAAGTCTTTGTCGCTGAAAAGTATCGCCAGCAGGGCATTTATAAAAGCGTTGATCGTGATGGCCGAGCAGCGGACGTTGGTGGCGCGTTTGTAGCGACTAGCAGACGTAAACAGCGACGCGGTGTGAGCGTTGTGTCGGCACTCGAGCATAATAACTTGTCCTCAAACGAAGTTATTGCCCAAGGTACGGTTGGTCACGATTCGACCAACGTTGTTGTAGGCCATTTCGCACCTAATCTTAATGTGGGTGTGCGATGAATCACTGCAGAATTATGTGTTGGTAGCGGCGCAGTCAAACAAGCGTGTCTATAGTGACGAATTGATTGCGGGCATAACCCAGCAGGAGCGACATGAGAAGGATGTCCGAATATGATGGTGAGTTGCTTGGCATTTTAGTAAGTTTTTTTTTAAAGTATGTAAGTAATAATGTGATATATATGTGTATATATATAAATATTTTATACTTCCTTTGCATTTAATTTTTGTTGTGCCTCACTGTTTGAAGTTTTGTCCTGAGCGTGCAACATTTGTGTGCATTAAGTAAATGGCGCTACAGTCAATTTGTTTGACTTCAACTTAATATATTCATATATTTTCGTGGATATCTGTACACTCATTTAAATTATAAAAAATTAAATTACGTACTTAATTCTTGGGATCTTTGCTGTTGTTTGCTAAAGCTGGTGCTTTGTTGTTGTGATTAGTGGTCAAAAAACGATTACCATTAACTGTACATGTCTAATTTGTGAGAGAGAACTTTATTTCTAAATTGCCTACTCAGTACGAAGTAGCACCTGTTGGCAAGAGTTCTTCTGCGTAGGCTTTCGAGGCTGATGTTGTTAATGAAGGTTTCAAGATTGACGAAATTATCGACGACTGTAAAGTTATGATTGTCTTCAGTGACGTGGGACCCAAGTCGCGAGTACGACGACTGTTTGATTGATGACGGGTGATGTTTCACTGATAAGGTCCAATGTTGACGGTGGGCTTTAATCTTTCACACAGTGCACAAAGAAGCTGATGAATGTTGCTTATCAGCTCGACTGTTTTTCAGAACTTCTTCATGGTCAGGCAATGGAACGTTTGCTTCATCGTCATCTATTGGTAAATTGGGTGCAGAGGCAGCCACGAATACTTTCGTGAAAGACGCGCAACAAAAATTTGTGCTTATGGGTATAAATATGTACAAAATTTCATATGGAAACATACATCGACACATTCACCTTGCAACAATGATTGCTGCATCGCATTCCTTATTGACATAACCCAGTAACCATGCAATCACTCATATACATAATATTAGGTTGTCAAGCACCCATACATTGAGCTTCTTAGCGACTCCAAGCTTCTTCAAATGGTTTATAACGGTTTGATGACTACTATGTGCATCTCTTTCGACCAATTCTGCGATTTTATCGCAATTTTCGGCGACAGGCCTTCCGGAGCGTGGCGCATCTTCGACCACTCTACACCAGAACGAAAACGTTGAAACCATCGTTGTGCGGTGGAAATGGAAACTGTATCGGGTCCATAAACTGCACAAATTTTATTGGCGGCTTGAGATGCATTTTTGCCTTTATCGTAGTAGTACTGTAAAATATGCCTTATTTTCTCTTTATTTTGCTACATGTTTGCGACGCTACAACTCACTAACGACTGAAAAGAAACGACAATTAATCAAACACGTGCTAGCTCGTGAATTGAGCTTTCCAAAAAGGTATAGCATGATCCGATGCGACGAATAAAACTAGAACTACGCGCTTTCAGCGCCAACTAGCGAAAATACCGCAAGACTTTTTTGACAACTTAATATATGTACGTACATTAGAATGGGTAAATTTATATGGAGTAAAAAAAATGCACCAAGCGGTTATCAAAATCGTAAACTACGATGAATTCTAAGAAAATTTGCCCAAGAAACCATGGGTCTAAAATCAAAATGGAGCTTCCGGTTTTTAACGAGAAACTTTTAATTTTTTGTTTTTTTTTTTTCAATAAATGAAATGGAAATAGTTACAACTACTGAAGCCGAAAACATCAAGCAGTGACCGTACAGGTGCTGCTACACCTTCTCATCAGCGTTCTTTTTGTGATGCATATCAAGTTGATTTTAAGATCTCTATATACTTGGAATTTTGAGAAAGTGCTCTACACAAATTTAAAACATTCAAAAATGTTGTTGAATCTTTTAAGAAAACTAACAAAAGTGGTTATGTCTGGATTTGTTCGAAGGGAAATTCCAAGAGCTTTAGAAGCTGTGTAGATAATGGTCTAATTTTGATGTTTAGATTAATGTTAAAAAATTTTTTTATGAAATTGGCCATTAAATCATCAATACAAAAGAAATGTAAAAGCTCATGGGTTTTGTAATTTTAAGAAAGAAATGACCCTTAAAAATAAATTAGATATTTATAAAATAATAGTATTTGAATCGGGTTTTAAAAAGCTTCGGTGATCGAACGAAAACCAATGTATTCAGCGTGGTATGGTCGTTGGCCGATGTGGTCGGTCTGTGTATATGTTACCTATCCACCCATAAAAATTAAAATAATAATAAATAAAATTTCAAACTTTAATAGCTTTAATCTTCCGCGAAATCGTATTGCAGTTAACAATATCATTTTATATCTATGTATAAAGCAAAAACTTAACTTTTAAGGGCCAAACAAAATATAATATACTTCTAAAGTTCAGAATTAATTAGTTTTAAGGTCTTGTTTGCTGTCCATCCTAGATGTTGCGTTTCGACTTACAACCGTGACTGCCATAACACCATCGCGATTTTTTCTATGGTTCGACGTGAAACGCTAGTCAGCAGTTGCACAAAGCGCTCGGTTCCTTGAATATGTGGACGAATTTGTGGATCCGGAAGTGGAGGATTGTCAAATTCTATGAATTCGAGCAAATGGTCATAGGGTAAGTTTGAAGTGAAGGGCGGCTCCGACAAAATGCTATTGTTATCTAAGTTTATCATCTCAACACAATCAGTACCATACCATCATACCAAACTCAAGATGTTTCCCTTTAACAGTTACTAAAATTTCCGATCTTTAGTGTTTTCAAAAATTACCGTTATGTGGAAGATGGGAGTGGTTATTATCCGATTTCGATCATTTTCCAGATATCCTTTAAGTGGGCATTGTGTAATATGTATACCAAATTTGAGCGAAATCGGTGGGGTGGTTCCAGAGATATACATATGAACTCATAAGTGAGCAGTGTCACGTCCCCAATAAAAAATTTCTGTACTGTCGAATTTTCTGCTTAAATACAACATCACATACCAAATTTGAGCAAATTAGCTTCGATAGCTACAAAACAAGCAAACAATCGACAGTGGAATAGGAATTGGATTTTTTTTTTACAAAATACCACACACGAAATTTTCTCGCTAAAAACCGGAAGCTCGATTTTCATTTTAGACCCATGGTTTCTTGGGCATATTTTCTTAGAATTCTTCGTAGTTTATGATTTTGATAACCGCTTTGTCAAAAAAAAAAAAAATTGACCCACTCTAATGTACATAGTATATATATACATAGTTTTGTATACATATTCATACATATATGTATAGTCCCAGAATTTCCCCATGCGCTTGACTGCAAATGCTTGTCTTCCACAATTAATCTGTCGGCTGGAATTTAAGATTTTATCGTTGTTGGTAAATGATTAAAGCGTGCGTCTTCGACTTAAATTGCCGCGCCGCGCACTCCACAGATGTGCGCCGTTTTTTATTGTTGTTGTCGTTGGCATGAATGTAATATTGCAAATCACTAAACGCATACATACGTACAAATAAAACACCAAATACAGTGTATTGTTATTGCCGACTATTGCTTATTATTTATGCTCAAAAGGTTGCTTGTTTTCTTGTTGTTTTCTTTATAACATTTTATCAGCGTTTAAAGCCAGCCCAAGCAATTACCAAATAGTTTCGAGAATCCGTTTACAAATAGTTGCAAACACATTTATCCTTTAGTTATGCTATTTTTGAGAAAATAGGAAACCGCCGAGATCACGAGTTTCAATTTCACTCATCAAATAGTCGGTTTCCATGGTGCGATAACGGTCACTACGTTCTAAAGCCACGTTCCCACCGGCAACATTTTTGAAGAAATATGAACCGATGTTTACACCGACCCACAACGGCTATTGAAAAAACTGCTTCTATATAGTTTTCATATCATATCTCTATTAAAGTTTTCATATCTTTTTTCAGTACATTTCTCTGTATTGTAATAGTGGACATCTTTGAGGGAAACCTAAGAGAATTTATTAAAACGCCCTTTAACTAATTTGAAACCATGCTGCTGAGTTGACAGTCCTTGGCCGAATAAAAAATCCGGTCCGTTCCGGTTAAGTAGACCCAACTCCTCAGAACAGATTGGAAGACAACGCAGTAGCCTCTAGTCTGAAAGCCATTTTGGCATCTAATTTCGCCGACAAGACTGGGATTATCTACTTTGGACCTATAAATATAGATAACAATATAAAGCTTAGATGAAAGTTCGTAAGCAACACGAGGCCGCAATGGACCTAAACTATATTTTTCTAATTCTAGCCACTGAGTCATCATTAAGCAACATAATTAAAGCTTTTACTATATTTCCAACGCAAAATTGTTAGTAACAACAATCTTCCACGAATACAATAGTGAAACCTCTAAACTCATTGCAAAGCCGTTCGTCGCTCGCCGCCGCAGTTGCCGTTCGCGTATTATCTATTTTGGTTTGAAGAGTTGAAAGGGGTTTCGCCTAATTCTAGGACAAATACGCACATTATTTTGCTGCTTTTGTTCTCAGTTCTCCTTGATTTATACACGTATGCTGCCGCCAGCTCGTGTGGCAACAATAAAACGCATTTTCTGCCTCCAACCACGTTCATAATTCTAAGCGTGCGCCAGCGCTGCGGGCTAATAAGCAAGTGTGTGTCGTGCTATATATCAAATAGACTTATTGAATGTCGAAATATACTAAAATTTATGTATTAAGCGCGACTCTCTATGCGCGTGTGTGTGCACACACAGTCACTTTTATGAAGAATTCCAAGCACTTCGCATTATTAGCCGCCACAATGAATGGCTGTGCGGCAATTTAAGCGCAATAAAAAGTAAAGCAAAATGCAGATAAAATGACAGAAATTACTGAAATCTAGCAGAATCATCGTTGCAGATAATTGCTCGATAACTGATTGCATTAAATTGCATGACGAGGGCTGATTGCAACGCGCAGCAGCAACAATTCGCTAAAGGCGGAGGCAGTACGTTGAGTGCGTCTCGTGAGTGTAGAGTGTAGAGCGAATTTCACAATTCATACGCTGACTACTTGTACACTAGTTATATAATTTATTGCATTTCATATGAAAAAAAATTCCCATGTAATCGGAAAAGCTTCACAGATTGATCGGTCAGTTTGTATGACAGCTATAAGCTATAGTGATGGGTTCTGAAAATTTTATTCGGCAATTGCACCATTGCCTTAGGCAATAGTTCATGCCTAATTTCGTGAAAATATCTCTTCAATTAAGAAAGCTCTCCATGCAAGCACTTGATTCCTATCATCAGGTTGTTGGAGCTTTACATTGTCAAGAAATTTGCTTCAATTCCAGTTACTGGACAGTTGGGTCTCAGACCCGTTCCGTAAGGGTTGGTCAACTGCTATCAGTTGTGCAGTCCCAAGGTCCTTCCAGTCCGGAATATATCGGAATATAGGACTCCATGAATATCCCGCGTTTGTGAATCTCATACAATTAGATAACCAGGTGATATAGCAGAACTAGAAATAAAACAACTTAGCAGTTTTGACAAAGGACTGAACTTAACTATCTAACCATCTAACCTAGCCTAACCTTAAAAAATAACTTATACCAAATTTTGTGAAGATATGTCGACAGTTTCGAAAATGAGAGTGAAGACTTTTGGAACTAATTCATGTTTAAACAGATAGACGGACAGATGGATGAACGGACTTGGTTAAATCAGCTTAGTTGGTCACGCTGATCATTTATATATACATATATATATAACGAGGTTTTCAATAGGGAGCGCTACGTCCAATTTATGGTTAGACAGGACAGAATCGCCCAGTCAGATCAACAATTGAGGGTCTAATGGAAAAATTTTAATCGACAGGAACAGTACAAAATGTTCCAGTGTCAGTGAAACAAAGAAGTGCCCAAAATGTCGAGAATCTTGCTGCCGATACCAGCATATGGACTTGAACAATCTGTGGTTCCAACAGAATGGTGCCACAAGCTACAAAGCGAATCTCACAATGGATTTATTTTCAATAGAGTTTGGAGAACGTGTTTTCTCACGAAATGGCCCAGTCAGTTGTCCGCCTCGGTTGTGCGATTTGACGCCCTTATACTATTCTCTGTGAGGCTGTGTCACGTCTATAGTCTATGCCAACAATCCAGCGACGGTTGATGAACTTAGTATGAATATCAAACTTGAAATTACAGCAGTATCGGCCGATCGATCGGCCGATTTAAGCTTGAAACCCGTCGAACATTGGTTCACCATCTGGACTTCTACAAGCGTGTCCATGGTGTTCACACAAAAGAAATCGAGCTCTATACATGATGGCTTCGAATGTACTTTCACAGAAATAAAGAGTGAAAACTCCGTCATATTTGTTTTAAAGTGTATCCGACGCTTCTTTCTAGGTGATAAGATCTTTGTGACAAATTTAATATATATCCTGTTTAGGGTAGACTATTATATTTCTAACCTCCAATTGCCCTTATTACAATTATTTGAAGCTTACAACAATACAAACAATATCTGTACCAAAAAACACTTCGAATTCTTCTGAAAGCCCAACAAATATTAAGTGGCACACAGATAAGACTCTTTTCCCTACAATTTATACCTCAATGTGTACTGCTTACCAATCTCACATTTAGTGGCTGAACCCAAAACACTTTTAATTCGCTGTGCTTGCTTTTTGATTTATTTCATTTCGTTTTTTTTCGAAAACAATGCTTTCATGAGCGCCTAAAACTGTGCTACGGCAAAAACAACAGCAAACAATGCATCGTGGAAGTGCGTGCAACAAAAGCATAAAATACGCAAATGAACTCGAAACTCGACTGGCATTTCAGCAGTTTTGCACTCAACGCACTGATCTTAAGCATTCTAATTAATGAACAAAGCATTGGCCTGGCACAATTTCGTTGAATGCGCGTGAGAGCCCACTACTGTTATAAGCTCATAAATTACATAAGGGAGTTGCTTATTCATGTATATTATATTCCCGTGTGCTTGTGTTTGTGTGCGTGCTCCATAAATCTATTGATTTTCCATATTTTATAAGCAAAAAAATTTTCTGCTATTCAACTTTTCTACACCATTCAATTTGCAGCTGCTCTACGCAGTATTTATTTTCTCTTTTCGATTTTTCGAATTTATGCTGCTGAATTTGCAATATTGCCATATTTTTTGTTGCTGCTTGGGTGTATATGACTGTCTGCTTCACATCCCAAAGCACACTGATCGATAGAATTATATTTCAGTGAATTTTATATGCATTAGGGTTAGGCAGACATTTTTTTTAATGAAATGTATGGATTGAAATGAATCCTTACAATCATGTTAGTCTTGCTACGGTTTATTAATTTTAGTTCATAAATTAAATTTCCGCGTATATTTAACTCACCCTAATGTTTATATACAAAAAACATTTTCGTTTGATACTCGGAAAAACAGGTTCCTAGACACTTCTAAGAAAGCCCCTCCAAGCATGGGTTCTTAAATGTAACGGAAAGATCCTCCTACATAAAGTTTTTTATTTTATCTCATTATCAGATCGAAAAATTTATATCTCGCTTCCAACTGCTTAGAAAAATATCTTGTTCCTTAGATTTTGTAGGAAATTGAATGCTTTACAAAAAAGATCTCATATTATTTTTTCGTAGACCCAACCGCTTAAAACATATTAACAGTTAAAGTTTGATTACTTTTTGAAAAATTTTCTATTTCTTATGAATTTTATAACTCAATGGAAAAAAATTATTATGAATGATGAAACTCATAGGTTTTTGAAGAGGCTTTCTTAGAGGTGTCTAGAAACCTATTTTTCAGAGTACCAAACGAAAAAATATAAAAAAAAAATTTTTTGGAATCACCCTAATATACATATATCATTAAATATAATATATACGTACGTTTTACTATGTTTTCGCTTGATTGGTTTGTAGCAAATATAGTTTAAGCATTAACTGCCGTTATTAGTTTCTGCAATATAAAAAATGGGAAATAAAAATAGAAATTTAACTTTACCCTTCAGCAGCTCAGGTTTTTCATAAACTGTCCTTGAAGCTTTTTTTAAAGACCATACACATAAATAGATATATATTAAGGTGTCCAATATGTCCCAAGTTTTTTTATACCCTGAACAGTTTAATGATGTTTGTTGCTACCAAATCGAAACGTCGGAGACTATTTAAAGTGTATACATATATGTATAGGGTAGTCGAAGAAGGCTTTTATTGTTTCTAATTGAACTTTAATTTATTTTTTTTTTATTTATAATAAACTTTAGTGAACCAAGTGGTCGACCAATTTTTGCCATTTTTCCGCTAGAGGCATTATTCCATCAGTATAAAACTTTTCTGGTTTCTCGGCGAAAAACGGCGACAAGTAATTTCCACAGGCTTCTCTTGAAGCCAACTTTACTCCAATAAGGGAGTTCAGCATTGACCGAAACACATGACAGTCCGATGGTGCAAGGTCTGAGCTATATGGTGGATGCATCAAAATTTCCCAGGAAGACTCTCCCAGTTTTTGCAGAGTCATCAAAGATGTGTGTGGTCTAGCGTTGTCTTGATGGAAGGCGAAACCTTCTCTATCGGGCTGTTTTTTTCGATTCCTGGTTTCAATCTCATCAGATGTTGACAGTAAAATGTAAAATCAATCGTTCGACCGGGCTGGAGCAGCTCAGAGTTGATGATTCCTTTCCAATCCCACCAAACACACAGTATAACCTTTCGAGACGGCAATGCTGGATTTACGACCATTTGTTAAGCTTCACCACTCTTGGACCATGATATTTTTCGAACATTAGTATCGTATTTGATCCACTTTTCGTCTCTTGTTACCATTCGTTCCAGAAACGGTTCGATTTCATTTCGTTTTGGCGAAGAATCGCAGATGTTAATTCGGTTCTTTAAATTTTTCACGGACAATTCATGTGGTAACCAAACATCGAAGTTCTTTTTGTAGCTAGCTTTTTTTGAAATGGTTCAAAACCATTTGATGATGAATATTAAGTTCCTGAGCGATGTTATGACTGTTTATGTGACGGTTCTGATCAACCTTTTCCATAATTTCATCGACTTTTTCAACAATAGGTCGACCAGAACCGGATCGAGTGAACCATTGTTGTGCTATACGAACTGATAGCATCGTTTCCGTAAGCTTCTAAAATTTCATTGGTCGCTTGTGTGGCATTCTTCCCTTTCTTATACAAAAATTTCAAAATATAGCGAATTTCTTAATTATTATCACACGTTTTTGAACAGCTGGAACTTATTTTCAACTTACCCGAATCTCACCTTTTCAACACTATATGGTATGACACAACGTGATTGGTAGAACTGGGGCTATAAGACTGCAACGAAATCTATTGACAAAATACGATATGACTTTTCCGTCTATCCAATAAATGTATATGTGATTAGCGTCACGAGTCTATTCGATGTAGCCATATCCATTTGCTTGCCTGCCTGTGTATTAGCAAACTAATCTGTCAGCTTTTGAGAAATTGATCTGAAATTCCGTTCATGCCCTTTTTCTCTACGAAGCTGTCTACTTGTCGGTATTGTTGATATTGCACAACATGCTATAGTTGCTACTATACAACTGAACGATCAACTACTCGAACTTGTAAAGAAAACTTTCATTTGTCAAGATATCTTGACGAAATTCGGTATAGATTATTCCACAATGAATATGTACAATATCCGGAGAAGACGTTCATATCGGACCACTTAGCATATACATAACTGCCATACAAACTCAACGATCAACTACAGGGTCTTGTACGAAAATGGTTTGGACAAGTTAGCTTCACGAAATTTTGGCACAAGGCATCACTACAATCTCTGATTCAGATCGAAACACTGTAACTTAAACTTAAACTAGACGATCAAAATCAAGCTAAAGAATTTTTATACCCTTTTATGCTAAAATAAATGCACTTCGGAAGGCTATCATACTCGTAGCTTCGACGCAGTCAAAAATAAAGTTTTTTTGTTATTATTATTAAGTATAAATTCACGCCTTATCTGTTGCCCATTCTTGCACCCTTTTTCCCGTCGCCAAATCCCTTACGCCAGCTAATCCTTTTTTATTGCTACAACAAACTTTATTGTCACATAACTTTTGTTAACAATTTCGCAATTTTTCGTTATTTTTCATTATTTTTACGATTTTCATTGTCTGCAACCAATTTTATGGGGATTAAATGAAATATATGCACTTTATTTCTATAGAATCGCTTCAATGTGTTAAAGGATACAGTTGATTGCATAAATTTATGAATATATTCAAAAGCAGTTGTAGTTATTGTAGTGGGGCATTGAGTGTTAATTTGTTGGCGAAAAAATAGTGTAATAGTTGACTTCATAAATTTGAGGTCAGTTAGGAGATAAAGCACTACATTTGATGTGTTCTGACAGGAAAATTCATTTGAGTGTGAAAGCATACATTTAGGAGTAAAGCAGTTTTAAAACAATCACTGAAAATATTTTTTTATATTTTTTAATAATAATAATAATAACAATTTTTTATAAATTTTAACAAATATTTTTCCACAAATAATTCCATATGCATATGTCATTTATCTCAAATTAGTATATAACTTTTTCAAAATGGATAGAATCGCTTACAATGGCAAAACAAGTTTCACTAAGTGTTTTTCATTTACTTAGACCAACCAAGGAGCAAAGCTAACATCATTTGCAATTCATCGAAACATTAAATTATCTACACTATGCTTAAGTCCGAATTTAAACCAAAAGTATTGCTCAATACCCCAATTTACAGATTATTTTATATATTGGGAGCTAATTCTGACAATAATGTGATCTAAAACTAACTTCTTTATCTCCTTTCAAAAGGCTTAAGACAAATAACTTGAGATGTCTATCTCAAAAGAAATGTATACATTGTATTTTAAAGGTTTAAGACTTTGCTAAAATACCTTTTTCACCTAATTGTAGGCAAGATTTAATTAAAAGGATATCTCAGAGTTTCTTCAAAAGGAGTATAAGGGATATCTTGAGATAACTTTCTAAACAGAAATTTTAACATTTTATTTTAATGGTTTGTGGCGTTGTTGAAATACCTTTTTCGCCTAAGTGTAGGCAACTTTTAATTAAGCTGATATTTCAGATTTCGACTATAATATTCCACATGGAAATTTAGTGTTTGTATTTAAAGATATTAATTCATAAATATGTCAAAATTTTTTTTACATTTTTCTTCATTAACATAACGCTCTGTCATTATAATAATGTTCCCTATATCGTCCTAAGTATATACATATATTGCACGCACACATATACACAAATAAACTGTTGTATCATGTTGCATGCAGCAAATATCATAAATAACAAAACTCATTTGCATCACATCAGATGTGGGGGGGAAATCATTCAAATGAACGACCGAACTCCTATCCCGTCCCAGTGGCGCCGAAAAGTGTGCTATAAATATGAAGCTAAGTGTCATAGCGCCCCAACAGACTAGACACAATATATCAGCGACCACCAGCGCAACTGAGCAGACATATATTTATGATTGTTGAAGCTGCATATAGAATCGTTAGATATGCATGAATAATATAGTATTTTTTAAAAATACATAACTAAAAGCAACAAAAATTGCACAGAGCAAAGTAAAACAATCGCAACATATGATGGATGGTGGCATGTAAAGTAAATCTGCAAACAATAGCAAAAATTGGTCAACACAAGTCACCGAAGTATCAACCGAAAACATGAGCGATGGCATAAGCCATAAAGGGTGAAAACGTTCGAACGAAAGCGAGAGTAAAGAATGAAAAAAACTAAATAAAAATTACAGAAAAGGCAAAAATAAAAAGTGAAAATGCAACAGGGAGTCTATTTGCTTTTATCCCTTTTATGTATATTACTGCAAAGTCGATATATTTGTTTTGTGGCAATGAGATTTTTCTTACTTTGCTTCATCCTAGTAAAACGGACCCACGAGCTGTCTTGTCATTGACAAACAGCTGAGCATTCAAGAAAGTCTAAAGTTCTAAAAAAAAAGAATGGAAAAAATTGCGGCAAATAAGTATTCATAACACACGCTTGCGAACTAGCCATGTATGCAAAACTGTGGTAGCGGCTTTTTATGTGAATTTCTTCTATACATGTGTATGTGACAGCCCTCAAAAGCTTGTATTGAATGTCTTTGTAAGCAAATTGGATAAGAAGCTTCAGAAGTTTAGCAATTTTTCAGTTTTTCTTTCTTGCTTTACATAATTCTGCTAGTTGAAGAGTGTGAGGCATTCTCATCCTTCATATTCAATGCTTCTTCGCGACTTGCTGAAGTAAAGCTTTCAAAAAGCTTTATAAAACTAAATTTTCGTGATTTTTTATACTCTTGCAACCTGTTGCTACAGCGTAAAATAGATTTTAATATCTATAAATTTATATTATGAATATGAAGAACTCAAAGAGATATTGTTCTAAGGCCAGCGGTTTTGGAAAAACCACTCGTGGCTTGAAGAGGATATATTAAATTTGCCACGTTATTTATAACACCCAAAAGGAAACTTCGGAGACCCAAAAATAAAAAAAAAACATTATCAGATTGAGCAAAGTTGATTTAGCCATGTTCAGCTGTCTATCGTTCTGACCGTCAGTATACTCGTATAGGCGCACTAGTCCTGCAGTTTCTGAGATATCGACTTAAAATTTTGCACACGTTCTTTCCTCATCAAGAAACTACTAATTTTTCGGAAAGACAGATATTGGTTTACCATAGCATATAGCTGTCATACAAACTGATTGATCCATTTCAAGTCCTTATTAGGAAAACATTTTCATTTGACTAGATATCTTCAAAAAATTTGGCGGAGATTAGTAGTCAAGGCATCGCTACAATTTCTGAAAAAATCGTACAACTACATTGTGACAAAAAGTACCCAGAAATTGTAAATAAAACGCAAACTTTTTAATTATTCCTCAATATTTATTTTGTCGCCTTCACAGTAATCGCCACTAGATGTACTACACTAATGCCAATAATGTTTTCCAGTCCTCGAAAGACTTTTCATAAACACTTTTTGGAATGGTCTTTAGCTCTTTTAGCTAATTTGGTTTTATCTCTTTCGATCTTTTGACTGAAAACGGTTTCTACAGAGCAGCAATTTCAGTTTGGGGAATAAGAAACAATCACACAGAGCTATATCTGGAGAGTACGGTGGTTAACAATGATATTCATTGCGTTTTTGGCTATATATTCAGTCAAAATCGTGGCTCGATGCGATGGTGCATTATCATGTGTAAAACCCATGAGTTGTTCTTTCACAATTCCGACAGTTTTCGAAGAATATTTTCATGCAAACACCTTAATACAGCGAAGAAGAACTCTAGATTGACCGTCTGTCCCTCCGGAAAAAATTTATGATCCACCAAAGCAAGACTATCGAAAAAACAATAAGCATTA
>CM050323.1:65715162-65733590 GCA_027475135.1 Bactrocera correcta | reverse complement strand
AAAGCGTCGTCTCATACTGCATTTATTCTTCGTGTGTTTTCCAACTACTATCATCACGTAAACACCGTATTCGCTTGATTTAGCTCCGTGCGACTTCAAGCTATTCAGCAAACTCAAATCACTGCTCCGGGGCCAATTGAAGACATTAAATGAGAGCCGCATTGAAGGCTATTCCAGAAATTGTCTTTAACAACTGTTTCGAGGATTGAAAAAGAAGTGTACACAATTGTATTGTGGCCAAGATGGATTACTTTGAGAGGGACGATGTAGATTTTGAAGAAAAAATTAAGAATTTTCAAATTATAAACCAAGTCTTACTAATTTTTGTTCATATCTTGTCTTTCATATTTCATTCATTACCTGAAATATGAAAATTTAATTTGTTAACTGCACTACTTTACTAACAAGCGATTTTTTCTTTTGTTGTGGTCTCCCATTCAATCTCGACATTCTAAAAATATTATCACTTCGCTCGCTCCAGCCATCAAACGCACTTGGTAATTTATATAGACACTTATATATTAATCGAAAACTATCTAATGTCAGCTAATTATCACTACAACAACACCAATTTTATCAATGCTATCACCTTCCACACTCGTTAAAACGCACTCGAACCGCGCAGAACTACATGTCACTCCACTTAGCGCTGTCGAGGCAACGCTAATCCAGGTAATTAAAAATGGCAGGGGACAACGTCAAACAAGGCGACAAACTAAATAACTGTAAAGGTAAAACAATAAAAGAATAAGCGCCAATAATCAATACACTCCATTTTGCACTTTTGTTGCTCGTTCAGCTTTCACGGTGTAATTTATACATGCCAATCTTATCTGTCAAATCGGTTAATGAGTTAAAGTACGGATAAAAATGAAAGCTGCATGAAGAAAGTGTGGACGAGGGGGTGTGGTAATGGAAAACCGATAAATAGTAGTTATCAACTTTCTTGGCGTTTTGTCATCTATAAGAGAAGTGAGTCGAGTTTTTCGGGTTGCGAAAATATTGTAATTTATTCGACTTACTTGTTAAGTTGTTGTTGCAAATGTATTGCTGTTTCTCCTTTTTCTGCGTCATTTTTTCTTTTTACGAGTGTTCAGTATTATAACGCACGAAGTGAGGGTAGTTTTAACCTCTTTTCATTCTGTTATTATCGGCTAGAATGCTTTTTGTGCCAACTATTTATCTTTACTGTTACCTATGATTCCAATGTTGACTAGTACCCTCACTAGTTTTATCACAAAATGGCACAAATTGGAAGCTTTAGTTAATAGAGACTTCCTGATAATATAGCCTTTTACCACTCTTTCCGCTTCCAACGACTTCTAACTGGCCACAACTCTCTCGTAAATACCGCAGGAGTTTGATTTAGAGACTCCTTAATCCAAAAGATCCAGTACAAAGACAAGGCGTCCACGGATTTTCAAATGCTCTGAAACTTTTTCATTTATAATCCCCGATTCTCTGGGTATGTTAGCAACTTTGGCGGTCAATATTATGTATGAACTATCAAATTGCGAGTTTCATGCTAACTAAGTTTAAAAGGGCTTGCAGTTCAAAATATTTTTGTAAAGGGTTGCCACCTGTTTAAATTTTTATGTTATTGAAATTTGGAAATATAGCACATCTGCGGCAATTTTGCTAGGTTTGTCGAAACGTTTTGTGGAAAAATACATTAAAGAAATGTTGCCAGCTGTTCGAAAAAGTTAGTAATTAAAAAATTAAAGTTTCCGCGAGATCAAGAAATTTGATGTCAAAAGACAAGAAAGTAAAGAAATAATACAAATATATAATTTTTTAAGAAATCCATTTCAGCCAAATTTTTGTTAGTAGTGTTGCCATCTCTTCAAAACTTTGAGGTCAATATTATTGTGAGAGGTCAATATCATGAATAAACTATCAAAAGATGGGTTTCTGATTAACATAGTTTAAAGAAAGATGCAGTTCAAAGTATTTTTTTTAAATGTTGCCACCATTTTAAAATTTTTATTTTATTAAAAATTTTGAATATTGGGTATACACCTCAATTTAATCACATTTAAAAAAAGGTGCAGTTATAAATATTTTTTACGAGGTTGCCATCAGCTTAAATTTTTTTTTTTTTTTTTAGTTATTTGACATCTGCATCAGTTTAAGCACATCTTAAAAAAACTTCGTCAAAATCTGTTTGAAAAACTTAACTTTAAAAGCAATAAAAGCATTATTACAATCACGTATCTACATAGTACACCATGTCGTATGAGCAACACTGAATGTATAAATCACTTGAATGAATGCTCAGTTCATTTGGCTGGTACTGACCTTTTTGGGTAGAAAAGAGGTGGCTAAGACAGTAAAGGAAGGCATCAAGAACTTTTTTTTATTTCAGATTTATTTGCATAATGCAAAATATCAAAATTTAATTATTTGTGTTACGCCATTCTTTTAGTTAACAAGCTAGAGAGTAACGTTAAGACTTTAACGAATAGTTTCAACTTTGCACTCATTCACTCTCTACTTTCGTTTAATGCATTTTTTTTTTATTTCTCCGTTGCAGATAAAAAAAAAACAATAATAACAACAAACAAATCAGCAGAAGCGCTCAAATGAAACTAAAAAATTATTTGGGAAGCATCAAAGAAACGACATAAAAGACAAGAGTCTTTTTACTAGCACGAGTGCAAGAAAAGAAAGAGAGAGGGAGGCGAAACAAAAGTGAACAAACACACACATGTATATGTATAAACACATATATGTACATATATGTATTAATGCAATGAACCGAGAACGACAATGCGGTTAAGGTCAACACAATAAAAGCACAAAGAAAGGAATAAATAAAAGTGGAAGTTAAACAAGCAACAAAACATGCGCACAACACCACTAAACGGAGCATAACGATGAAAACGCAAGAAATACAAATGAAAAGCATGTGCGAAGAAGCAAGGTAGAGACAGTTCTTGCAGTTTGTCTGTTCGCAGTTTCCATATTTTTAAAACTTGTGAAAGTAACCGTTAAAGACGTACGAAAAAGATTTTGAATTAGAAAGAAAAACAAAAAGTGAGAAACGAAAATATTGTGTTGGTGTGAAAGAATAGTTGAATGAAAGCAGAGTAAGGTAAATGCACAGTTAATGCATTGAAGTGGAAAATTGCAAATGTTAACCAAATGTTAAGAGCGAGGCTAAAGTTTTAGTGGCCAACGGGAACGACCAGTACGGAAGGCAGTAAGTGTAAACGATTGGAAATATAAGAAAAATTATAAAAAAAATAAAAAATGAAATTATAAAAAGTTTAAGAAAAGTATTTTGAAATAAAAATTAATTAAAAATAAAAATAAAAACAAAATTAAAAAATACATAATTTACAAAAAAAAAATGATTGTACAAAAATTAAAGCCTGAAATTCCAAAAAATTGACGCGAAAGCTGAAACAAATTGTAGAAAATACTTTTAATGTTTTCTCTTAACAAAAATACTCGTCAACAAAGCACAGCGGCAGTGAAGCAACTTCTAGCAAAATGACGGAAATAACTAATTTTTATATTAAAAGAAGAGAAAACGGCTGCACAGCAGAGTAGTTGGAGCAGTGCGGCAGCTGTAGGATCCATGCAGTTAGATGAATATTGGCGAAAAATGTTAAAAAGCAGCAACTTTTAACTAACAGCGCATAAAGCGTACAAGTTCATACCACCAGTTCATATTACATGAACATATTCTTTATCTGTCATAAATATGTAACATGACACTTACGACCCATATGGTCTGTATTGAAACATTATATGAAGTTTGCTAATATTGTCCTCCTTAGGTGGTCTCAAAATGCAATTCATAGATTGTAAGATGAATCTTTCCACTTGTAACATACATATGTCCTATCTCAAGTGGATTGTAGATATAGTATACTTCATAGAATGTAATATTAATATTTGTATCTAGACTTAAGCAAAATATTGTATATAAGAAAATATAATAAAGAAAACGAGGCAGTTGCCCGTAGTTGCCCAAACTCAACAGAGTTATAAATTTACATACTACTGCACAAACACAATCAAAATACGAAAATAAAGTTAGAAACAACTTAGACAAACAGAAAAAATGGTGTGAAAGCTCCGCTTCCATTGTGAAAATCGTGGCGGTGCTCACAACCATCTGGTTCACAGCGGCGTTCTTCATCTACCACGATGATTAAGCACAAGGCAGCAGCAACAATTGGAATGGCAAGTCTTTGTCGCTGAAAAGTATCGCCAGCAGCGCCGATGACAGTGGCGCGCTTCGCAATGCGCTCGACACTGAGGAGGGCATTTATGAAGGCGGTGGTTGTTTTTGGCGTTGATCGTGATGGCCGAGCAGCGGACGTTGGTGGCGCGTTTGTAGCGGCTGGCAGACGTAAACAGCGACGCGGTGTAAGTGATGTGTTGGCACTCGAGCATAATAAGTTGCCCTCAAACGAAGACATTGCCCAAGGGACGGCTGGTCACGATTCGACTACTGTTGTTGTAGGCCATTTCGCACCTAATCTTAATGTGGGTGTGCGATGAATCACTGCAGAATTATGTGTTGGTAGCGGCGCAATCAAACAAGCGTGTCTATCGTGACGAATTGATTGCGGGCATAAACCCAGCAGGAGCGACATGAGAAGGATGTCCGAAGATGATGGTGAGTTGCTTGGCATTTTAGTAAGTTTTTTTTTTAAAGTATGTAAGTAATGTGTGATATTATATACATTATAAATATTTTCTACTTCTTTTGCATTTAATTTTTGATGTGCCTCACTCTTTGAAGTTTTGTCCTGAGCGTGCAACATTTGTGTGCATTATGTAAATGGCGCTACTCTCAATTTGTTTGACTTAAAATTAATTAAGTGTGTACATATACAAGTGAAATTGCATATATTTTCGTGAATATATATGTATACACTCATTTAAATTATAAACAATTAAGTTACACATTGAATTCTTAGGATCCTTCCTATTGCATGCTGGTAAAAACGATTACCATTTACTGTGCGTGTCTTATTTGTGAGAGAGGACCTTACTTCTGAATTGCCTACTCAGTACGAAGTAGCACCTGTTGGTAAGAGTTATTCTGCGTTGGATTTCGAGGCTGATGTTGTTAATAATGGTTCCAAGATTGACGAAATTATCGACAACTTCAAAGTTATGACTGTCTGCAGTGACGTGGGACCCAAGTCGTGAGTAAGACGACTGTTTGTTTGATGACCGGAGATGTTTCACTGATAAGGTCCAATGTTGACGGTAGGCTTTAATCTTTCACACAGTGCACAAAGAAGCTGATGAATGTTGCTTATCAGCTCGACTGTTTTTCAGAACTTCTTCATGGTCAGGCAATGGAACGTTTGCTTCATCATCATCTATTGGTAAATCGGGTGCAGAGGCAGCCACGAATACTTTCGTGAAAGACGCGCAACAAAATTCTGTGCTTATGGGTATAAATATGTACACAATTTCATATGGAAACATACATAGACACATTAACCTTGCAACAGTGATTGCTGCATCGCATTCCTTATTGACATAACGCAGTAACCATGCAATCACTCATATACATTTCCATTTAAACATAATATTAGGTTGTCAGGCACCCATACATCGAGCTTCTTAGTGATTTCAAGCTTCTTCAAATGGTTTATAACGGTTTGATGACTACTATACCGGTCTCTTTCGACCAATTCTGCGATTTTATCGCAATTTTCGACGACAAGCCTTCCGGAGCTTGGCGCATCTTCGACCACCTCTACACCTGAACGAAAACGTTGAAACCATCGTTGTGCGGTGGAAATGGAAACTGTATCGGGTCCATAAACTGCACAAATTTTATTGGCGGCTTGAGATGAATTTTAGCCTTTATCGTATAGTACTGTAAAATATGCCGTATTTTCTCTTTATTTTACTCCTTGTTTGTGACGCTATAACTTACGAACGACTTAAAAGAAACGACAATCAATTAAGCACGTGTTAGCGCGTGAAATGAGCTTTCCAAAAAGGTATAGCATGACGACGAATAAAACTAGAACTACGTGGTTTCAGCGCCAACTAGCGAAAATACCTCAAAACTTTTTTGACGACCTAATATATGTATGTACATAATATATATATATACATAATTTTGTATTCGTATACATACATATATAGTCGTAGAAGTTCCCTATGCGCTTTCTCAACGACGTCCGTCAATTGACCGCAAATGTTTGTCTTCCACAAATAATCTATCGGTTGGAACTTAAGATTTTATCGTTGTTGGTAAACGATTAAAGTTTTGAGAATCCGTTTTTAAATAGTCACATATATCCTTTGGTTATGCTATTTTTTGAGAAAATAGGAAACCGCCGAGGTCACGAGTTTCAAGTTCAGTCATCAAAGAGTCGGTTGCCATGGCGCGATAACGGTCACTACGTTCAAATGCTACGTTCCTACCGGCAACATTTTTGAAGAAATATGAACCGATGTTTACACCGGCCCACACCGGCTATTGAAAAAACTGCCTCTACTTGGATCTTCTGTTACTTGATGACAGCTTCTAACATAGTTTTTATATGGTTCTTAAGTACATTTCTTTTGTATTGTAATAGTTGACATCTTTGAGACAAACCTAAGAGATTTTAGTGAAACGTCCTTTAACTAATTTGAAACCATGTTGCTGAGTTGACAGTCCGTGGCCGAATAAAAAATCCGGTGCGATCCGGTTAAGTAGACCCAACTGTCCTCAGAACAGATTTGAAGACACTGCCGTACCCTCTAGTCCGAAAGCGATTTTGGTATCTAATTTCGCCGACAAGACTGGATTATCTACTTTGGACCTATCCATATAGATAACAATGTAAAGCTTAGATGAACGATCATAAGCATAAAATCAAAGAACACGCGGCCGCAGTGGACCTAAACGAACGGGTAGGCCATTTAACGTTTTAAATTTGAATTATCCATATTTTGACATTACAAACGTCAAATACCATACGGAAAGATATTCAGTAAAAAGTCTAAAATCTACGAAATGGGTCGCTATTCGCTAGAAGAAAACTGGGAAATATTGAAAAAAAAAACCGAGGATGGTCAATTTTGCCGAAAATGCATATTTTCGGAGGAGGCTCATTTCCACCTCGATGGTTACGTTGACAAGCAGAATTGTCACATTTGAGGCACAGGACGGCGCTATGTGCCATACAGCAAATGCTACACTCAATCTTTTACGCCCTATCTTCGAAAATCGCATAATCAGCAAAAGAGGTGATGTGGATTTGCCTTCCAGAAGCTGCGATTTAACCCCATTGGACTATTTTCTGTGGAGAGCTGTTAAAGATAAATGTTACGCCAACCATCCAGAAACAATTCAAGATCTAAAGTACGAGATTCAAGCTGCTGAAGCTGCCATATAGACTGAAAACATCAAAAAAGTACTCCAAAATTGGATGGATCGGATAAGCTTCTGCAAACTCAGCCGTGGTGGTCATTTGTTCAAAATTGTTTTCCACAAATAAATTTCATAAAACTACCTTTTAAATAAATGTTAGACCTTTGAAAAATATCAAGCCGTTTTTTTTTTTATTGACTTTTTAAATTTAAAATTTTATATGGCCCACCCTTTATATTGTTCTGATTCTAGCCACTGAGTCATCATTAAGCAACATCATTAAAACTTTTATTGTATTTCCAGCGCAAAATTGTTAGTAACAACAATCTTCCACGAATACAAAAGTGAAACCTCTAAACTCATTGCAAAGCCAACCGTCGCGCGCGCGTTGCAGTTGCCATTCGCGTATTATCTATTTTGGTTTGAAGGGTGAAAGGGGTTTCGCATAATTCTACGGCAAGTACGCACATTATTTTGCTGCTTTTGTTCTCAGCTCTCCTTGATTTATTTGCTGCCGCCAGTTCGTGTGGCAACAATAAAACGCATTTTCTGCCATCGGCGACGTTCATAATTCTAAGCGTGCACCAGCGCTGCGGGCTAATAAGCAAGTGTGTGTCGTGCCATATATCAAATAGACTTATTGAATGTCGAAATATACTAAAATGTATGTATTAAAGCGCGACTCTATGCACGTGTGTGTGCACACACAGCCATTTTTATGAAGGGTTCCATGCTCTTCGCATTATTAGCCGCCACAATGAATGGCTGTGTGGTAATTTAAGCGCAATAAAAAGTAAAGCAGAATGCAGCAAAAATGACAGAAATTACTGAAATCTAGCAGAATCATCGTTGCAGATAATTGCTCGATAACTGATTGCATTAAAATGCATGACGAGCGCTGATTGCAACGCGCAGCAGCAACAATTCGCTAAAGGTGGAGGCAGTACGTTGAGCGCGTCTCGTGAGTGTAGAGTGTGGAGCGAATTTCACAATTCATACGCTGACTACTTGTACACTAGTTATATAAGTTATTGCATTTCATGCGAAAAGAATTCCCATGTAATCGAGAAAGCTTCACAGATTGATCGGTCAGTTTGTACGACAGCTATAAGCTATAGTGATGGGTTTTGAAAATCTTATTCGGAAATTGCACCATTGTCTTAAGCAATAGTTCATGTCTAGTTTCGTGAAAATGTCTCTTCAATTAAGAAAGCTCTCCATACAAGCACTTGTTTCCTATCATCTGGTTCTTGAAGCTTTACATTGTCAAGAAATTGTCATCAACTCCAGTTACTGGATCGTTGGGCCTCAGACTAGTTCAGTAAGGGTTGGTCCACTGCTATCAGTTGTGCAGTCCCAAGGTCCTTACAGCCCAGAGTATTTCGGAATATTTTCCTCCATGAATATCCCGCTTTTGTGGATCTCATAAACTTAGACATTCTGTTGATAAAGCAGAACTCTAAATAAAACACCTTAGCAGTTTTGGGATAGGTTCGGGGCGCTTTACCGCTAGCTACTTTCAAACTACAGGGGTTTTTAGTTTGGTTCAACAAAGGACTGAACTTAACTATCCAAGTGTGATCCTTCCGCCAAATGAGGGATCAGCCATCTAATCTAGCCTAACCTTAGAAAATAACTTATACCAAATTTTTTGAAGATATGTCGACGGTTTCGAAAATGGGAGTCCAAAATTTCAGATCTATGTCTGATAAACTTTGGAACTAATTCATGTTTACACAGATAGACGGACAGATTGATGAACGGACTTGGTTAAATCAGCTTAGTTGGTCACGCTGATAATTTATACATATATTTATAACGGGGTTTCCAATAGAGACAGCAAACGACGCTAGAGAGCGCTACGTCTAATTTATGGTCGACAGAATCGCCCGGTCAGATCAATGATTAAGTGTCTAGTGGACCAATTTGAATCGACAGGTACAGTACAAAATGTTTCCGTGTCAGTGAAACAAAGAAGTGCCCGAAATGTCGAGAATCTTGCTGCCGATACCAGCATATGGACTTGAACAATATGTGGTTCCAACAAGACCGTGCCACAAGCCACACAGCGAATGTCACAATGGATTTATTTTCAATAAAGTTTGGAAAACTTGTTTTTTCACGAAATGACCCAGTCAATTGTGCGCCTCGGTCGTGCGATTTGACGCCTTTATACTATTCTCTGTGAGGCTGTGTCAAGTCTATGTCTATGCCAACAATCCAGCGACGATTGACGAACTTAGTACGGATATCAAACTTGAAATTACAGCAGCATCGGCCGATAAGCTTGAAACTCGAAAATTTCGTTCAGCGTGTGGAGTGCCATACATTTCAAAATACTTTTGTAGCGCTCTTTTTGAAAAAACTCGTTATTTTATAAAGTATCCAACTCTTCTTTCTGGGTGATAATATCTTCGTGGCAAATTTAATATCCCCCATTATGAGTATAGAGAGAAGATATCGGCGACTTCACTATTATATTTCCAATCTCTTCTTGTTCTTATTACAAAACCTTGCAATATTATGAAACTTAAACAGAATATTTTTACCAAAAAGCACTTCAAATTCTTCTGAAAGCTCAACAAATACTAAGTGGCACACATATAAGTCTCTCTTCCCTACAATTTATACCTCAATGGGTACTGCTTACCAATCTCACATTTAATAGCTGCTCTCAAAACACATTTCATTCGCTGTGCTTGCGTTTTGATTTATTTCGTTTCGTTTTATTTCGAAAACAATGCTTTTATGAGCGCCTAAAACTGTGCTACGGCAAAAACAACAGCAAACAATACATCGTGGAAGTGCGTGCAACAAAAGCATAAAATACGCAAATGAACTCGAAACTGGCATTTCAGCAATTTTGCGCTCAACCCACTGATCTCAAGCACTCTAATTACTGAACTAAAGCATTGGCCTGGCACAATTTCGTTGAACGCGCGTGAGAGCCCACTACTGTTATAAGCTCATAAATTATATAAGAGAGTTGCTTATTCATGTATATTATATTCCCGTGTGCTTGTGTTTGTGTGCGTGCATCATAAATCCATTGATTTTCCATATTTTATAAGCATTCAAATTTTGCCGCTATTCAACTTTTCTACAACATTTAATTTGCAGCTGCTCTACGCAGTATTTATTTTCTCCTTTCGATTTTTCGAATTTATGCTGCTGAATTTGCAATATTGCCATATTTTTTGTTGCTGCTTGCATGTATATAACTGTCTGCCTCACATCCCAACTCACACTGTTGCGCCTCATTGTGACAACTAGTAAGCGGCAAACTCCAGAAAATTATATTTCAGTGAATTTTATATGCATTAGGGTGAGGCAGAAATTTTTTTTAATGAAATGTATGTGTTGAAATGAATCCTTACAATCATGTTAGTCTCGCTACGTTTTATTAATTTTCGTTCATAAATGAAATTTGCGGGGATTTTAAATCACCCTAATGTTTATATACATGTTCATATACATTAGGGTGATTCAAAAAAAAATTTTTTTTTCGTTTGGTACAGGGAAAAATAGACACCTCTAAAAAAGCTTCTTCAAGCATAAGTTCTAAATGTAACGGGAAGGTCCTCCTATATATAGTTTTCTAATTTTTCTTATTATCAGATAGAAAAATTTATATCTCGCTTCTAACTACTTGAAAAAATATCTTGTTTCTTAAATTTTGTAGGAAATTGAATGCTCTACAAAAAAGGTCTCTTTTAATTTTTTCGTAAACCCAACCGTTTAAAACATATTAACAGTTAAAGTTTGATTATTTTTGGGAAAGTTTTTTATTTCTTGTGAATTTTATAACTCAATGAAAAAAAATTATTATGAATGATGAAACTCATAGGTTTTTGGAGTGGCTTTCTTAGAGGTGTTTAGGAACCTATTTTTCAGAGTACCAAACAAAAAAAAAATAAAAAAAATTTTTTGGGAAACACCCTAATATACGTATATCAATAAATATACTATATACGTATGTTCTGCTATGTTTTCGCTTCATTGGTTTGCAGCAAATATATTTTAGGCATTAACTGCCGTTATTAGTTTCTTCAATTTGAAAAATGGGAAGTAAAAATAGAAAATTAACTTCACCCTTCAGCAGCTCAGAGTTTTCATAAACTGTCCTTTAAGTTTTTCTCTAAAGATCACACACATAAAAATATATATATTAAGGTGTCAAATAAGTCCCAAGTTTGTTTTTTATACCCTGAAGAGTTTAATGATGTTTGTAGCAACCAAAGTGAAACGTCGGAGACTACTTAAAGTGTATATATAGGGTAGTCGAAGAAGTCTTTTCTTATTTCTAATTAAACTTCAATTTATTTTTTTTTATTTATAATAAACTTTAGTGAACCAAATATGTACCATTTTGGTCGATCACTTTTTGTCATTTTTCCGCTAGAGATATTATTCCATCAGTAAACAACTTTTCTAGTTTCTCGATGAAAAAATGCGACAAGTAATTTTCACAGGCTTTTTTTGAAGTCAACTTTACTCCAATAAGGGAGTTCAGCATTGACCGAAACACATGACAGTCCGATGGTGCAAGGTCTGAGCTATATGGTGGATGCATCAAAATTTCCCAGGAAGACTCTCTTGACAAAGCTCTTTCTATTGATCAGTTCTGGCCATTTTTTTCGATTGCTTCCTTCAATCTAATCAGCTTTTGGCAGTAAAATGTAAATTCTATCGTTTGACAGCTAATAGTGGATAATTCGTTTCTAATCCCACCAAACGCTCAGCATAGTCTCTCGAGGCGTTAATCCTTGTTTTGCGACCATTTTTTTAACTTCATCATTATGTGATCGGAGGATGGAGTCATGTGTAGAAGTTCACGCAAGTGAGGAAAGTTCTCTGATCGCCATTCACTTGGGAGTGGCCAGAAACGATTCTTTTACATATGACTCAAGCAGCTCACGACTTCCGGTCTTTGACCAAGTATCCTCTGGGTAGCCTAAGAACATCCGTTTGAAGGCGAGCTAAAGTGAGAAGGCGAAACACCCCTGCAGGGTTGTGCGCTGGGTTTGGGACCCGCCACGTAAAAAAACACCCCCCCAAAGAAAGACAACAACAAGCCTCGGATGAGTGACCCCCCTTTTGATGACGACCATGGCAAACGAAATAAGGACTATGATTTGAGGGCATGCACCTGGAATGTCCGGTCCCTTAATTGGGAAGGTGCCGCTGCCCAGCTGGTAGATGTCCTCGTAAAGATAAAGGCTGACATCACCGCCGTCCAAGAAATGCGATGGACGGGACAAGGACAGAGACGAGTAGGTCCTTGTGACATTTACTACAGTGGCCATATAAAGGAGCGCAAGTTTGGTGTTGGATTCGTGGTGGGAGAGAGACTCCGTCGCCGAGTACTATCATTCACTCCGGAGAATGAACGTCTAGCCACAATCCGCATCAAAGCGAGGTTCTTCAACATATCGCTGATTTGCGCCCACGCCCCGACGGAAGAGAAGGACGATGTGACCAAAGATGCCTTTTATGGTGCTTGGAGCGCACTTATGAGAGATGCCCCCGCCACGATGTCAAAATCGTGCTTGGCGACTTCAATGCCAGGGTGGGCAAAGAAGGTATCTTTGGCACTACGGTCGGTAAATTCAGCCTCCACGCGGAAACATCCCCAAATGGGCTGAGGCTGATCGACTTCGCCGGGGCCCGAAATATGGTTATCTGTAGACTAGATTCCAGCATAAGAAGATACATCAAGCTACCTGGCTGTCTCCAGATCAAAAAAACCACCAACCAGATCGATCATGTTGTGATAGACGGAAGACACGTCCCCAGTGTTTTAGATGTCGTGCGCTCCGAGGTCCTAACATCGACTCGGACCACTATATTGTTGCAGCCAAAATACGCACCCGCCTCTGTGCAGCAAAAAACGCACGCCAACAAACACAAGGATGGTTCGACGTCGAGAAGCTGCAATCACAACAGACAGCCGAACGTTTTTCTACTCGGCTTGCACTCCTGCTCTCTGAGAGCACTCGTCAACAACTCGGTATAAGGGAACTGTGGGACGGCATTTCAAACTCCTTACGTACAGCTGCAACCGAAACCATTGGTTTTCGGAAAGTGCAGAAGAACAGCTGGTACGACGAGGAGTGCCGTGTCGCAGCGGAGAGAAAAAAGGCTGCCTACCTCGCAACGTTACGATCGACCACAACACGTGCGGGATGGGATAGATACCGAGAGTTGAAGAGGGAAGCGAGACGCATTTGTAGACAGAAAAAGAAAGAGGCCGAAATGCGTGAGTACGAAGAGCTTGATAAGCTGGCCGACAGGGGTAATGCTCGAAAATTCTATGAAAAGATGCGGCGGCTTACAGAAGGTTTCAAGACCGGAGCATACTCTTGTAGAACCCCCAAAGGTGATCTAGTTACCGATGCCCAGAGCATACTTAAATTATGGAGGGAACACTTCTCCAGCCTGCTGAATGGCAGTGAACGCACAACACCAGGAGAAAGCGAACCCGATACCCCAATCGATGACGATGGAGCAGACGTTCCATTGCCCGACCATGAAGAAGTTCGAATAGCAATTGCCCGCCTGAAAAACAACAAAGCGGCAGGGGCCGATGGATTCCCGGCCGAGCTATTCAAACACGGCGGCGAAGAGCTGATAAGGTGCATGCATCAGCTTCTTTGCAAAATATGGTCGGACGAAAGTATGCCCAACGATTGGAATTTAAGTGTGCTATGCCCAATCCACAAAAAAGGAGACCCCACAATCTGCGCCAACTACCGTGGGATTAGCCTCCTCAATATCGCATATAAGGTTCTGTCGAGCGTATTGTGTGAAAGATTAAAGCCCACCGTCAACAAACTGATTGGACCTTATCAGTGTGGCTTTAGACCTGGTAAATCAACAACCGACCAGATATTCACGATGCGCCAAATCTTGGAAAAGACCCGTGAAAGGAGAATCGACACACACCACCTCTTCGTCGATTTGAAAGCTGCTTTCGACAGCACGAAAAGGAGCTGCCTTTATGCCGCGATGTCTGAATTTGGTATCCCCGCAAAACTAATACGGCTGTGTAAACTGACGTTGAGCAACACAAAAAGCTCCGTCAGAATCGGGAAGGACCTCTCCGAGCCGTTCGATACCAAACGAGGTTTCAGACAAGGCGATTCCCTATCGTGCGACTTTTTCAACCTGCTTCTGGAGAAAATAGTTCGAGCTGCAGAACTTAACAGAGAGGGTACTATCTTTTATAAGAGTGTACAACTGCTGGCGTATGCCGATGATATTGATATCATCGGCCTCAATACCCGCGCCGTTAGTTCTGCTTTCTCCAGACTGGACAAGGAAGCAAAAGAAATGGGTCTGGCAGTGAACGAGGGCAAGACGAAATATCTCCTGTCATCAAACAAACAGTCGTCGCACTCGCGACTTGGCACTCACGTCACTGTTGACAGTCATAACTTTGAAGTTGTAGATAATTTCGTCTATCTTGGAACCAGCGTAAACACCACCAACAATGTCAGCCTAGAAATCCAACGCAGGATAACTCTTGCCAACAGGTGCTACTTCGGACTAAGTAGGCAATTGAGAAGCAAAGTCCTCTCTCGACAAACAAAAACCAAACTCTATAAGTCTCTCATAATTCCCGTCCTCCTATATGGTGCAGAGGCTTGGACGATGACAACAACCGATGAGTTGACGTTGCGAGTTTTCGAGAGAAAGGTTCTGCGAAAGATTTATGGTCCTTTTGCGCGTTGGCCACGGCGAATATCGCATTCGATGGAACGATGAGCTGTACGAGATATACGACGACATTGACATAGTTCAGCGAATTAAAAGACAGCGGCTACGCTGGCTAGGTCATGTTGTCCGGATGGATGAAAACACTCCAGCTCTGAAAGTATTCGACGCAGTACCCGCCGCGGGAAGCAGAGGAAGAGGAAGACCTCCACTCCGTTGGAAGGACCAAGTAGAGAAGGACCTGGCCTCGCTTGGAATATCCAATTGGCGCCACGTAGCGAAGAGAAGAAACGACTGGCGCGCTGTTGTTGACTCGGCTATAATCGCGTAAGCGGTGTCTACGCCAGTAAAGAAGAAGATTATGTGATCCACTTTTCGTCTCCTATTACAATTCGCTTCAGAAATGGTTTGATTTCATTTCGTTTCAGCAAAAAATCGCAGATGTTAATTCGGTCCTTTAAATTTTTCACAGACAATTCATGTGGTAACCAAACATCGAAGTTCTTTTTGTAGCTAGCCTTTTTTAAATGGTTCAAAACCGTATAATGACAAATGTTCCTAAGCGATGTCATTGCTGTTTATGTGACGGTTCTGATCAATCTTTTCCATAATTTCATCGACTTTTTCAACGATAGGTCAACCGTAGCGAGATGCATCTTTCACATCGAAATTTCCAGAACGGAAGCGAGTGTGCGATGGTTGCGCTACACGAACTGATATAGCATCGTTTTCGTAAGCTTCGCAAATTTCATTGGTTGCTTGTGTAGCATTCTTCCCTTTCTTATAAAAAAATTCAAAATATAGCGAATTTTTTCATTATTATCACTCGTTTTTGAACAGCTTATCTTTTTTCAACTCCTCCGAATCTCATCTTTTCAACGCTATATGGTATGGCACAACGTGATTGGTAAAACTGGGGCTATAAGACTGCAACGACATATATTAAGGGGTTACATACGTCCAGCAGCACTAAAAATGCGTTAAAAGAAAAACTATTTTCAGAAGGAATAGCAATATAAATAAATATAAAGAAATTTCATACAATGTTAATTGGTACTTAAAAGGGTTTTATAAACTGTATTAAAATGTATTTTAATTTTTCTTTACAAAAATTAGTACATAAAATATCACGTGAAAGTACAATTGAAAAAAAGTTGATCCACGGTCTGCATCATTTATCCTTGATATGTTGATGGATTTGTAAAAAAAAAAATATTGTAAAATGATGTTGTAGTTATTGTCTGTCGAGCCATATTTTTTAATTTCGAAAAAATTTCCAATTTACGGAATTTAGAAAAAAAGCACTTTAATTATGTTTATAAAATTTTTTAAAAAAAATATCGAAAATCCGGCTCGACAAACTATAGAGAAAACATTTTCGGATATTTAAAAAAAAATCGTCAAAAAGTTAAAAACTGGGGAATTTTTATAATCGATTTTCACAGAAATACGCCTAAAGCTATAGAGAATAACCTATAAAAAAAACCGATTTTTTTAATTCTGTTCGTATATAACCCCTTAAGAAAATACGAAATGACTTTTCCGACTACCCAAAACATGTATATATGATTAGCGTCACAAGTCTAGTCGATGTAGCCATATCCATTTGCTTGCCCGTCTGTATATTAGCGAACAATTCCCTCAGCTTTAGAGATATTGATCTGAAATTTCATACACGCCCTTTTCTCTCTACAAAGCTGTCTATTTACCGGTATCGCTGATATTGGACAACATGCTATAGTTGCTACCATACAACTGAACTATCATATACTCGACCTTGTAAAGAAAATTTTTCATTTGTCATGATATCTTGACGCAATTTGGTATACAATTTCCCACAACGAATAGATACAATATCCGGGGAAGACGTTCAGATCGGGCCACTTAGCATATACATAACTGCATACAAACTCAACGATCAACTATATGGTCTTGTACGAAAATGGTTTGGAGTAGTTAGCTTCACGAAATTTTGGCACTACAATCTCTGATTCAGACCGAAGCACTGTAACTTAAACTTACATTGGACGATAGAAATCAAGCTAAAGATTTTTTATATCCTTTTTTGCTAAAATAATTGCACTTAGAAAGGCTATAATAGCTTCGGTGCGGTCAAAATAAAAGCCTTTTTTATTTCTCCACGCCCCCTGAGGTTTCTGTTTTTTTCCTAAAATAAAGCATCCCACGTAAACAAATAACAGTATTTTTAGTTTTTTTTTTAGTTTAAACCGTGCCCTAATATATTTACTGGGACAATATATATTTATGAACGCATAATCACATACTCCTCCATAAAAATATCTTTATCCTTTTGCTCCCACTCCTAACCATATATTATAACTGTTATTAAGTATAAATTCACGCCTTATCTGTTTCATTCATTTTCCACCATTTTCCCCGTCGCCAAATCTCTTACGTCAGCTAATCCTTTTTATTGCTTATACAACAAACTATATTGTCGCATAACTTTTGTTAACAATTTCGCAATTTTTCTTTTTTTTATTATTTTTACGATTTTCATTGTCTGCAACCAATTTTATGGGGATTAAATGAAATATGTGCACTTTATTTCTATAGAAACGATTCAATGTGTTAAAGGATACAAATTTATTGCATGAATTTATGAATATATTTAAAAGCAGTTGTAGTTGTAGTTGCTGTAGTGGGGCACTGAGTGTTAATTTGTTGGCGAAAAATTATTGTAATAGTTGACTTCATAAATGTGATGTCAGTAAGGAGATAAAGCACTAACTACATTTGATGTGTTCTGACAGGGAAAAATTTAAATTTTAGTGTGAAAGCATACATTTAGGAGTAAAGCAGTTTTAAAACAATCACTGAAAATATTTTTTTTATTAATTTTTACAAATATTTTCCCACAAATAATTCCATATGAATATGTAAACAAAACAAAACAAGTTTCACTTAGTGTTTCTCATTTACTTAGACCAACCAAGGAGCAAACCTGATGTCATTTGAAATTTATCGAAACATAAAATTATCTACACTATGCCCAAGTCCGAAGTTTACCCAAAACCAAAAGTATTGCTTAATGCGCCAAATTACATATTATCTTATAGATTGGGGGCCAATTCTGACAACAATGTGATCTGAAGCTAACATCTCCAGCTCCTTTTAAAAGGTTTAAGACAAATAACTTGAGATGTCTATCTCAGAAGAAATGTGTACATTGTATTTTAATGGTTTATGACTTCGCTCAAATACACTTTTCACCTAATTTTAGGCAAGATTTAATTAAAAGAATATCTCAGAGTTTCTTCAAAAGGAGTATAAGGGATATCTTGAGATAACTTTCTGAACAGAAATTTCAACATTTTATTTGAATGGTTTATGGCGTTGTTGAAAT
>CM050323.1:65675466-65714162 GCA_027475135.1 Bactrocera correcta | reverse complement strand
TATTGACTAATTTGTTTGATAAATTGGCAAGATTGCTTTGAATGAATGTGAAGCTAATAATAAATCAATGCTGCTTAGGCATTGTAAGGGTTTAAAGAAATTAAAAAATGCCATTGCCAGTGCCTTTTCAGGTTTAATTACGTTCTAAGGCTAAGAATGGGCTACGAAAACTTTACTGAACTTGAGTTTGAACTTGAACTGGCGTTTCTTGCTGTCTAATTGCCACCTTCTTGACTTTTAGGGGAAATTAGCCTGTTGGATTTTGTTGGAATAAAAATCAGTATTTATTATGAAATGAGCACTTGAAGTTAGTTACACGTTTGACCTGCCAGTTATAGCTCTAATTCGGTAATGACCTTTTAAACAGAAAAACTTATAATCATATACATAACTGTAAAACTACGAAAGTAGGTGTAAGTGAACAATGCGATAAATAAGAATACAAACTAAACATCGCATTGTTGCCAGACTTATGCAAAATCTTATACATACATATTGAGCTTATTCTTATACAATTTCAACACTTCTTCTTAAGCAAATATATGTATGTTATACAAAATTATAAAAATTACATTTTAATTCAAACCAAGTAGTTTTGAAAAGTAACAGTGCTTTTGCTTACATAAATTTTTAGTAAATATATCAGCAATGTTTTTATCAGTGGAAACATATTTTAATAAAATTTCATTGCTCGCAATTTTTTCTCTTATAAAATGAAATTTAATGTCAATATGTTTTGTTCTTTTATGATGTACAGGATTTTTGGAAATATGTTGAGAGCTTAAATTATCTCCGCAGATAACCATTGGCTCCTGCTTTGTCCATCCAATTTCGGTTAAGAGATTACGTAAGTATATTGCTTCTTTAGCGGCTGCGGTCAGAGCGACATATTCCGCTTCTGTACTGCTTAAAGCAACAACACTCTGCTTTGCTGAAGACCAGGAAAATATGCTTCCACCCAAAAGGAATGCATATCCAGAGTAGGATTTTCTATCCAGCTGATCGTTTGCCCAATCGGCATCTGCGAAACCTTGCACGGGTTCGCCAATTTTCCCGGTATACGATTCTCAGATGAACTGTACTAGAGAGATATCGTAAGACGTGCTTAGCGGCAGCTTCGTGCTCCGCATGTGGATTTGTATTGCGTTGCGAAAATTTACTCACAGCATGCAAAATGTCTGGCCGGCTCAAAATTGCTAGGTACATCAAAGACCCTATTAGTGATTGGTATTTATTTATAGTTCCTTAACGCAGCTATCATCCTTGCAACCGATATGAAAACCTGGATCGAGCGGTGTTACAGCTGCACGACAGTCTTTCATACCGTATTCGTCTAACAGATTTTTTATATACTTTTTTTGACAAAGTGATACTGCACCTCGATCGCCGTCTCGTTGTATTTCTAACCCAAGAAAGTATGAGGCAGGACCTCCGTCATGCATCTCGAATTTGGATGCTATCTTCTTCTTAATCGCGCGTATCTCGTTCTCGCTGGGTGATATGATTAATAAATCGTCTACGTAAACAGCGATGTAGCTGCTTTGTTGCTGAGTCTGCTTGAAGTAAAGGCAACCCTCGTGCTTGCTTTGTTTGAAGCCAATATTTTGTAGTACTTCATCTAGCGTCTGGTTCCATACGCGGCCGGATTGCTTAAGCCCATATATAGCTTTATTAAGCTTTAAAACTTTGTTAGGATGCTTTGCGCTTACGAAATTTTGTGGTTGCTGCATGTATACTACTTCATCTAATTTGCTGTTTAGATATGCGTTGGAGATGTCCGCTTGATGCATGTATAGCTGTTTTTCTGCAGCTATGGCGAACAACATACGAATGGTTTCGTAGCGTATTACAGGAGAGAAGGTTTCACTGTAGTTGATTCCCAATTGCTGTCCGCAACCCTTTGCGACTAATCTAGATTTGAATTTTTCGATTTCACCATCTCGATTTCTCTTTACTCGAAATACCCATTTCGAACCAATTGACTTTGCACCAGTAGGCAAATCAACCAACTCCCAAGTGTTGTTAGCTAATAGTGCATTGTACTCTGATTGCATAGACGCTTGCCAATTTGTTGCATATTGGCTCTGCAATGCTTCTGCGACTGTTTGGGGTGTTTCGACATCATCAAAAGAATTCAAGTTATTTAACACGTTATACGCCTTTTTGGGTCTGCCTGGTTGACCTGTGCGTATAAGTTTTGGACGCCCTGGGCCCCGTTGTTGCGTTTCTTGTTGATCATTGTCACTAGCGCTGACAAACTCTTCTTCTTCTTCTTCTTCGTCGGAGTCGCCACACTCGTACTGTGGTTTATCGTTACAATTTTCAGATGTTGACTCACTTTCAATCTGATTTGACGTTGCATCTTCTTTGGAAGACGTGTGTGACTCAAGACGAATAATGTTTGTCTCAAAGTCATATTTCGCTCTGATGAATTACATTTCTCAGATGTTACTGTGTCAAACTCACCTTCAACAAATTTGACATCCCTGCGCTCTATCACTGTACGTTTATTGCGATCATACAAGCGATAAGCTTTTGCTGATATTGAATAACCGACGAAAATATACTTTTTTGCATTTGCTTTAAATTTGCCCGTTCTATTTTTATCTATAGCAAATGCACGTGAACCGAAAACTCGAAGATGTTTTACCGACGCTTTGCGATCTTTCCACACTTCGAAAGGGGTACACCCATTTAAAGCCCTAGTGGGGCACCTGTTGCGCAGATATGCGGCCGTTTGTACAGCTTCGGCCCATAGAAATTCTTCTAATTTCGCGTGAATCAATAAACTTTTCGCCATTTCCACTATTGTACGGTTAACGCGTTCAGCAACGCCGTTTTGTTGAGGCGTGTACGGAACAGTGTTTTGCCTTTTTATACCGCATTCATTTAAAAAGTTATTAAATTCATTGTTCATATATTCAGTCCCGTTGTCACTACGCAAACATTTTATTTTGTTACCGGTTTGTAATTCAACGTAGCTTTTAAATAGTTTAAATTTCTGAAACACTTCATTTTTAGCGCGCATGAAGTAAACAAAAATTTTACGCGTATAGTCATCGATGAAGGTCACGAAAAAGCGATTTCCAGCTATTGATTTAACGTTCATTGGGCCACAGACGTCGCTGTGCACCAACTCAAGTACACTTTTTGTTATACGCTTTGCGTTTTTTGAAAATGGTAATGCACACAATTTTGCTTGGTTGCATGTATCGCAGTTCATGTCCGTATATACACATTCAATGTCCATACCTTCTACTAGTTTTTTATCATTTAATAATTTTAAACTTTGAAAATTTAGGTGGCCAAAGCGATTGTGCCACTTTTTTACATTTGATGTGTCCCTTAACATATGCACTTCACTGTTTTTCGCCAGCGTTTCATACAAATACAAGTTGCCTTCTTGCTTTGCTCTTAACACAACTTTATTGTTTTTGTTTTTTATTTGCACTTCTTTTTCGCCAAATATTATTGAATTTTTGTATTGTGTCGATTTACTAACCGACAAAAAATTCATTTGCAAAGAAGGTACGTACAACACATCACGCATTTCAATATTTCTTTTATTTACTTTTAGGACAACTGTGCCTATACCGAACGATTCAACGTATTTATTAGCTGCTAATTTTACCGAAGTCTTTGTTTCACTGAACGACACAAACATGTCTTTGTTGCAGCACATATGTGTTGTCGCGCCACTGTCAATACACCACGTATTTTTTCTTTGCTCCGCGGCACTTACATGTAACAGACAATTTGAATATTCTGTTTTGCACTTGTTTTCTTGCGCTGTCGCTTTTTTGCGACATTCACTAGCACGATGCCCAATTTTATCGCAATAGAAACACTTGCCTTTGAATTGTTGCTTTTGATCGCTTTTCTTTATGTTCTTTTTTACACTTTCGTTATGACTACTGTTCGTTTTTTGACACTTATTATATTGCGCATCCCTTTGCACATGTGCGTGTGCGTATACCGACGCACTTGAATTATCGCGTTCGCTTGTTTCTGCCTTTCGCGCAGCTTCTTCTAGAACTTTCAATTTTACATCTTCAAACGACGGCAAGTTGTCACGCGTTTCAATCGCAACAACAAAATTCTCCCCAAAAATTTGGTAGGCTACACAAAAGCATAATTGCTTTAAGATCATCATTGATTTTTATGTCAAGCTCAGCTAATTTGTCTAAAGTTTCGACAAATGTTTGCACGTATTTTGATGCGTCTTCCCCTGGCTGCATCTTTAAACGCAAAAGCTTTTGGTAAAGTTGAACTTTTCTGACTGGTCCAGTCGGCAAATGAACATCACGCAATTTTTTCCATGCGTCCGCTGCGGTCGTACAAGCTTTTATATGCAAAAGCTGATTTGGCTTTACGTTTAAAATGAGGCACGCTAACGCCTTTTGTTCTGTCATGTCCCATTTTGCTGATTCTGCTTCAGTTGCTGCCTCGGGCTTCGCATTTGTGATCACCTGCCACAAATCAGCCGTAATTAACACACTGCGCATGGTCATGCACCACACGTCGTAGTTATCATCACCAAGTTTTTCGATTTGATGTGATACGTTCATTTTGCTTTGCAAAAATTTTTCTACACCGACTCGATATACCGATTTTTATTGCCGTTTTCGCGCACTACTTATTCGCGATGGGTCTGGGCCCATAACCTTTGTTGGATTTTGTTGGAATAAAAATCAGTATTTATTATGAAATGAGCACTTGAAGTTAGTTACACGTTTGACCTGCCAGTTATAGCTCTAATTCGGTAATGACCTTTTAAACAGAAAAAATTATAATCATATACATAACTGTAAAACTACGAAAGTAGGTGTAAGTGAACAATGCGATAAATAAGAATACAAACTAAACATCGCATTGTTGCCAGACTTATGCAAAATCTTATACATACATATTGAGCTTATTCTTATACAATTTCAACATAGCCTTTTGCGCTTTTTGTATCAAAAACTTTCAAATGGAAAAATTCCCCAAAAATATCCTTTAGAGGGAAATTCACCTTTTGCGTTGTTTAATACTTTGCATCATTTTTTATCCAAAAATCTTGCATTAAAAACTTTCAATTGGAAAAATTCGCTAAAAATATCCTTTCGGGGGGGAATTTGCATTTTGTTATTATTCATACTTTGAACGCAGAAATTTTGTATAAAAGATTTTCAAATGGAAAAATTTCCCAAAAATATCCTCTTGAAGGAAATTCGCCTTTTGTGTTGTTTAAAACTTATAACCTTTTATTACGTAAAAATTTTTTATCAAAAACTTTCAAAAGGAAAAATTCCCTAAAAATATCCTTTTGGAGGAAATTTGCTTTTTGTGATTTTTGATACCTTGAACATTTTATTACGCAGAAATTTCGTATCAAAAACAGTCAACAGGAAAAATGCACAGTCCGATTATCTGTGATTTTTTAGAACAAATTACATCCCATCTAGTACTCGCATACAATGTAGTGCTCTGAACTTTTAGCACACCATAAGAACATCAAATTCTCAAAAAAGATATGTTTTTTTGTCCAAGTATCGAGCACTAGAAATGCTCCTAAAAATTCTGACGCCATTTTATTTCAAACTTTTAAAACTCTTGTTTATGTTTTGAACACAACAAATAAGTTGTTTGAAATAAAAACTGCTCTAAAAATTTAAATTCAGTAGAGGTCATCTATTGAACTTAAGCAACACTACCGCTCACATCCGCATTCACCCATCAGATCGCCAAGTTTAACAAGCACATCAAAAACTTTCAAATAAAATTCTTAAATGCCACGTGCCAAGCATTTCACTTCCCACTTGCAGCGCTCAAATACAGTGTTTACATTAAAATTCATTGCGAAATGTTAATGAAATGAGAAAATTGCAAAATTTTGAAAATATTTGATTTTCTAAATGCAAATAAAGCATGTTCACTTTGCGTGTGTGTGTGTGTTTTTTTTTTTTTTTTTTTTTTTTTTTTTTGTTGTCGGAGGGGGAATCTTCTAAAGATACTGCCAGGGTGAGGCTGGCAGCATGCACGATTCATATTGTTCGCTAGAGTACACCTCTTTCGGGACCACGCCCAGCCAGTGTTTGTTCACTACGCTGAACTTGCGAAACAGTATGCCTACATACTAAACCCTTAACTCCGGCTGCTTTAGCTTGTATTCGGACCTGCGGGACCGCCGTTAAGCACTACTTCGCAGGACCGAGCTGGGCGATAACTGCCTCTTCACGATCTACCTCCAGGGTTATTCACATGGTCTTATGCTTCTGCGCTGCCTCTCCTTCATCCTGAGTTCCCGGAGCGCTATTGCACTCCACTCTTTCATTTTAGCCCACACCAGCTGTGATCGCAGCATGTGACTAACTATGTTGTCGGGCGTCATCCTTTCATCTGTTAGCTTTTCGATGGTCTCTCTCTCCATTGCATACCTCGTGCAGGAGAAGAAGATGTGCTCTGCGTTTTCTGCGGCATTTCCACAGAAAGAACAGTGTGTTTCGTCATCATGGCCAAATCTGTGCAGGTATTCCCTGAAACAGCCATGGCCCGATAAGAACTGGGTTAAGTAGAAATCTGTCTCCCCATGACGTCTGTCAATCCAGGCCGGTACATTCTTTATAAGCCTATAAGTCCATCTTCCTTTATCTGCCGCATCCCATTGCTTTTGCCACTCCTCGAGACTTGTCTTCCTCTCGTTTTTGCGCTCGTCGGCCGTTAGGCGCCTATGCATGGCTTTTGTTTTAAAGTAGACTCTACTTAACTCAGAGGCCATTATATCCGGTGGCATAAGACCAGATATGATAGCACTCGCCTCGTGCGACACCGTTCTAAACGCACAGGCAACTCTAAGGGCGCATAGCCTGGACACAGATTTGGCCATATTGACACAGGTTTTTTGACGAAGGGCTGTCCCCCATATCGGAGCTGCGTACATAAGCATTGATTGGCTAACTTTAGCCAGCAGAGCTCTTCTACTTTGACTTGGGCCACCAATGTTTGCCATTATTCTCGACAGGACCGCAGTCACTTTAGACGCTTTACCACAGGCCTTTTCAATGTGCGCCTTGAAATTGAGCCTCGTATCGATCATAACTCCAAGGTACCTCAGTGAATTTTGTGTTACAACGTTGTATCCATCAATGTTCAGAGTCACCGTTTCTAGCTTTTTTCTGCTCGTGATGAGTACTGCCTCTGTTTTTTCACCTGCAAGCTGCAGCTTGTTTCTCACAAGCCAGTCTTTGATTTTCGACACGGTCTCATTGCATATGATCTGTATCTGCAAGAGTTCTTTAGCTACGATCGTTACGGCAATATCGTCGGCATAGCCAATTATCTGTGCTTCTTTTGGCAGCGGTAATCGTAACACCCCGTCGTACAGCACATTCCAAAGTAGTGGACCTAGAACGGAGCCTTGTGGTACACCACCTGTCACCGTGTAGGTTTTTGGACCTGCATCGGTATCGTACAGCAGTAGTCTGTCGGACAGATAGCTGCTTATTATCCTCAGAAGGTACCCCGGGGTGTTTCTTGCCTCTAGTGCTCTCAGTATATGTGGCCAGTATGCCGAATTGAAAGCGTTTTTCACGTCCAGCGTAACAACTGCGCAGTATTCTTTATCTCCATACATCCATCTGGTGCCCTCTATGGCTTTGGCCGCAATGTTCGTCACTTTTCCAACTGCATCTAAGGTGGACCGATGTCTTCTGAATCCAAATTGGTTTTCAGATAACCCAGGTGATTCTTCTTCTAGGTGGCGTTCTAGGCGTGTGCAAATTAGTCTTTCCAGTATTTTGGCCATCGTGTCGATCATGCAGAGTGGGCGATACGCACTCGGCTCTCCCGCCGCTTTGTTTGGCTTTTGGAGGAGAACCAGCCGCTGTTTCTTCCAAACTTTCGGGAAAACACCTTCATTCAGACATCGTGTGTAGAGTTCGGCGAATGCCTTCTTGATATGCCTGATGGCAATTTTCAGAGCTTTGTTCGGGATGCCATCAAGTCCAGGAGCCTTTGCGTTGCCAAATCTCTCCGCCACTTCCATTACCTCCTTCTCGTCTACAATTGGAGATTCCATCCTGGTTGGTATCGTTCTACTCATCTGTGGTTCTTGCGTTGGGAAAAGCGTTTTCACCACCTTTTCTAGGAGGATCGGACAGGTTGGCGCTTGGCTTTTACCCCCTCTGAATTTTGCCATCACTATTTTATATGCGTCACCCCACGGATTCTCGTCCACCTTCTCGCATAATTCTTTAAAACTCGAGGACTTACTTCTTTTGATAGCCTTTTTGAGTTCTTTACGTTTTTTTTTGAAGCTTTCTCGCAATCTAGTATGATGTGGCGTGCCTTGGCTTCTTTGGCAGAGGCGTCTCGCTTTATGACATTCATTTCTCAGTGTGCTGATCTCCTCGTTCCACCAGTATGCGGACCTGTGGGTTATGTTGTGCCTTTTCCTACACATAGCAGCATCACAGGCCTTACTTATACGCTTAACCAGATTTTCAGTCTGTTGGTCTACGTTGGTCGCACCATCTAGGTTCTCATCCAACATAAATTTGAAAATTTCTTCATCTAACGTTTCAACCTTCCATCCTTTTTTCTGCCATTTTATAGCGCTGGGTCGAGTTTGTATTTGTTTTCGGATTTCCAGCAAGATGGCCAGGTGATCGCTATGCGTATAAAAGTCGCACACCTTCCAATTTGCAAATCGAACTAGCGTGCTGCTGGCGAATGTTATATCTATTATCGATCCACGTCCATTCTTTTCAAAAGTATTTCTACCGCCGGTATTGAGCAACACGGCGTCTAGCACAGAAAACGCTTTGAGAAGAGCATTACCCCGTCTGTTTGTGTAGCTACTACCCCACTCAATTGCCCATGCGTTGAAATCGCCTGCTATCACGTTTGGCGTGGTAGTGAGGGCGTCTCGGACTATTTGATCAAGAATTATTTCGTAGTCTCCTTGCAGCACACTCGGGGGAATATAGCAGCTGTAGAAATAAATGCCACCTATTTTCGCTCGTGTATAGTAAGATCTTCCAAGGAGCGGTTTATCTTGGAAGGCGTTACCCCCACAGGCCCATATGGCAGCTTTGTTTTCCTTGTCGGAGATCCACGTTCCCGCATTTATGTTTTTATATTGCTCACACACTATCGCCACCTCTACCTTTTCCTCGAAGATTGTTTGCTTCAGCAGCTCTTGAGCAGCTTCACAATGATTTAAGTTGATTTGGACAACCTTCATTTCATCCTTTTACACGCCGCTTGATATAGAGGACACTTCCAACTTCCAATCCGGTGACCTGTCTCCTTTTTCCCACTGCTTTTGCATGCCGCACACGACGGGCTTTTATCACACTCCTTTGCGAAATGCCCTTTTCACCACACTTAGCACAACATTTACTTCGATCATCCACACTCGTACATGCCCTCGCCAGATGGCCGTATTCCAGGCACCTGAAACACTTTTTGAGATTCGGCTTCTCCCTTATTCTGCAGACCACCCATCCAATCTTGATCTTATGAGCGTCAAGTAGCCGCTTTGAGTCCGCTGCGGGGAAGGCTGATGACTGCCGTCTGTGTGCCCGCGTACGCCTGCCTCATTGTTTTGATCGCCTTCTCGTCAAAGGAATTTAGCTCTTTGATTTGTGAGCGTATTGCCACTGCTATGTCTTCTTTGGTGGTTATTTCGTCCAAGTCTCGAATCTCCACTGATACTTCGTGGGTTAGAGCTCTTATTTGCGCCTGGTCGCCCAGAACCTTGCATATTTCCTTTTCATATGCTCCCGTGTTCATCTGGGCCTTCTTCATTTCCAGAAGTATTTCGCCTTTTACCGTCTTCCGGATCCGCGAAACGTTTTCTCCCAGCTCTTTCAGAGCATCTTCCTTTTTGACGGCTCTAAGCATATCGCTGTACGACATGCTTCCAGTGCGCGCAATGATAATTGCATCGGGCCTCGGACGTGGAGCAGAAACCGCCTTCTTTTTCATGTTTTGAGTTTTTGGTTTCACCTGCGTCCATTCACTTCCCTGTTCTTCTGCCTTCCGTTCCTTTGCAGGAATGTTTCCTTCATTCCTCTTCCACGCAGTGGTCCTCTTTTGGACTTCCTCTTGGCTGGCTTTCTTCTTTGGTGGGGTCTTTCGCGTCTGCTGCTCATCCTCGCGGGGTCTTTTTGGAGTTGAATCTACTCCAGTATGTCTTAAAGTAACATTTCGCCTGGTTGCTTTAACTTTGTTAAACTCCATTTGGGCGCGTTCATGGAGCTTTGTGACAGATGTTAGCAAATCCCGGATCTGATTATTGATCGATCGCTGAGGCAGTTTCATTGCTTCCGTTAGCCTCTTAATCATATCTCCCAATTCAGCCATAATGTAGAATATGTGTGTGTGTGCGGGTTTATATGTGTTTGTACGTCATAGAAAATTGTTATTTCACCCGCCTCCTCACTCGACATTTACAGCTAATTCATTGACTAACCGACAGTTTGTTTAATTTATAGACGCCGGAAATTTCGTAGCAAAATGGAAAACGAAAAATTTTGTTAATTGAAATGAATTATGAAAAGAGGAAATTTGCGTAAGACACGACTCGAAATTTTGATTGAACGTGTAAGATTCTATTGTGAAATGAAAGGAAATAATAATATTTATTTATTATTATTTTTTTTAATATTTAGTAAAACGTAGTATACGTATTGAATATGCATAAACAAGTCGAAAATTTGAAAAAAAAAATGTATATTCTCTGTAGGTAGAAGTTTTAAAAAATTTTAAAATTATTTGAAATAATTAATTTTTATGATTTGTTATATAATATATATGAAGTTCACTAAGTTTTAAGAAAAACAAATTTTTTTATTAATTTTAGTTATTTTTTTATATTTTTTTGTCCTGATTTTTTTTCAAATATTCTAAAGAATATTTTATGATATTTATATGAAATATGCGAATAATTTATTGTTTCTTTTTTCCTTAAAAAATAAAATTTTCTAGAAAATTTTTTTAAAGATATTTTTTACACGCTATTTTCCAAATATTTTTTTTATTATTTTTTATACAAATTTTTATTACAATTTGTATTGCCAATTTGTTTTTTTTTTAACAAAAAAGTTAAAAAATTCAAAACTACATATGTAAAAAATATTAATATTTTTTTCGAAGAGAATTTTTTCTTAATTGGCTAACTGAATTTTTTACTGAAATAAATATTCAAATTTTTTTATTTTAACTTTTTATAAATAATTTTTTTCAAACCTTATTTTTTTTCAGCAATAAATATTCACAAAATATTTTTATTTTTATTTTTTTTTTATAAACACATGTTTTTTTTAATTTAAGTTTTTAATTTTTAAAAATATACAGAAACTTTTTTTGCATTTTGTTAACACATTTTTTTTTTAAGTCCAAATATTTACTTTTGTATTGCTTTTGTTTTAATAAATATTTTTCGCAAATTTTATGTTTCATATATTATATATAAATATTAAATTTTTTTCTTAATTTTTTCTATAAACATATTTTCTTTCAAATTGAAGTTTTTTACTTTTATATTTAATCATCAGTTATTTTTCTAAAACTTTTAACAAGATTAATTCTTTTTGTGAAATTAAATTTTCTTAGTAAAAATAATTCTTGAAAATTTCGGAATTGCGTGTACAAAATTTTAATTTTTTTCCTATTTTTTTCTGTATTTCATTTTTTATTTACATTTACTCGTACTGCAATACTGATGTTAAATATATTTATTTTTAATTTTAGTTCAATTTTTATATAAAACTTTTTGAAATTTAATTTTATACACCTATATTTAGACAACAGTTGGCTCCCAAATCTTAATTTATTTAAATTTTTTAAAACCAATTTTAGTGTATGAATTTTCTCTATATATATTTTTCCGTAGCTCCTAGGTGGAACATGGGGCCTCAAATGAATTTTTCTTTAATATTAAATAATTTTTTTTCTTTAGTAACCAAAATTATATTTAGAAACAAAAATTTAAATATTTGTTTTTAATATATATTAAAATGAAACGAGGAGTTTGGAGTTTTATATTATAAAGTCCTTTAATTCACGTTTTCTTATGGACTGCTTACAAAGAACTGAACTGAGTAGAAAATGGAAATATATCATAAACTGTAAATACATAGATGCGTGGAATGGAATAATTCAAGGTTGCAATAAATAGTATTATCTAAAATATACATTGGTAGTCTAAACTACTTCGTTGCGCCAACACCTCCCCTCGAAGTAGTGAGGCTACTTGTCATGCCTAACGCTGCTGAACATTTGCAATGTTTGACGCTGCTCAAGCTTTTCGTTAAGACGTCTGCTGGCATATCTTCGGTGGGCATATATGTTAACGTGATTCTTCCGCTTTGGTGACATTGTTTGATGAAATGATGGCGCACGTCGATATGCTTTGTATGCGAGCTGTAGCCTAAGCACTGAATTAGTTTTTGAGCGCTTTGGCTGTCGTTGAACAATGTAGTGTTCTCATACGATATGCCGAAATCTTTAAAAATGCCTTGGAGATATATAGCTTCTTTCGTCGCTTCTGTAATTGCCATATATTCGGCTTCGGTACTGGAGAGCGCAACGGTGCGTTGTTTACGCGCCTCCCAACTTACTGCTGCGCCAGCCACTATGAACGCATATCCACTATAGGATCGCCTGTCTATTATATTTGCACCCCAATCTGCATCTACCACACCATATAGGCTATTGTCGTTTTGCGAATAGAGGAGACCATAATTTCTGGTACCATTTAAGTAACGTAGAACTCGTTTTGCGGCTTTCCAGTGCTGCTCGTTGTAGTTCGTATTAAACTGGCTCATATAATTTACTGCGAAAGCTATGTCTGGCCTTGTTGTAACTGCTAAGTACATGAGTATTCCTATAAGTCTTTGATACGGATAACTCTTCATAGCTTCTTCATCGACTTTAATTGGTTTTTCAATTTGGAAGTTCATTTCTAGAGGTGTTTTTGCTGGTTTGCAATTAGCCATATTGAATCGTTGTAAAATAGTTTCAGTATAAGCTGGTTGCGATAAAAATACTTGATGTGAGTTTAAATTCTGCTTAAAGTCAATGCCAACGCAACGCTTTACTGGACCAATATCTTTCATTTCAAATGATTCGCTTAATGCCTTCTTGATACTTTTTAGTAACATATTATCGTTTGACGCTAGTAACAAATCGTCTACGTATATTGTTAGTATTAAAATTTGTTTACCTTTTTGTTTGATAAAAAGACATGGATCTTGTGTAGATGCTTCCAAACCAAGCTGTTTCAATTTAGTTGTCAATCGATTGTACCACATCAAACCGGATTGTCGTAGTCCATATAGGGCCTTTTTCAGTAAGCATACGGGATTACGGTTTTTCATCGCTGTAAGCCACTTTTCTGCAGTCTCTTCGACATTTTTACTATGCTTTGTTATACCCTGACTACCTGTAGGCTCACCTGATTTTATTTTGTTCAAAACTTCAATTAACATTTCTGGGACTTGCAAGTATACGACTTCTTCTAGTTCTCCATTGAGATACGCAGTAACGACATCCATTTGATGGATTTCTAAGTCCATTTTAGCTGCCATTGCTGCAAGCAGACGGATTGATGTATACCGTGCCACTGGCGAGTAAGTATCGTGGAAATCCTCCCCTTGACGTTGAGTATATCCTTTCGCAACGAGACGTGCTTTCTTCTGACCATTTTCTTTCGTTCGCAGTACTAAACGGCTGCCAATAATTTTACTGTTTTTAGGTTGATTGATTATGTCCCATGTTTCGTTTGAAATTATTGCCAAATACTCATCTTCAATAGCCTTCTTCCATTCTAATGAATAATTACTGGTATTTTCTTCGAACCAACTTGACGGAGTTTCGTGTATACCAATACACGCCAATTCACTTATTTCAGACTCTTCGTCTTTATTTTGAGTTTCGCAATTATTTTCTTTTGAATGGTGATAAACCTTTTTCGGTCTTCCGCGCAAACCAGTCTTAAGCTTTTTCGGACGACCTTTACCACGTTTAACTTCTGTTTCATTTTGGTCACTGTTACACGTTTCAAACTCACTTGCTGTTTCATCACAGTCTTGCATTGATACTGATTTTTCAAGCGTCTTTGTTTCTAATTCAATAGTATTATTTTGCATTTCGATTATTTCTTCATATTCGTTTTTGAAACCGAATTCGTCTATAAATTTAACGTCACGACTAATGATAATGTCTCGTTTATTTTTGGACCATAAGCGATAAGCTTTCGATTCGGACGAATATCCGACAAACACACACTGTTCAGATCGAGACTCGAATTTACCTTTCGATTGTTGTTTGTTTAACACATAGGCTTTTGAGCCAAACACTTTCATATGAGTAACTGTTGGAATTTTACCAGTCCATGTTTTATGTGGGACTTCTCCCGTAGATTTTGTAATACACCGATTTCTTATATAGCATGAAGTGTTTATTGCTTCAGCCCAGAACGAAGGAGGAACACCAGCTTGCTTCATCAAGCACCTAGCCATTTCCACCAGCGTCCTGTTCTTTCGTTCAGCAACTCCGTTTTGCTGTGGAGTATGCGGGGTTGTTAAACGTCGTTTAATTCCGTATTTTTGCAAAAATATATCAAACTCACGATTACAATATTCGCGCCCATTGTCAGATTGCAATGCTTTTATTTTTTTTTTACCCGTGAATGTCTCTGCCGCACTTTTGAACTTTTTGAACGCTTCTAGCACATCTGACTTTTGCCTTATAAAGTGAATTTCACACCATCGAGATTTGTCATCAATAAATGTAACAAAATAATTTTTTCCACCGTTTGAGCTGCACCGCATAGGACCACATACATCACTATGCACTATTTCTAGTAAATCATTGGTACGATTATTAGCGCTTTTGGGAAAAACTGTACGAGTTTGCTTCTCACTCAAACATATTTCACATGCCGATAAACTTTCTTTTGTGTTTACTTTTAGTCCATGTACATCGCCGTTTTTGGCCATTTCTTTTAAATGTCGCTCGTTAAGATGACCCATTCGGCAGTGCCATAGATTTATATCACTTATATTCTGAGCTAAATATGCACTATTTTTACTGTCTTTCATAAAATATAAATTGCCATTTCGTTCTGCAGTAAACAACACTTTTTCGTTTTTATCAATAACAATCGCATCGTTTTTGCGAAAATGTACTTCATACCCTTTGTCCGTCATTTTCGACACGGACAACAAATTAGTACGTAAATCTGGCACATAAAGCACACCTGTTAATGTTATATTCTTTTCGAACCCTTTCTCGTCTATTTTCACTTTAATGTCTCCTGCACCAGTGATTTTCGTAGAATCGTTATTGGCTAAACTTAACACTTGATTCAATTCTTTAACTTCAAGAAAATTATTTTTGTTAGAACTCATGTGCGAAGTGCACCCACTGTCCAAACACCAGTTGTCAATTCCATTTGGACACAAAAAAACAGATTCGGTTGCTCTAAGAGAAGCATTTTTCTCTTCGCTTTTGTTCGCACTGTGATTATTACGGTTATTCAAACGACAATTTTTTGCATAATGACCGTTTTTACCACACTTATAGCAACAAAAATTTCGTTTCGTTTCTGATTGTTTTTCACCACTGGATCGATCGTTATTGTTTTTACTTTTGTTGAATACATTTGCTTTTGTCATATTTTTTGCATATAGAGCATCACTCTCACTACGCTCATTTTTTGCTTTTCGCGATTCCCACTCTTCTAATATTTTTACACGAAGCATTGTGGGTTTTGGCAAATCATCGCGTGTTTCAAGTGCACACCGAAATGTTTCATATGAGTCTGGTAAGCTATATAATAATAAGATTGCGAGCAAATCGTCACCGATTTCAACCCCTATTTCCTTTAACTTAGCGACCGCGTCAAAAAAATCATTTAAATGGTTTCTAACCAAATCACACTCTTTCATACGTGACAGCGCCACTCTCTTTAACAACGTAGCTTTTCTAGCGGGGCCTTTCGACTCGTATGTCGTTTGTAATTTTTGCCACATTTTCTGCGAGGTTGTACATTCAGAAATTTGATTTAATTCTGTGGGACTTATTGCAAGCATAATATCCGCACACGCCTTTTCGTCGTTTATTTTCCACAAATTTGCGCCTGCTTCATCAATTGGACATTCTATTTTACCGTTTGCGTATGCCCATAAATCATTTTTTACCAAAACTGCGCGCATATGCAGCTTCCATGTGTCGTAATTTTCCGCGTTTAGCGGCTCGATACGTGCGACTCCTGCCATACTCAAAATTTTCGCTTAAATTTCTTTTTGAAATTTATACCACGCGTGTAACCGACAGACTTTTCACGCCGCGAAAAACTTTTATTGCTGTCTATAATATAAAACTCTTTTGTGATGGGTCTGGGCCCATAACCTATTAAAATGAAACGAGGAGTTTGGAGTTTTATATTATAAAGTCCTTTAATTCACGTTTTCTTATGGACTGCTTACAAAGAACTGAACTGAGTAGAAAATGGAAATATATCATAAACTGTAAATACATAGATGCGTGGAATGGAATAATTCAAGGTTGCAATAAATAGTATTATCTAAAATATACATTGGTAGTCTAAACTACTTCGTTGCGCCAACAATATATTTTAACTTAAATAATAAATTTAATTTTTTATTTAATTATTTTTGTCTCTAACACCAAAAAAATTATTTTTATATTTTATTTTATTTTTTTTTTGTAATTACTATTACACTATCAATCTAAGCACTATTAAATAAATTACAATTAATTTATTTACGATTATTTTTGTTTTTTAATTTTTGTTTATTAATACAAATTTTTATTGGAATTTTCCTTTAATGATTTTTATTGCTTTAAAAAATGTTTTCAATTATTTGAATTATTTTGCTCAGTATCTAAATTAAATTAAAATTTTTTAAATTTAAAAAATTATTTTTACAAATGGAAATTAAAAAAAACCATTATTTCAATAATTTACTAATAAAAATAAATCTAAATATTTGAAAAAAAAATTCCGTAAAAACTAGTTATTTTATTTTAATTTTTATATTTTTGTTTAATAAAAATATTTCAATTATACATATACATATTTTTTTCCATATTTTTAGTTTTTATAAATTATTTTTTGGATAATTTTTTTTTTTTATTTGGAAAATAACAATTTAGCTTTCTATTCAAAATTACTTTTTCGAGAGCACTTTGCGCGTCTGACCCCGAAATTCCAAGCGAGCGCCGCTGGGGGCCACCACTTATTCATATTCTTATGTTTGTTTGTTGCTGTAAGAAATAGTTCAGTTTGTGTATAAAAATTTTTAACACATTATGTTTGTTGTTGTAACAATTGCCAGCGAGCACATGACTTGCCAAAGGCATTAACTTAATCCTTTTTTGTTTCAAACTTATTTTGTTATATAATTATTATTTAATTATAGTATTGAAACAAATAAGCAGTAATTAATTATCAATATAGCAATATTCTGCCTTCATGTATGTAGCCAATATATTGCTACTCAATAATAACATCATTAATATTTGCAAAATAACAACGCACGTAAATAATAACTCATACGCCCTGACAGCTGCCGCTTACTGCTCACATATATTGTATATAGTATGTAGGTATGTTCGTGTATATTTTCCCACATTCTGCTGCTTGTCGCTATGCCATCACTTCCTCTTGTCCCTTTTTACTTATCTTTCGATCTACTTTCTCACTCACTCATTGGCAACTTTTCTCTTTTGCGCTCAATGTCACCCAAGTCTCGCATAGTTAGTGAAGGTGGCCGCTGTTTTCCTCTGGCACATAGCTGCTGCCACCGCCAACTGTTGCTTCGCGCTATTTGTGTCGCCGCTAAAATATTTCTTTATTTATCTACTTACATATATATGTATATACTCATATATATTTTTCCTTTTTCTTTTTAGCCGTTTCCATTGTCGCGCTTTGTTTTTATTTATATTTTTAATGATTATCGCCATGCCGCCATTGACCGCCGCCAGCAAGGCGTCAATGTTGTTTTCGCAACATTTGCCACTCACCTCTCTTCCGCCTAACGGTAGCCGCGCTCTGCAAGTTGTTTTTGTCATTACTGCTTAAAGAATTTTTTTTTGTTTTTTTTTTTTGTGGTTTTTTGTGATGTCTTTAACATTGCCCTGCCTTCGGATTTTTTTCGCGTTCAAGGTGAATGTGAAGCAGAAAAATTTTAAATTTATTTTTCTTTAGTTTTTCTTACTGAAAGGAATTCTTTTTTTTTATTTATTTTCTAGCATATATTTATTTTTGTTTATGCTCTTTGCAGCTAGATCTGAATTTTCTTATAACTGTACTTATTTTTAGTTCATCCTATATACCGTTCTTAATTTATTGCCATTAAATAACTGTATGTTAGGCAACCATATATCAGAGTTGACTTCTTCTTTAATTAATTCTGAAAATCTAGGTCAATCTTCTCTGTTCTAATCAATTTATATACTAAAATTGTCAAAGGAAAACTTTTTGAACAAAGCGTTACAATAGTTTGACTGCAGCGATAATATGTGACAAACAAAATTGCATCACGGCAGGTGTATGTATATAACAAACCATCACAGTAAAATATCAAACCTATGTGACTTTCAGTGGTCTTCTGGTGCAATCGCAGGCAATAAGTCAAATGTAAAAATATAAAATCAAGTTGCCACCTGTTTGAAATTTTTAAATAAAAAAAAAATTAAAAAAATCGCATTTGCATACCAATCTCTATTTTAGAAATATTGGAAAGCAAAATATTTTTAAGAGAGTTGCCACCTGTTAAAAATTATATACATAAAAGGCAATAACAACGCTTGTTTGCAAAATAAAAAAAAGTAAATAAATACACTTTTGCATATAAGTCTGAATAAATTTAAGAAAGATTGTAAAGCAATACATTTTTGAGAGAGTTGCCACCTGTTAAAAATTACATACATAATTGGTAATAACAACACTTATTTACAAAATTGTTACTCAACCAAAATGTTTTAAAAAAAGCTTAAAAATATTTTAGAAGCGTTGCCACCTATTTATAATATAAATATAATTTAATTGGTGGTAAGAACACTTATTTATTAAATGGTTATACAACTAAATTTGTTTTAAGGTAAAAAATATTTTTAGTAGTGTTGCCACTTGTTAAAAAATTAAGTGTAGTAAACATATTTTGTTACAACAATACTTACTTATTAAATGGGTAATCAACTAAAGAGCTCTTCAGGAGGTTACAATGAAATAGATTTAGAGTAGGGTTGCCATCTAATAAAAATTAAACTGTAATATACATACATACATACATACATATGTAATTGGTAGAACTTACTTACATACTATGTGTATTCAATGAAAGAGGTTTTGAAGTACATTCTCGCAACAATATTTTTAGGTAAGAGTTGCCATCACTTTAAAATGAAACTAAGTTAATTGAATTGAAATTTGTTTCGAACACAGTTCGATGAATTCCTTTGTTGGTAGTATCAGTATCTGCATTGAAGCATTTTGATCTTCATGCCAGATTCTACTACGGAGTTTCCGAAGGCCTTAACGAATTTTCAGCCTTCCGCAAGCAGATTCGAATTATAGGCTCGAATGAGCTGCATTATCTGAGCCAACTTTGATCGTGTAGCTGGGATCCAGACCTTGCCTTTAACTTGGACGGGCCCTATTTTCTTCCACCGCTATCCGCCTAGCTTCTGCGTATACCTACCCTACCTTGGCTTTAGAGGGATTTAAAGTTTGACCGATCTACCGTTGCAAGCACTCATTTTGATTGGTATTGGTCTTGGTATCAACTGACATCCGACATGTCGATGGCGGACTTGGTTTGCTTACGCAGTTTGTACTCTCTGCTCTTGAGCTCTGAGAATTTTTCATTCGCGATCTCGCTTTCAGAACACCAATGACAATCCGGTTCCGGACCAAATCAGCAAATAAATGAGCGGCTATGAAACGCTTTGTTTTGGGTCTGACGGGTTAGCCTCTTCAGCTGACCTCTGTCTCTTCGCAGCCACTGCTGGCTGTTTATGCTTAAAGTTGTTGAAGGGTTTTCGCACAATCAGTGGAATCCTGGATCTTCTTAGTAAACTGCTCATTGGTTGACATTTGCAGCTATACCCCTACTGTCAGCTACAGTTTTGGTCTACCCTTCCTCTAACTTCTTTGACTACCAGGTTCGGTTCCGGCTGCCGCTGGTTTTGTTGCTTTCCTCGAATTAGGCTTAGCTCCAACTCCAGGGTTAGTTCCATTTCTTAACGCGGGCTTCTCCGAAGTACTAGTTTCGTTTAGTTTTTATTTCAGGACTCTCCAGTGTACCCCCCCATCCAAGTAAGCCTATCACCTTACGGAAAGTGCCAGGTATCCGGGCTGGGCTATTGGAGAACCCTCAACCAGGCGATCTTCGACATGAGTCGCATAACACCTACATACAGCGCTTTTTTGTACTCCCAAACATAGTAAAATACGTTATTTAAGCTCACTGCTACCAGTCCGTCCCTGACATCGTCGTGATACTGTGATATCTATTATCAGTCGGCACCTTCAAGGAGGGTTCAGTGGGGAATTTTCGCCGACCAATAATCATGTCTTTTTCATATATTATATATTGGTCGAAAAAGTAGGTCTCTTTCAGAGAACCTTTAAGAACCCACATAATCACGAAAGAATATGACAACCTGTTTGCGATTCGCCCTCTTCATTTTTTCTCCACTGTATTTTCAGCCCCCCAACTACTTATTAAAATTTCTCTAAAGCACTTTTATTAAATACAAGTAAAACTCGGTTATCGCAACCGGGACAAGCACAAAAACCTGTCAGATAAGCACTTTTAATGAATACCACATTTAATTGCATAGATGGAGCTGAAGCTAAATAAAATGAACTAAATTTAAAGATTTATCACAACAACTTTGTGATGTGTTGAAAGGAAAAACTGAAGTATAGTTATGTCAAAAGCAGCTATAGAAAATAAGAGTGCAGATTAGAGGTAAGCTTGCGAGCTTTTCGCAAAGCTTTAAAAGGCGACTAAAGATGGATAACGACGAACAAGCAAGTCAAGCAGACTGCGCAGGCAGCAAACGTGTGCGGCTGACACACAAAAGCAGTGCACGTGTTTTAACTACCTTTTGCAGTCGCTGTGTTTACGCAAATATATAAGTGTGCGTGTATATGTCAAGCACAGATAAGGTATACAAATTCTTTAGAAATTTGAAATTCAGTTCACTGATATGCGGGAAAATATTTGTATAGAGGAAATTGCTGACAAAAAGAAATATGTGTGGAAAATGAGGGAGCAATAAGGGGCATGTGTGTATATGTTTCATATATTTTTATGCACTAAAGAGGGTTGGGGAACCTATAAAATATTTATACCCTCAACAAAGTCAGAAACTCTATAAAAAAAAAATATATATATATATATATATGTATAATACATACATACATTGTATATACAAAGGATTAGCATGACGAACTGAGTCGATTTAGAGAGAGACATCGTCTGTTTGTGTAAACGTGAGCAAATCACTCAGTTTATTAGATATCGATCTGAAATCTTGCACACGTCCTTTTTGTACAAAGGAGCTACTTATTTGTTAGAATTGTTGATATCGGACCAGTTTAGCTTATAGCTGCCATACAAACTGAATAATCAAAATCATGTCTTTATATGGAGAAATTTTATATTTGACGAGATATCTGCTTGAAATCTGGCACAGCTTATTTCCTAAAGCAATAGTTTAATCCTTGAAGAAATCGTTTAGATCGGACAACTATAGCATATAGCTGCCATACAAACTGAACGATCAAAGAATAGTTCTTGTATGAATAACTTTTGTATTTGATAAGATTTCTTCAAGAAATTTGATATGAATTCCTGACAAAAGCTACCCTATAATCTCTGAAGAAATTCTTCAGATCGAACAACTATAGCATATGGCTGTCATAGAAACTGAACAATCGAAATTATGTCCTTATATGGAAAACTTTTAAATTTGACGAGATATCTGCATGAAATTTTGTACAAATTTTTCTCCAAAGCAATTATATAATCTTCTAAGAAATTGTTAAGATCGGAGAACTATATCATATAGCTGCCACACAAACTTAACAAACAGAATCAAGTTTTTATATAGACAACTTTTTTAGTTGAAAAGGTATCTTCACGAAATTTTACAAAAAAGATTCGTTTGTTGGTGTGATACTCGTATTCGAAGAAATTTTTCACATCGTATCACTATAGCATGCAGCCGACATACAAACTAACCGACTATATGGTATCATTTGTATTTGTGAAGGGTATTATATGTACATACATAGTTCTGAGCAACCGAAGTTACCTATGTTGCTTGTTTTGATATATATTACATATGCCATTAATATATATTACATACCAACTACTAGTTATATGTGTATACACTGTTATTTAATACTTAGTAAGCGAAACTGTAATAAATAAAATAAGAAAATGTTGAACAGGCAGCAGAATTTCCAAAAAAATGTTGGTCGCAACCCTTTTGAATTTACTGTGCCCAGCTGTCAGTAGCTGCCAAATATTAAAAAGTGGCAGGTGTTATACAAAGAGTGTGTCAACGGCGCTATAAAGGGTGAATAAAGGCAGAAATTATAGTTATTAAGTCTATATCTCTATAAATACGAAAAAAGTAGCTGATGTGATGAAAATATGTAAGCATATGTACTCAAAACTAAGCTGGCATGATGAAAAATATGCTTTTACTTTTTTTGTTGTTTTTGTTATTATTATTATTACTGTTACTATTTGAATTACTATTAATTTGACTTTTTTATTTTTTATTTTTGTTGCTCTTTTTTTATGTTTCTTGTTGTTGTTGTCATATTTGTTGTTGTTGTTTATATATTTGCTGTTGTTATTGTTGTTGTTGTCGTTTTTTTTTGCATTTGTTATTGTTGTTATTATTGTTCTGATTATTATTTTTGCAGTTATTTTTGTTTTGTTGTTGTTGTTGTCTTGTTATAATTGTTTTTGTTGTTGTTACTAATACTCATCTCTCATATGTTGTTGTCTTCTGCTCCCAGCTCTCAAGTCTCGCCAGTACCAGCTGTCAAAAACTTAAAAGCAACTACACTACAAGTAGTTATGTTCATCATACGCCATGTACGACAAGCCACCAATGCTAACAAACAGCCTAGCAGCAATGGCTTAACTAAACACGCAACTACAGCTGCTCATTAATTTAATTAAGCGGTGAGGCTGTCACACGCTCATAACTTTGTTGGCAGCAAATATGAAAACAGTTTTTGTTGGTGTTGCTGTTAGTGCAAATTGTTGTTGTGCATTTATACAGATTTGCGCACCATTTATAATTATATAAACAAATAGAAATAAATATATATGTGCAAAGCTGCTTTAGTTGGTATTATGATTTTTGCTTGCTGGCCACACATTCAAATTTACTGTATATATACATATATATATTCATATGTACATATGTGTGTTTATATAAATATGTATGCATAAAAGCAGCGTTGCGCTTTCCATTTGCCTTTGCACGCATTTTATTTACGCAAATTCAGCATTTAAAATGGATGAGCGGAATTATTCTGTGTAAACACGTGTAGGAGTTCAATACTCATTGCTATTGTTGTTGTTACTTTAGTTTCGCACACTATCTTTGTTGTTTTTGTAATTTTAATGAAGCCACAACAAATTGGAGCACATGTTTCGCTTAACAACAAAAACAAAAATGTATACTGACACTATAATGGTTAGTAGAATTTATGTATGTATATATTAATGCCTTAACATAAAAATGTGTGTGTGGTCAGTGATTTGCGTAACAGTGGTGGCGAAATATACAAACAACATTTGCTTCAATATCAGTCTTTCTAGATTTGCTAACAGTAAATAAAAAAAGAGATTAATGAAAGTATTTCCTCGTAATTTTAAATTTCTTACTTCATTTTCAAGTAGTTTCACAAACAATAAACATAAAAATAAATAAAATTATAAACTGGTCACCCTAATCATATATTTTTGTATTATGCCATATTTTCGCCATTCGCATGTAGTTAGATTTTATTAACTGACTATATCCTAACATTGATTTGACCAGCTCGAATGGACAAATTTTCCATCAATCTAAGGAATTTCGTTCTTATGGCTGATGAATAACTCAAATTTATTTACATTAGGGTAGTGCATAAAAATTATAAATTCTAAAATGTAGTAAAGGCCATGACACCAACGATTCTTCTTCTTTACTGGCGTAGACACCGCTTACGCGATTATAGCCGAGTCAACAACAGCGCGCCAGTCGTTTCTTCTCTTCGCTACATGGCGACAATTGGAAAATGAAAAACAAACACCAGCCTCGGATGAGAGACACCAACGATTGCTTAATAAAAAAAACTCGATCTCTCGATATTTATAACCCAAAATGCCAATCATAAAGTTTACAATCCATAAAGCTTATGACTTTTATATTATTTTAAGGGGTTACATACGTCCAGCAGCACCAAAAATGCGCTAATAAAAAAACCGTTTTCAGAAGAGATAACAATAGAAATAAATATAAAGAAATTTTATACAATGTCTATTGGTACTTAAAGTTTAAGAAAAATGTATTTTAAATTTTCTTTACAAAAATTAGTACATAAAATATCACGTGAACCAAAGTACAATGAAAAAAAAAGTTGCTCCACGGTCTGCATCATTTATCCTTGAAATGTTGATGGATCTTTAAAAATAAAAAAAAACTCTTGTAAAATGAAGTTGTAGTTATAGTCTGTCGAGCCGAATTTTTTAATTTCGAAAAACTTTCCAATTTACGGATTTTAGAAAAAAAGTATGCGTCTTATGTCATAAATGACACACTTTAATTATGTTTATAAAATTTTTTAATAAAAATATCAAATATCCGGCTCGACAGACTTTAGAGAAAACATTTTCGAATATTTAAAAAAAAATCACATCAAAATATGCTATAAACTGTCTGAGTGCAGACCGTGCCGGGAAAAGTAGTTTCGAGAAAAACGCGTTTAAACTTTCATGTGCCTCAAACGAAGGACAGCTACCTGTGTGCATTAAACTCTCGTCGGCGGTCTGATTTTCGACCATAACTTTGTATCTGTGGGGAATTTTTACAATCGATTTTCACAGAAATATGCCTAAAACTATAAAGAATAATAACCTATAAAAAAGAAAAAATCGATTTATTGAAAATTCTTAAATGATATTGCCTGAAATAACAACTATAAGGCTTCCTATTTGGTCCAAAAAATATTCAAACCTGTCTCCTAAGGTTAATAGTCGGTTAATAGTTAAGGTGGCGAACAACTTTTCTCTGATTGCTTATTTCTTTTATTTTTTAGAAAATAATTTTCTTTTACTACGATTCCAAAATGTGATGTTTAGTTCCTTAACAGCCGAATATATTATAAATAATATTATTTTTAGGCATGTGGTTTTCAAGAAGCCCAAAAAAAACGCATAAAATTCACTGTTATTGTCAAAAATTAGGCTGTGTTATAAACACAAGGGTTTGACATTATATTTCCCAAATAATTTAGAGCCGTGGCTAGCTCGAATAAATTCCAGCTAAGAATCCCAGCTTTCGGCTATTAGTTTTAAGCAATTGGGGCCGCACGTCTGCAATAACGACATACTCTTCCGAGGCGTCAAACGTTTCGGATTTATCTATGTAGACAAACGACTTCAAGAAACACAAAACACAAACAAAAAATGGTCTGGTGCTGTTAAAGCACAATATATTGAAAGTGACGACGCCAGATAATGCGTTCACCGAAAGTTTTCTTCAATAAATTCATTATTTCGTTGACTTAATGGCATGTAGAGCCATCTTTTGGAACCAAAGGTCGTCCACAACAACATTCGACATAAAAGACAGACATAAAAAAGTCATTCCATAATCATAGCTCTATAGCGTTCCCCATTGACTGTAATGTTATGTTCAGCTTTAGAAGAAATATAGACAATGATTCCCTCTGTCCATAACTCACCAAAATGTGACTATTTGAAACTGTAATGGCGTCTCAGCAATGACTTTTGGATTATTATCACTTCAAGTGCGACGACTTTGTTTATTAATGTATCCGTTCAACTAATAGTGAGCTTCAGAGTTGAACAAAATTTTCTTGTGAGAAACGAAATCGATGGTCATCTGGTTTTGGCTCTATTCACCGAACGTGCGACGCGCTTGTTCCAGAGTAAGTCTGATCATTATGAAATGGCAAACCAAGCTGAGTGTAAATCAAGTAAAAACTGTAGAAAAAACCAACTCCGAAAAAATATGGCCTCATACAACCATGCAGCTAAAAAAATACTTAGCATCTTAATAGCTGAATATATGTATTTGTATAAAAATGGAACGAAAATTCCAATCTTTATTGAAAGTAGTTGGAATTATATTAGACCAATCTCTATTGAAAGTAGTTGAAATTATATTAGACCAGTGCAAAACACTTCAAAATGGTAAAAAAGTTAAGAAATTCACAATAGAAACACTAGAGAATGGTAAAAAAATATCTAAGAAACTGGCAATAGAATGAAGCCAATTGAAAATGAAAAATTAAATAACAAAAAAATAAAAAAATAATTTATGGTCGATATAAGGTCGGTCTGCTTAACGACAATCGAACACACATCTCATATTGATCAACTCAATTGGCCTAAAATCGATAGAGTTGCAGTGGAGTAGATAAAAAATGCGAGATTGTTACTAATGCTTTTTATTAATGCTCAGTCTAGCATTGGAAACCTAAGACACCCAGGGACAGCCTCGCATTTGAAACTTCAGACTTCGAAACAGAGTTTCTAAAAACTGATGCTGAATTTTCTTTCGTTTCGAACTAGTATCCAAACTTGCATATTCATGCCGTCAATCATGCTTTAGCAATGGATGCTCAAGGAACAACTCACTGCCAGCAGCATCGCTAATACAGAACATGCCACAAGATAATTGGTTGGGTGTGAAAATAGCGGGCAAGCAATACGGAAATGAAGGATAAACGGATCTTAATAGGTGTCATACCTCCTAATGGGTTAGGTACTTGCGGTGACAAGCATAAGTCCTTGGAGATTCATCTAAAAACAATCGGACAAAAAATTAGTTTTATAGATAGATAATCCCGGGCCTGACCGAAGGATTCTATTTTGTTTTTCAAAATTAACAAAATGGCGGCCTCAGGAAATATTTTTCTAAATTTTTGCGAAAAAATCAACAGTTAATTTGTCTCAAAAAATCGAAATTTTCGAAAAAATAAAAATCCTTCTATCAGACCTAAGTTTATTATATAAATTTAAATAAAATCTACTGAACGATCTTCGAGTTACAGGTTTCATTGATTCAAAAAACATAGTTTTGAGAAAAACGCGTTCAAAGTTTCACACTAGGCCTTGAAGTGCCTGAGCTCTCTTTCTTATTTCTCGAATACCTCAAAAACTAACTGTCGGATCAACGTAAAATTTTCAGGGAATATTTTTAAGATATTACACTTAACGAAAATGCAAAAAAAAAAATATTTTTAAAAAAATTCTAACTATCCCTAATCCCTTAAAGTAAATGAAGAAGAGAAGATTGCATTTGGATTTAAGACATTTTTTATAAATTCCATAACGACTCAGTAATGGTTTATCTAAAAAAATAATTCTAATATGCATCACACTTTTATTGGTAATCGAATAAATAATTAAAATTAAGTTAATTAATAATATTTAAACACTAGAAGAGCACCTTGCAGCCAACTGAACCACCGGCGACAACAGTGAAGAAGAAGAGCGGCTATCAACACATTATTTCCACTATACCAACATAATTATATGCCGCGAGTAATTACTGCATACACATACATATTTCGACAGTATTCAAACTTACCTAAATGCCAGACACACCTTCACATATACATTTATTTATTTGTTCAAAAGTAAAGGTGGCAACAGCGACAAAATAGTGCAAACGAGCTCCGTGACTTGTCTGCTCTTCGACGCGCTCAAAATGTTGTCGCAGCTCGGTGTCTCGCACACATTCACACATATATAGATGTAAAGTATAATAACTGCTTTGTATATATGTATATACATGTTATTATATGTGTGCTCAAATACATAACGGCATGCCTTCATTTGTTTATTTGCAGTTGTTTGCACCTTTTTTTTTTTGATTTTGCTGCACTTGCAACAAATTGTTGCATTTTTCCACAGCCGCGTCACTAAAATTGGGTCGCCGCGTGCATTCACCGCGACAAGTGGAATTTACGTAAATGAAAATATGGAAAGCGAAATGCCAGGAGAAAACAAAAACGCATACAATTTGGCTGGCGCTAACAAGCGTGTGAGTGAAATTGAGTGCAGTGGTTGTAGATGTGTTAGGCTTTGCAGTTGCATATTGAATATGCATTATTGTATATATGTACTTAATATACTATATAATATATACATATACATACGAGTATAACTATTGTATATATATGAATATGTGTATGTATGCAACTTGCATATATATGTATGTACGCGTGCGTTTTGTTTGTCTGCTTCAGATTTCACAGTCGAAAATTGAATTTTGAGGTCGTCGGCTGTGAGTGCCAACACGGAATTGCATTATTTGCATAAGAACAAACAGCACTGCCTCTTTTTCATTACAACAACATAATTATAGAAATACATATTGCTATTTTTACTTAATATTTGCATTATCTGCTAATTTATTTGGCGCCAGCAATTATTCTCAGACGCTTAATACATAAAATGCATTAAAAAATTTTGAAAAAAAATCACAAAGTTTTTTTAATAAGTTTTTTTAATTTTTTGGGGGGAAAAAACATCACAAAAATATAAAAAAAAATAATTTAATTAATCGAAGGTATATTTATATTTTGGAAATTTGCAATTAAAAGTTCTTTTTTAACATTTGAATGCAATTTCACTTAACAAAGTATTCTATTTTAATATTTTGTATATTTTTTCCAATTAAAATAATAATAATAATATTTTTTTAAAATATGATGAAAAATATTTAAAAAAAATTTTAATTAATATGTACGAATTTTATATTAGAAAATATACAATTTATGAAACACAAGGCATACATTTTTTTTAACTACCCGGCGGTAATTTTACGTCGGAAAATACCTTTTCTTTAATTCTTCAGTGGCAATTTCACATTTTTTGAAAAAAGAATAGATATTTTTTTTTTAATCCTTCGGCGGAAATTCGGAAATATTCTATTTTTTGAAAACAAAAAAAAAAAAAAAAAATATTTTTATTATGCCATTAAAAAAAAAACATTAAAAATATTAAATTTTTTTTTTAATTATTCAGACAATTTTATATTAAAAATCATACTACTTTTGAAAAAATAAACCGCAAAAAATCATAAATTTGTTTAATTAATCAGAGGTAATTTCGTATTAGAAGACTCTAAGTAAGAGAAAAATACTCGTAGTTTTCTGAATTTTCGACGCAATTCGACATTTCATTTTTTGAAATTTCATATTAGAAGTTACTAATTAAGAAAAAAAATATTTTTCTGAATATTCGACGGCAATTCCACATTTTAAAACATTTCATATTTTGAAAAAATTTCGTAAAAAAAAATTAATTTTTTTTAAACAATTCTGCGACAACTTTATATCTGAAATATTCCATTTTATGAAAAACAAACTAAAAAATATTTTTCAATTTATTTTAATTATTTCGCTGCAAACTCCATTTAGACAACATTCACTGAAACAACAAATTAAAAATTGTGTATTTTATTTTGGAAATGTTTGCTGCTCTACAACAAAAACACCAATAAATACGCCATTTTTAAGCTCTGTAAACCTATAACTTGGCATTAGATTCAGCCGATTAGAAACAAATTTGTTGCCCAACATAATCACTACAACATCTAAGCATACCTTAAAATTAAGAAAATAGGTTTGGTTTTTGGCTGATATACAACAACATCCTAAACCTCAAAAGATTATATTACTTCTAAATCGATTATCAAAGAAAATTTCGCAATGAAACAAACCACAAAATAAATTCTTAATATGCAATAACTCTCATTCAAAAAATTTTGGAAAAATATAAAGAGAAAATTTCATTTTCTAGAGCCCAGATATTAAATATGAGAATATTGGTGCCCGCAGCTTTCTCTACGCCTAAAATATGCCAATGAAATTGAGTGTAAATATTTTCTAGTGAAAATTTTTTTATTTCCAAAATTGCAAGCCATCGGTCTAGACCCAATCTTAGCCTCCTTATATGCAAAGAAATAATATTCGAATGATATTCCGCATGAATTTAAACCACATTTTTTTTTTTTTTAAATTTTTAAGATATAATAAGGAAGTCAGTTATACATAGTGCCTTTAAGTTATCGTGAAATTTTTACGAAAAATTTCGGAAGTCGGTCCATATAATGTACATATAACATATATATAATATACACATATAATCTTAACATCTTACACCAAACTATTATTGATTGATATTGTTTCAAATATATCGTTAAATGTTAAAAGTATAACAATGAAATGCAAGGAAAATACTTCTTGAACATACCTTTTATTATTTGGTTTTTGACTTGGATAAAATTGGTTCACAGCTTTACTTATCCCACCTAATGGGTTCACGTAAGTTTTGAAAGATCAAAAAAAAATATTTATTTTATTGTTTTTTTTTTAATAATACATATGTTTATAATATTTTCCCCAAGTTTCGAGGCAAACGCAATAAATGTGTAGAATATAAAACAATTGAGAGAACAGCAACTTAAGCTAGACCGGTCGGCTACTTCAATCTTTGTTCGTATTTTTCTCGAAACATGGTTTTGTTAGTAAAGTGTCAGAAGAAATTTCTGAAGTAATTTCGCGGTATGGTTACGAATTGACAGTTATTGGCCGGATAAAATCCGGTTACTTAGACCCAACTGACGTGGGGGCAGTGACCATAATTTCTCAGAAACTAGAGAAGCGATCTTATTGAAAATTTTCACAGTTCTTCTAAAAAAAGACCTCGTTATTGATCGAAGGATTTTTATTATAGATTAACTAATTTTTTCAAAGTAATTTGTGGTAAAAATTAGACAAAAAGTGATGCTATTTTGTTTCTTTTTCTTTCACAACCTTCGATTAATCACGACCTATACTCATCTATTAACCGATGAAATCTGATTTTGGATTTTAAATGAATCGTTGTTGTTGTTGTTACAGACGCAGATTTCCGCCGAGTTGACAGTGCTTGACCGGCTAAAATAATCCGCAGGCTTTGTCTGTTATGCTGACCACCGCGAGGAGACTTTTTGAGCAATGCCTCCGTAAACCAGCTGCCAATGACTGCTTTTACAAAAATTTTTCAAGAAAACATCACAAAATATTATTCAAATGATGCTCTTTGATTAACTGAAAAGTTGTCATAAATTTATTTATTTCTTATATGAAAAAAGTGGTGAAATTAAGGAGGTTTTCGGCCGTCTCATATGAGTTTGAGTATTATTTTTATGATAATTATTTTCGTTCCTCAGAGTGACTCTAAATTGCAGTTTTGTATGTAGTTTCCTTACATAGAAGATTGAAAAAATTCTTTAATATCCCAAAACTATTTTAAATATTTTTTGAGAAGAAGTTTTATGACATAACGCCACTTAGAATGCAAAGTAACAAATATATAACCATTTTATAACCAAAATTTAATTTTACTTACATAAGCTTACAGGTGAAGGAAAAACTTTATAATAGAAACCACTCGTATTGAAGAAAAATTTGAGTTGTGGTTATAAAATGGTTATATATTGGTTATATTGGTTATATATTGGTTATCTATTGGTTATATCTGAGAGTGGCAGCTGAAAATTTACGCTACGTATATGAAATATATTGTAGTCAATAGTAAGAATTAAAAAACTCAATTTCGATTTTTTTTATGATACCTTGTTTTGCATTTCAGGTAACGATATGTAACTTACACTAATCAAAAAATCTCCAAAATGTAAATTTTTCGCTTTAAATAAAAAATTTTAAAAATTGTCATATAAGCCATCATACTACATTCAGTTTTGTAAGCTCACCCAAAACTAAAAAAAAGTACTTGGTAGCTTGCATATAGTGATACCAAATTGTATACCACGGCGTATACGTAACCTTCAAAGCGAAAGTGTCGCACCACTAAATACTTAGTTTAATGCAAATTACGTACTTTCACTGCCAGCGCTAATTGAACTGCTGCATTAACGCTGGTGACAAAAGCTAATAGCAACGTAGCAACAGCAACAACAACAAAACAGAACAACAACAACAACAGTGACAATAAAATTATATCTCAACTAAATTAAATTGAAATTTCCGGCAATAGAATGCTGAGCAGCGCTAGCACAAGCATAAGCTGCGTGGAGGCAATGAAATTTAAAAGTCAAATGCAAATGTGAAGGAAAAAGGTGTGTGATATTATAAAAAATAAAATGTCAAAATGAAGATAGAAGGACGCAGCGTTGGAAAAAATGTCAATTTAATTTTTCTTTTTTTTTTTACTTTTAATACTGCCGCTGCGCGTCGTTACACTACGTTTACGGCTTCATTACGCCACACATACCAATTATGTGACACACAGTTCGCTACCTGGTGCCAGCAATATTCATTAACACCAGTCGCCGCAGCGCCAGTCAGCCACGCACCTTGCCACATCACACCGCACTGCATTGGCAAGCGAACGCGCACACGAAATAACCTAATTTTTATGATCTCTACACTCTGCATACCAGCCCCTTCCCCCAAAAATACACGCAGCAATGAAATTAGCATTACAAATACGCGTGTGGGGCGCTGCAACAGCAGGTGGCAGCAAGGTACTAGCATATTTGTAAGCGCAAGAAAGTTGTGAAGAATTTAGCCGCCAACTTTAGCTGCGCGCCCAAGCAGCTAAAAGGCATGCGAATATGGCGGAAATGTGCATAAAATGCAAAAATGTAAAATTTAAAAATTTATAACAACGCCAAGTTAGCATATTCTAACGCAACGCCTGCCGCTGGCGGACTCGCTGCGCTAAAAATATATAAAGGTGGGTCAAAAAGTAGCTGAATTGCGCAAAGAAGCTATAATACCCTTCTCAGTGCTATTATTTATACCTTAAACTGGCCTAAAATGAGTTTTGAGGAAATTTACCATGAATTTGGAGCGGTCAGTTTGTATGGCAGCTATAAGCTATGGTTCTCCGATCTGAAAAGTAAATCTATATATTATAGCAAGGTTTGTGCAATAATGCTCGCTAAAATTTGTGACGATATCTTGTCAAATAAAAAAGTTGTTCATACAATGACTTGATTTTTATTTGCCAGTTTGTATGACAACTATATCCAATAGAGGTCCGATATGAACTATTTTTTCAAATATTAAACCGTTGTTTTGGACAACTATGAATGTCAAATTTTTTGACAAAATCTCGCCAAATAAAAAAGTTGTTCATATAATGACTTGATTTTGACAAGTCAGTTTATATGACAGCCATATGTTATAGAAGTCGAATAAGAACAATTTCTTCGTTGTTAATACCGTTACTTTTGACAATAATATATGCCAAATTTTTTGACGATATCTTGTCATATCAAAGAGTTGTCCATAGAATGACTTTATTTTTATTGGTCAGTTTATATGGCAGCTATATGTTTTAGTGATCGAATATGAACAATTTCTTCGTGGTTTATACCGTTACTTTAGACAATAATTTATGCCAAATTTCTCGACGATATATTGTCAAATAAGAAAGTTGTCCATACAATGACTTGATTTTGACAGTTCAATTTGTATGGCAGCTATATCCAACAGTGGTCCGATTGGAACAATTTATTGGAATATTAAACCGTTACTTTGGACAATAATATAAACCAAATTTTTTGGCAATATCTCGTCAAATAAAAAAGTTTTCCATGCAAAGACTTAATTTTGACAGCTCAGTTTGTATGGCAGCTATATCCAATAAAGGTCCGATTGGAGCAATTTATTGAAATATTAAACCGTTACTTTGGACAATAATTTATGCCAATTTTCTTGACGATATATTGTCAATTAAGAAAGTTGTCCATACAATGACTTGATTTTGACAGTTCAGTTTGTATGGCAGCTATATCCAATAGTGGTCCGATTGGAACAATTTATTGGAATATTAAACCGTTACTTTGGACAATAATATAAACCAAATTGTTTGGCAATATCTCGTCAAATAAAAAAGTTTTCCATACAAAGCCTTAATTTTGACAGCTCTGTTTGTATGGCAGCTATATGCTATAGTATTCCGCTATCGGTGGCTTCAACAAATGAACAGCTTCTTGGAAAGGAAATAACGTATGCCAAAGTTTAGATCGATATCTCGAAAATTTAATGTTATTTTAAAAATTTGGAAAAAAAATTGAAGAATTTCATTTTTGGCTAACCCTAATATATTTATATACACACATCATATACTTGCATTATACTACTATCTTTGCTATGTCTGTTTGTATATTCGCTTAAGTTTTGCATATGTACATGTTTTCTTGCTCCTCTCGAGATGTTGGCCAATTAACTTCATCCTCAAATAATTTTCAATTCCCTCCGTCGCGCTTAAGCCCGCTTGCGCTCAATATGCATATACTCGCTATCTGCGTCATTTTAATGAGAAATACATTTGAATTTTTATGCTTTATGCAGTTAATTTATTTGCTTGCATAATAGACATGAGGGTGTGCCATTTTTTGAAATTTTTTTTTTGCAGTTTTATTTTTACAACTCAAAACAGGCTAAAAATTTTAAATTTTTAGACATAATAATTTTTTAGTGCATTTTTAAAATACTCAATTATCAAATTCTGTCATTTTAATGGAAACTGCAATGGCAGTAACTGGCAGCTATTCATCTCTTTAATAAAAGCTAAATTCAAGTGGCATCTGTTTACATCATATAGAACGATTTTTAGCCGTTTGTTTGTTTGAAAATTTGAGTCAAAATTACACACTCTAATATATACACATTCACTGGCAACTACAAGCTCATTTATAGCACAGATGTACATATATTATGTGGCAGCGAAAGTTGTGCTTTCATTTTCAATTTCAGATTAATTGTGTGGTTTAATGACAGTAATGCATTTAAAGGGCGGTCATAGTTGCATAAATGTTAATGGAGACACTCAAATTGAATTTGGCTGCGAAAATGTTATATTTAAAGATGAAAACATTCAAAGGCTTTATTAAATTTTCGGATAACTCTGAAAACGATCAGCACGAGGAACTTAAGTGCCGAGCTGTTTAGTCGAAGAGATGGAAATTCATATCGTCGTCTTCCTCGGACTCCAACTCCTTCTTTTTGGCGCCTTTCTTACTTCTTCTTTTAATGTTTCAGCCATGTTGCTGCCTGCTTCTCTATCTGTCTGTATAATATAGAAGCAAAATAGTGCTATAGTTTTTGAGATATCCCTCTGAAAATTTAGTACGAGTCCTTTTCTCTACAAGAAACTGCTCATTTGTCGAAATCGCCGATATCAGACTACTATAGCGTAAAGCTGCCATACAAACTGAACAACAAAAAACCAGTTTTTATATGAAAAACTTTTTTGTTTGACAAGATATCGTCAAGAAATTTGACATTCCTGGTTGTCCAAAACAGCAGTTTAATATTTGAAAAAATAGTTCATTTGGGACCACTATTGGATATAGTTGTCATACAAACTGACAAATCAAAATCTAGTCATCGTATGAACAACTTTTTTGTTTGACAAGGTATCTTCACAAAATTTGACACAGCTTACTTTACAAAGCATTGATTTAATATGCCAAAAAAATTTCGAGATCGGACCAATATATCATATAGCTGCCATACAAACTGAGCGATCAAAATCATGTTTTATATGAAAAACTTTTTTATTTCGTGAGAAAGCTGCACGAAATTTCACAATAATGATTTTTTATATCAAGACTATAACATCTCGGCATATTTTCCGGATCGAACCACTATATCATATAGCTATCATACAAACTGACTGATTAAAATCAAGTGCGTAGTGAATTTTTTTGTTTATATGAAGTGTATTCTAACGTCTGTGCAAGCAATTTCGACGGCTTTACTGTTTTTTTTATAACAAAATATTAACTGTTATCCCACTCAGAAAAAAAATTTTCACCACTTTTTGCCACAAAAAACGTTGCATTACAACAAAACTTCAGCATAAAAACACTCATTTGCGCTGTTTGCTACTATGAATTTTTATGTTTACTACTAGTCATTCAATTTCGCACACCTGTCAATCAATTAACTCAAATCTCGTCATTCAACAACAGTGCGTCGCCAACTAACGAAATTTTAGAGTCTACAAAACGAAGTTTATCGAACTCTTTGACATAATTTCGACAACAAACAATGTCAATAATCAATAGTAGCAAAAACAAAAATAATAATAACAACAACAATATGAATAACAACAACAAAAAATATTAACAACAACAACCAAAAATATTAACAACAACAACAACCCATGAACACAGCAGCCACGCCAGCGTCATCAACACAATCATCCACATTGTCATTATTGTCAAATGTCACTCATACGCCACGGTGGCAATAAATCAAAATTCTGTTTATTTTACATAGAAGACAATGGAGTAACAAAATTCCACGACACACACACTCACATACATACAGTTATTAGCATAGCATTAGACGCAATTGTAAATTGGATCTACGCGCTGCTTGTGTGTTTTGGGGGGCGTGTCAGTGCATTAGCATATGACACAAACAACAACACATTTGTGACGGACAACAGCGCAAATTTACATAAACTCGATGCTGGTTTACAAAATGAATGTGACAGAATTTTCAAATTGCAATTTAGAATAACAAATTGCGTTGTTTTTGTTGTTGTTATTAATATTTTTGTTTTTGTTTATGCTACATTGTTTATGTTGTTTACGTCGACGTGACTGCCGTGGCGTGGTGACATATTTTAGCATTTTGTTTATTTGCCGCCGATGATGAATTGGCAAGCGGCTAAAGCGCTCTAAATGCATTTGCCGCTATACATATGTGGAGGCGTCTGTAATTGGACATTCGTATTTGCATATTTCACCAAGTGCGTTTGGTTTGTGCTCTGTGGTGAGAGTTATTGATTAAAGCCCGTCGATGTTGTTGATTTGTCTATTTGTCCAATGTCTGCTTGCTATTTACCCTTCATTGCACGATGCAAGTCTTCTTTGCTGTTGTTGTTGTAATGTAATAAAATGAGAACTTATTCAAACAGAATGAGATTTATGGTAATTTTGGCAATTAAATTGTTGTAATATTTGCGCGTCGAGGTGCAAGCAAAACGGCAGACTGTTCAAGATTTCTTGGATTCAAACCACTCTGCAATACCAGCTAGCATACTTCTGGGCGCAAGCTTAATTTCTCATTGGTTGATTAACGTACAAGTGAACTTCTGAAACAACCGGAAAAAAAATAATTTTATTATAAAACTTATAATGATATTATATACTGAGCAATGAGATTGATCAATAAGTAAACCTGCTATTGATCAATAAATTCATATTATATATATGTATATTATACATAAAAAGTTAGATTAAATCTAATATTGAGCACTGAAATTGATCAATAAACCTGGAATAAACTTCACTTGAATCAACTTGATCGGTAAAACTTATATTGATCAGAAATACAGAACAATGTATTTTGCATTAATCAGTAATTGTTACATTGATCAACAAACCTAAAATTGATTAGCAAATTTTATATTGATCAATAATATTGAACACTAATATTGATCAATATACTTGAAATAAGCTTATTTTAAACAGTAAAATGTATATTGATCATAAATACTGCACAATATATCATATATTGATCATTACTTGTTATATTGATCAATAAAATTTACGCAAAGTTTGTAAACCTAAAAATTTATTAGTCAATTTTATATTGATCAATAATATTGAACACTAATATTGATCAATATACCTGGAATAAGCTTATTTTAAACAGTAAAATGTTTATTAATCACAAATACTGAACAATGTATCTTATATTGATCATTACTTCTTATATTGATCAATAAAATACGCAAAGTTTGTATTGTTCAGTAAACATTAAATTTATGAATAAATCTTATATTCATCAATAATATTTAGCACTGATGTTGAGCATTAAAACTTATTTTGATCAGTAAAACTTATATTCATCAATAATACTGAATACTGATATTGATGTATGAATCTTATGTTGATAAATACTGAAGGCTAATATTGAAAAATAAATGCTATGTTGATCAGTACTTGTTATAAAGATCAATAAAATTTGCAAAAAGTTTATATTGATCAATAAACCTGAAATTTATGAGTAAATCTTCTATTTTTCAATAATATTTAACACTAATATTGATCAATACTCTTGAAATAAACTTATTTTCATCAGTGAAATTTATACTGATCCATAATATTGAACACTGATATTTATGAAAAAATCTAATGTTGATCAGTAAACCTGAACTTGTTCAATTAATGCGATATTGATGAAAAAATACTTGATATTTAACTTTAAAGACATTAATAAATCTGATATTGATCAATATATTTATTATTGTTCAAAAATGATATTGGTATAGATCAACAAACATTATATGGATCACTAAACATGTTATTGCACAATAATTCAATTATATTGGTCTATAAAATTATATAAAAATATT
>CM050323.1:65336467-65674466 GCA_027475135.1 Bactrocera correcta | reverse complement strand
AGTTGACGGCTAAATTCTTCACAACTTTCTTGCGCTTACAAATATGCTAGTACCTTGCTGCCACCTGCTGTTGCAGTGCCCCACACGCGTATTTGTAATGCTAATTTCATTGCTGCGAGTATTTTTGGGGGGAGTGGGTTGGTTTGCTGGTATGCAGAGTGGAGAGATCATAAAAATTAGGTTATTTTGTGTGCGCGTTCGCTTGCCAATGCAGTGAGGTGTGGTGTGGCAAGGTGCGTTGCTGACTGGCGCTGCGGCGACTGGTGTTAATGAATATTGCTGGCACCAGGTAGCGAACTGTGTGTCAGATAATTGGTATGTGTGGCGTAATGAAGTCGTAAACGTAGCGGAACGACGCGCAGCGGCAGTATTAAAAGTAAAAAAAAAAAATGGAAAAATAAAATTGACATTTTTTCCAACGCTGCGTCCTTCTATCTTCATTTTGAAATTTTATTTTTTATAATATCACACACCTTTTTCCTTCACATTTGCATTTGACTTTTAAATTTCATTGCCTCCACGCAGCTTATGCTTGTGCTAGCGCTGCTCAGCATTCTATTGCCGGAAATTTCAATTTAATTTAGTTGAGATATAATTTTATTGTCACTGTTGTTGTTGTTGTTCTGTTTTGTTGTTGTTGCTGTTGCTATTAGCTTTTGTCACCAGCGTTAATGCAGCAGTTCAATTAGCGCTGACAGTGAAAGTACGTAATTTGCATTAAACTAAGTATTTAGTGGTGCGACACTTTCGCTTTGAAGGTTACGTATACGCCGTGGTATACAATTTGGTATCACTACCAAGTACTTTTTTTAGTTTTGGGTGAGCATACAAAACTCAATGTAGTATGATGGCTTATATGACAATTTTTAAATTTTTTTATTTAAAGCGAAAAATTTACATTTCGGAGATTTTGTGGTTAGTGTAAGTTACATATCGTCACCTCAAATGCAAAACAACGTATCATTAAAGAAAACGAAATTGAGTTTTTTATTGCTTACTATTGACTACAATATTTTTTATAAACGTAGCGTAAATTTTCAGCTACCACTCTCAGATATAACCAATAGATAACCAATATATAACCAATATAACCAATATATCACCATTTTATTACCAAAACTCAAATTTTGTTCCAATATGAGTGGTTTTTATTATAAAGTTTTTCCTTCACCTGTAAGCTTATGATGATGATGTTATATTTTCAAGTAAAATTTATGTTTTGGTTATAAAATGGTTATATATTGGTTATTTTGTCATAAAACTTCTCCTCAAAAAATATTTTGAAAAAATTTTGAGATGTTAAAGAATTTCTTCAATATTCTATGTTAGGAAAATACATAAAAAACTGCAATTTAGAGTCACTCTGAAGATCGAAAATAATTATCATGAAAATAATACTCAAACTCATATGAGACGGCCGAAAACCTCCCTAATTTCAGCACTTTTTTCATATAATAAATAAATTAATTTATGACAGCTTTCTAGTTAATCAAAGAGCATTATTTGAACAATATTTTGTGAAATTTTCTTGAAAAATTTTTGTAAACGCAGTCATTGGCAGCTGGTTTCCGGAGGCATTGCTCAAAAAGTCTCCTCACGGTGGTCAGCATAACAGACAAAGGCTGCGGATAATTTTAGCCGGTCAAGCACTGTCAACTCGGCAGAAATCTGCATCTGTAACAACAACAACAACGATTCATTTAAAATCCAAAATCAGATTTCATCGGTTAGTAGATGAGTATAGGTCGTGATTAATCGAAGGCTGTAAAAGAAAAAGAAACAAAACAGCATGATTTTTTGACTAATTTTTACCACAAATTACTTTGAAAAAAAAAAAAGTTAATCTAAAATAAAAATCCGTCCATCAATAACGAGGTCATTTCTTTAGAAGATCTGTGAAAATTTTTAATAAGATCGCTTCTCTAGTTTCTGAGAAATCCTGGTCACTGCTCTCACATCAGTCGGGTCTAAGTAACCGGATTTTTATCCGGCCAATGACTGTCAATCCGGCACCATACCTCGAAATTACTTCAGAAATTTCTTCTGACGCTACAATAACAAAACGATGTTTCGAGAAAAATACGAACGAAGATTGAAGTAGCCAACCGGTCTAGCTTAAGGTGCCGTTCTCTAAATGGTTTTATATCCTTTGGTTTTATTGCGTTTGCCTCGAAACTTGGGGAAAATATTATAAACATATGTATTATTAAAAAAAAATAAAATAAATAGTTTTTTTTTGATCTTTCAAAACTTACGTGAACACATTAGGTGGGATAAGTGAAGCTGTGAACCAATTTTATCCAAGTCAAAAACCAAATAATAAAAGGTATGTTCAAGAAGTATTTTCCTTGTATATCAATGTTATACTTTCAATATTTAGCGATATATTTGAAATAAAATCAATCAATAGTAGTTTGGTGTAAGATGTTGGGGTAATGTACATATAGACCGATTTCTGAAACTTTTGGTACAAAATTCACGATAACTTAAAGGCACTATATCTAACAGATTTCCTTTTTATATAATTATCTTATAAATTAAAAAAAATGTGGTTTAAATTCATGCGGAATATCATTCGAATATCATTTCTTTGCATATAAGGAGGCTAAGATTGGGTCTAGACCGATGGCTTGCAATTTTGGAAATAAAAAAATTTTCACTAAAAAATATTTACACTCAATTTCATTGGCATATTTTAGGGGTAAATAAACTGCGGGCGCCAATATTCTCATATTTAATATCTGGGCTCTTGAAAATGTACAGTTTTATTCCAAAATTTTTGAATGAGAGTTATTGCATATTAAGAATTTAGTTTGTGGTTTGTTTCATTGCGAAATTTTCTTTGATAACTGACTTAGAAGTAATATAATCTTTTGAGACTTAGGATGTTGTTGTATATCAGCCAAAAACCAAACCTATTTTCTTAATTTTAAGGTATGCTTAGATGTTGTAGTGATTATGTTGGGCAACAAATTTGTTTCTAATCGGCTGACTGAATCTAATGCCAAGTTATAGGTTTACAGAGCTTAAAAATGGTGTATTTATTGGTGTTTTTGTTGTAGAGCAGCAAACATTTCCAAAATAAAATACACATTTTTTAATGTGTGTAGTGAATATTTTCCAAAAGGATTTTGCGGCGAAATATTTAAAATAAATTGAAAAATATTTTTTAGTTTGTATTTCATAAAATGGAATATTTCCGATATAAAATTGTCGCCGAATAGTCAAAAAAAAATTAAATTTTTTTTACGAAATTTTTTTAAAATGTAAAATGTTTTTAAATGTGGAATTGCCGTTGAATATTTAGAAAAATATTTTTTTCTTAATTAGTGTCTTCTAATATGAAATTACCTCTGATTAATTAAAAAAATATATGATTTTTTGCAGTTTATTTTTTCAAAAGTAGTATGCTTTGCAATATTAAATTGTCACTGAATAATTAAAAAAAAAATTTATAATAATTTTAATGTTTTTTAATGGCATAATTAAAATATTTTTTTTTTATTTTGTTTTCAAAAAATAGAATATTTCCGAATTTCCGCCGAAGGAATAAAAAAAAATATCTTTTCTTTTTTCAAAAAATGTGAAATTGCCACGGAAGAATTAAAGAAATGGTATTTCCCGACGTAAAATTACCGCCGGGTAGGTAAAAAAATGTGTACCTTGTGTTTCATAAATTGTTTATTTTCCAATATAAAACTCGTACATAATAACTAAAATTTTTTAAAAATATTTTCTTCATATTTTTTAAAAAATAGAATACTTTGTTACGTGAAATTGAGTCTAAATATTAAAAAAAAATTTATTTGAAATTCCCCCATATAAATATACCTTCGATTAATTAATAATTTTTTTTTAAATATTTTTGTGAGAGATGTTTTCAAACTGGAACTTTTTCAATATAAAATTGCCGGCAAAAAATTAAAAAAAAACGTATTAAAAAAAAACTTTGGGATTTTTTTCAAAATTTTTAATGAATTTCATGTATTAAGCGTCTGAAAATGATTGCTGGCGCCAAATAAATTAGCAGATAATGCAAATAGTAAGTAAAAATAGCAATATGTATTTCTATAATTTTGTTGTTGTAATGGAAAAGAGGCATTGCTGTTTGTTGTTATGCAAATAATGCAATTCCGTGTTAGCGCTCACAGCCGACGACCTCAAAATTCAATTTTCGACTGTGAAATCTGAAGCAGACAAACAAAACGCACACATACATATATATGGAAGTATGCATACATACACACGTTTATATATATTCAATAGTTATATGTATATGTATATATTATATAGTATATTCAGTACATATATTCAATAATGCATATTCAATATGCAACTGCAAAGCCTAAAATACAGCAACCACTGCCAACACACATGCACACGCGCACTCAATTTCACTCACACGCTTGTTAGCGCCAGCCAAATTGTATGCGTTTTTGTTTTCTCCTGGCATTTCGCTTTCCATATTTTTATTTACGTAAATTCCACTTGTCGCGGTGAATGCACGCTGCGACCCAATTTTAGTGACGCGGCTGTGGAAAAATGCAACAATTTGTTGCAAGTGCAGCAAAAGCAAAAAAAAAGTGCAAACAACTGCAAATAAACAAATGAAGGTATGCCGTTATGTATTTGAGCACACATATACTCACATGTATATACATATATATAAAGCAGTTATTATACTTTACACCTATATATGTGTAAAAGTGTGCGAGACACCGAGCTGCGACAACATTTTGAGCACGTCGAAGAGCAGACAAGTCACGGAGCTCGTTTGCACTATTTTGTCGCTGTTGCCACCTTTACTTTTGAACAAATAAATAAATGTATATGTGAATGTGTGTCTGGCATTTAGGTAAGTTTGAATACTGTCGAAATATGTATGTGTATACAGTAATTACTCGCGGCATATAATTATGTTGGTATAGTGGAAATAATGTGTTCGTAGGCGCTCTTCTTCTTCACTGTTGTCGCCGGTGGTTCAGTTGGCTGCAAGGTGCTGGGTTCTAGTGTTTAAATATTATAAATTAACTTAATTTTAGTTATATATTCGAGAGTTAATCAAAGTGTGATGTATATTAGATTTATTTTTTTAGATACAACATTACTGAGTCGTTATGGAATTTATAAAAAATGTCTTAAATCCAAAAAACCCCTGGATATAGTTCAACGATTCGATACATTGATTGCAATCTTCTCTTCTTCATTTACTTTAAGGGATTAGGGGTAGTTAAAATTTTCAAAAAATTATTTTTTGTGTAATATATTAAAAATATTCCCTGAAAATTTCACGTTCATTTGATAATTAATTTTTGAGTTATTCGAGAAATAACAAAGAGAGCTCGGGCACTTTAAAGCGCTAGTGTGAAACTTTTAACGCGTTTTTCTCAAAACTATGTTTTTTTTAATCGATGACAACTGTAACTCGAAAACCGTTCAGTAGATTTTATTTAAATTTATATAATAAACTTAGGTCTGATAGAAGGATTTTTATTTTTTCAAAAATTTCGATTTTTTAAGACCAATTAACTGTTGATTTTTTCGCAAAAATTTAGAAAAATATTTCCTGAGGCCGCCATTTTGTTAATTTTGAAAAAAAAAAAATTAAATCCTTCGGTCAGGCCCGGGATTATCTATCTATAAAACTAATTTTTTGTCCGATTGTTTTTAGATGAATCTCCAAGGACTTATGCTTGTCACCGCAAGTACCTTTTTTTGGAACAGGGTCAACACAAACAACTATAACTTTGGAAATTAAGTGTTTTTTTTTTTTTTTTTAATTTTCGTGACTTCAAGTCAACACATCTTATAATAATGCCATATTACTATTTTTGTAAAATAACATGATTTAGTAGCAAAAAAAATACTGAAAACACTAATTTTTTCATGCCTCTGGCTACCTCTAACCCATTAAGAGGTATGACACCTATTAAGATCCATTTATCCTTCATTTCAGTATTGCTTGTCCGCTATTTTCACACCTAACCAATTATCTTGTGGCATGTTCTGTATTAGTGATGCTGCTGGCAGTGAGTTGTGCCTTGAGCATCCATTGCATAAAGCATGACTGAAGGCATGAATATGCAGTTTTGAATACTAGTTCGAAATGAAAGAAAATTCAGCATCAAGTTTTAGAAATGTTTTTAGAAACTCAGTTCCGAAGTCTGAAGTTTCAAATGCGAGGCTTTCTCTGGGTGTATTAGGTTTCCAATGCTAGACTGAGCATTAATAAAAAGCATTAGTAACAAGCTCGCATTTTTTATCTGCTCCACTGCAACTCTATCGATTTTAGGCCAATTGAGTTGATCAATACGAAATGTGTGTTCGATTATCATTAAGTAGACCGACCTTAGATAGACCATAAATTATTATTTTATTTTTTTTTTGTTATCTAATTTTTCATTTCTAATTGGCTTCATTCTATTGTGAATTTCTTATATATATTTTTTTACGATTTTGAAGTGTTTTGCACTGGTCTAGTATAGTTTCAACTACTTTCAATAGAGATTGGAATTTTCGTTATATTTTTATATACATGTATACATATATTCATCTGGTGAGTAGTGAGTGAGTGAGAGTTCAGAGGGTAATTATTTTTTTAGCTGCATGGTTGTATGAGGCCATATTTTGTCGGAGTTGGTTTTCTCTACAGCTGTTACTTGATTTATACTCAGCTTGGTTTGTCATTTCATAATGATCAGAGTTACTTTGGAACAAGCGCGTCGCACGTTCGGTGAATAGGTCCAAAACCAGACGACCATCGATCTCGTTACTCAGAAGAAAATTTTGTTCAGCGCTGAAGCTCACTATTGGTTAAACGGATGCATTAATAAACAAAGTCGTTGCACTTGAAGTGATGATAATCCAAAAGCCATTGCTAAGACGCTATTACAGTGTCAAATAGTCACATATTGGTGATTTATGAACAGAGGGAATCATTGGTCTATATTTCTTCTAAAGCTGACCATAACATTACAGTCAATGGGGAACGCTATAGAGCTATGATTATGGAAAAACTTTTTATGTCTGAATTGTAGGATGCTGCTGTGGACGACCTTTGGTTCCAGCAAGATGGCTCTACATGCTATTAAGCCAATGAAATAATGAATTTATTGAAGAAAACTTTCGATGAACGCATTATCTGCCGTCGTAACTTTCAATATATTGTGCTTTAACAGCACTAGACCATTTTTTGTTTGTGTTTTGTGTTTCTTGAAGTCGTTTGTCTACATAGATAACTCCGAAATGATTGACGCCTCGGAAGAGTATATCGTTATTGCTGACATGCAGCCCCAATTGCTTAAAACTTGTAGTCGAAAGCTGGGCTTTATAGCAAGAATTTATTCGAGCCAGCCACGGCTACAAATTATTTCGGAAATACAATGCCAAACCCTTGTGTTTATAACAAAAATAAATTTTTGACAATAACAGTGAATTTTATGCTTTTTATGTCTTCTCAAAAACCAAATGTCTAAAGTTATTATTTATAATATATTCGGCTGTTAAGGAACTAAACATCACATTTTGGAATCATAGTAAAAGAAAATTATTTTCTAAAAAAACAATAGGAATATGATAACAGAGAAAATTTGTTCGCCACCCTAACTATTAACCGACTATTAACCTTAGAAGGCAGGTTTGAATATTTTTTGGACCAAATAAGTATGAAGCCTTATAGTTGGTATTTCAGGCAATATCATTTAAGGGGTTTCAGAATTTTCAAAAAATCGATTTTTTCTTTTTTATAGGTTATTATTCTTTATAGTTTAAGCATATTTCTGTGAAAGTCGATTGTAAAAATTCCCCATAGATAGAAAGTTATGGTAGAACATCAGACCGCCGACGAGAGTTTAATACACACAGGTAGCTGTCCTTCGTTTGAGGCACATGAAAGTTTAAACGCGTTTTTCTCGAAACTACTTTTCCCGGCACGGTCTGCATGATAACTCTGACAATTTTTTGATGCGATTTTTTTTTTTTTTTAATATTCGAAAATGTTTTCTCTATAGCCTGTCTAGCCGGATTTTCGACATTTTTATTTCAAAATTTTATCAACATAATTAAAGTGTGACATTTATGACATAAAACGCATACTTTTTTCTAAATTCCGTAAATTGGAAAATTTTTCGAAATTAAAAAATTCGGTTTGGCAGTCTATAATTACAACTTCATTTTACAAGAATTTTTTTTTTTATTTTTATTTTTAAAGATCCATCAGCAATCCAAGGATAAATGATGCAGACCGTGGAGAAACTTTTTTTTTTTCATTGTACTTTGGGTCACGTGATATTTTATGTACTAATTTTTGAAAAGAAAAATTAAAATACATTTTTTTATAAACTTTAAGTACCAATAAACATTGTATAAAATTTCTTTATATTTATTTCTATTATTATAGCTTTTGAAAACAGTTTTTCTTTTAGCGCATTTTTGGTGCTGCTGGACGTATGTAACCTCTTAAAATAATAAAAAAGTCAAAAGCTTTATGGATTGTAAATTTTATGATCGGTATTTAATGTTATATATATCGAGAGATCCATTTTTTTTATTAAGCAATCGTTGGTGTCATGGCCTTTACTACATTTTAAAATTTATAATTTTTATGCACTACCCTAATGTAAATAAATTTGAGTCATTCATCAGCCATAAGAACGAAATTCCTTAGATTGATGGAAAATTTCTCCATTCGAGCTGGTCAAATCAATATTAGGATATAGTCAGTTAATAAAATTTAACTATGTATATCCAAATGACAAAAATATGACATAATACAAAAATAAATGATTAGAAAGACCAGTTTATAATTTTATTTATTTTTATGTTTATTGTTTGCGAAACTACTTGAAAATGAAGTAAGAAATTTAAAATTACGACAAAATCTTTTCCTTAATCTCTTTTTTTATTTAATGTTAGCAAATCTAGAAAGACTGATGTTGAAGCAAATGTTGTTTGTATATTTCGCCACCACTGTTACGCAAATCACTGACCACACACACATTTTTATGTTAAGGCATTCATACATACATACATATATAGTATGTACATAAGTTCTACTTACCATTATAGTATAAAAATACATTTTTGTTCTTGTTTTTAAGCGAAACATGTGCTCAAATTTGTTGTGGCTTCATTAAAATTACAAAAACAACAAAGATAGTGTGCGAAACTAAAGTAACAACAACAATAGCAATGAGTATTGAACTCCTACACGTGAGAGAATAATTCCGCTCATCTATTTTAAATGCTGAATTTGCGTAAATAAAATGCGTGCAAAGGCAAATGGAAAGCGCAACGCTGCTTTTATATATACATGTTTATATACACACACATATGTATATACGCATACATATATATACAGTAAAGTAAAATGTGTGGCCAGCAAGCAAAAATCATAATACCAACTAAAGCAGCTTTGCATATATATTTATTTCTATTTGTTTATATAATTATAAATGGCGCGCAAATCTCTATAAATGCACAACAACAATTTGCACTAACAACAACACCAACAAAAACTGTTTTCATATTTGCTGCCAACAAAGTTATGAGCGTGTGACAGCCTCACCGCTTAATTAAATTAATGAGCAGCTGTAGTTGCGCGTTTAGTTAAGCCATTGCTGCTAGGCTGTTTGTTAGCATTGGTGGCTTGTCGTACATGGCGTATGATGAACATAACTACTTGTAGTGTAGTTGCTTTTAAGTCTTGGCAGCTGGTACTGGCGAGACTTGAGAGCTGGGAGGAGAAGACAACAACAAATGCAAGATGAGTATTAGTAACAACAACAAAAACAATAATAACAAGACAACAACAAAAACAACAACAACAAAACAAAAACAACAGCAAAAATAATAATCAGAACAATAATAAAAACAATAACAAATAAAAAAAAAAAACGACAACAACAACAAACATGACAACAACAACAAGAAAAATAAAAATACAGCAACAAAAAATAAAAATAAAAAAGTCAAATTTATTAATTATAATAGTAGCAGTAATAAAAATAATAATAACAAAAACAACAAAAAATAAGTAAAAACAACAGCAAAAGCTTAGTTTTAATCATATGGTCACATATTTTCATCATATGTATGTATTTTCATTATATCAGCCATTGTTTTGGTACGTATGTATATAGCAATAATAACTGTAATTCCTGCCTTTATTCACCCTTTATAGCGCCGCTGACTCGCTATTAGTATAACACCTGCCACTTTTTAATATTTGGCAGCTACTGACAGCTGTGCACAGTAAATTCAAAAGGGTTGTGACCAACATTTTTTTGGAAATTCTGCTGCCTGTTCAACAGTTTCCTTTTTTTATTTATCACAGTTTCGCTTACTAAGTATTAAATAACAGTGTATACGCATATAACTAGTAGTAGGTATGTAATATATATTAATGGTGTGTGTAATATATGTATATTAAACCAAACAACAAAGTTAACTTCGTTTGCACGGAACTATGTACATATAATACCCTACACAAATACAAAAAAAATCCATATAGTCGGTCAGTTTGTAATTCAGCTACATGCTATAGTGATGTGAAAAATTTCTTCGAATATCATACCAATATTACACGACAATATTTGTTTGTTAAATTTCCTGAAGATACCTCGTCAAATAAAAAAGTTTTCCGTATAAAGACATGGTTAGCATCATTCAGTTTGTATGACAGATATATGTATGTTATAGTAGTTCGATCTTAACCATTTCTTCGAATATTACACCATCGTTTTCCATAATAATCATTACGAAATTTCGTTGAGATACCTTTTCAAATAAAAAAATTTTCTATATAAAAACTTGATTCTGTTTGTTCAGTTTGTATGGCAGCTATATGATATAGTTCTTCGATCTAAAGAATTTCCTAGAAGATTATATAATTGCTTCGGAAAAAAATTTGTGCCAAATTTCATGCAGATATCTCGTCAAATTTAAAAGTTCTCCACATAAGGACATAATTCCGATTGTTCAGTTTCTATGGCAGCCATATGCAATAGTTGTCAGATCTTAATAATTTTTTCGGATATTATATTATTATTTTGATAAATTATCCGTGGCCAAATTTCAAGCAGATATCTCGTCAAATATAAAAGTTCTCCATATAAGGACATAACTTCGATTGTTCAGTTTCTATGGCAGCCATAGGCTATAGTTTGTCGATCTGAAGAATTTCTTCAGATATTATAGAGTTGCTTTTGGCAGGAATTCAGGTCAAATTTCTTGAAGATATCTTATCAAATACAAAAGTTATTCGTACAAGAACTATTCTTTGATCGTTCAGTTTGTATGGCAGCTATATGCTATATCTTCGAATATTATACTATTATTTTGATGAATTATTCGTGGCTAAATTTCAAGCAGATATCTAGTCAAATATAAAAGTTCTTCATATAAAGACATGATTTTGATTATTCAGTTTGTATGGCAACTATAAGCTAAACTAGTCCGATATCAACAATTCTGACAAATAAGTAGCTCCTTAGTAAAAAAAGGACGTGTGCAAGATTTCAAACTGATATCTAATAAACTGAGTGATTTGCTTACGTTTACATAAACAGACGATGTCTCTCTCCAAATCGACTCAGTCCTTTATATAGTATATAAATACATTTTGGACACATTTATATACGTATACAGTATATATATTTTATAGAGTTTCCGACCTTGTTGAGGGTATAAATATTTCATAGGTTCCTCAACCCTCTTTAGTGCACAAAAATATGTTATACATACCTACACACGCCCCTTATTGCTCCCTCATTTTCCACACATATTTCTTTTTGTCAGCAATTTCCTCTATACAAAATATTTTCCCGCATATCAGTGAACTGAATTTCAAATTTCTAAAGAATTTGTATACCTTATCTGTGCTTGACATATACACGTACACTTATATATTTGCGTAAACACGGCGACTGTAAAAGGTAGTTAAAACACGTGCACTGCTTTTGTGTGTCAGCCGCACACGTTTGCTGCCTGCGCAGTCTGCTTGACTTGCTTGTTCGTCGTTATCCATCTTTAGCCGCCTTTTAAAGCTTTGCGAAAAGCTCGCAAGCTTACCTCTAATCTGCACTCTCATTTTCTATAGCTGCTTTTGACATAACTATACTTCAGGTTTTCCTTTCAACACATCACAAAGTTGTTGTGATAAATCTTTAAATTTAGTTCATTTTATTTGGCTTCAGCTCCATCTATGCAATTAAATGTGGTATTCATTAAAAGTGCTTATCTGACAGGTTTTTGTGCTTGTCCCGGTTGCGATAACCGAGTTTTACTTGTATTTAATAAATGTGCTTTAGAGAAATTTTAATAAGTAGTTTGGGGCGAAAAATACAGTGGAAAAAATTAAGAGGGGGAATGGCAAACCGGTTGTCATATTCTTTCGTGGTTATGTGGGTTCTTAAAGGTTCTCTGAAAGAGACCTACTGTTTCGACCAATATATGATATATGTAAAAGACGTGATTATTGGTCGGCGAAAATTACCCGCAGAATCCTCTTTGAAGGTGCCGACTGATAATAGATATCACAGTATCACGACGATGTCAGGGACGGACTGGTAGCAGTGAGCTCAAATAATATGTTTTACTAAGTTTGGGAGTACAAAAGAGCCCTGGATGTAAGTGTCATGCGACTCATGTCGAAGATCGCCTGGTTGAGGGTTCTCCAATAGCCCAGCACGGATACCTGGCACTTTCCGTAAGGTGATAGGCTTACTTGGATGGAGGGGTACACTGGAGAGTCCTGAAATAAAAACCAAACGAAACTAGTACTTCGGAGAACCCCGCGTTAAGAAATGGAACTAACCCTGGAGTTGGAGCTAAGCCTAGTTCGAGGAAAGCAACAAAACCAGCGGCAGCCGGAACCGAACCTGGTAGTCAAAGAAGTTAGAGGAAGGGTAGACCAAAACTGTAGCTGACAGTAGGGGTATAGCTGCAAATGTCAACCAATGAGCAGTTTACTAAGAAGATCCAGGATTTCACTGATTGTGCGAAAACCCTTCAACAACTTTAAGCATAAACAGCCAGCTGTGGCTGCGAAGAGACAGAGGTCAGCTGTAGAGGCTAACCCGTAAGACCCAAGACAAAGCGCTTCGCAGCCGCTAATTTATTTGCTGATGCAGTCCGGAACCGGATTGTCATTGGTGTTCTGAAAGCGAGATCGCGAATGAAAAATTCTCAGAGCTCAAGAGCAGAGAGTACAAACTGCATTGATAAATGTGACGCTGGAGGTGCAATTAAGCAAACCAAGTCCGCCATCGACATGTCGGATGTCAGTTGATACCAAGACCAATACTAATCAAAATGAGTGCTTGCGACGGTAGATTGGTCAAACTTTAAATCCCGCTAAGGCCAAGGTAGGGTAGGTCTACGCAGAAGCAAGGCGGATAGTGGTGGAAAAAAAAGACAGCCCGTTCAAGCTAAGGGCAAGGTCTGCATCCCGGCTAAACGATCGAAGTTGGACCAGATAATGCAGCTCATTCGAGCCTATAATTAGAATAAGCTTGCGGAAGGCTGAAAATTCGTTAAGGCCTTCGAAAACTCCGTAGCAGAATCTGGCATGGAGATCAAAATGCTTCAATGCTACTAACAAAGAAATTTACCGAACTGCGTTCAAAACAAATTTTAATCCAATTACTTAACTTAGTTTTATTTTAAAGAGATGGCAACTCTTCCTTAAAAATATTTTTTGCGAGAATCTACTTCAAACCCTCTTTCATTGAACACTTATTAGTAAGTAAGTATATGTATGTATATTACAGTTTAATTTTTAATAGATGGCAACCCTGCTTTAAATTTATTTTATTGTAACCTCCTGAAGAGCTCTTTAGTTGATTGCCCATTCAGTAAGTAAGTTTTGTTGTAACGAAATATGTTTATTACACTTAATTTTTTAACAGGTGGCAACACTACTAAAATTATTTTTTACCTTAAAACCAATTAAGTTGTATAACCATTTAATAAATAAGTGTTCTTACCAACAATTAAATTATATTTATATTATAAATAGGTGGCAACGCTTCTAAAATATTTGTAAGCTTTTTTAAACCCATTTTCGTTGAGTAACGATTTTGTAAATAAGTCTTGTTATTGCCAATTATGTATATAATTTTTAACAGGTGGCAACTATCTTAAAAATGTATTGCCTTACAATCTTTCTTTAATTTATTCAGATTGATATGTTAAAGTGTTTTTTATTTACTTTCTTTATTTTGCAAACAAGCCTTGTTAATGCCTTTTATGTACATATATAATTTTTAATAGGTGGCAACTCTCTTCAAAATATTTTGTATTGCTATATTTCTAAAATCTATGGAGATTGATATGCAAATGCGATTTCTATTTATTAATTTTTTTTATTTAAAAATTTCAAACAGGTGGCAACTTGATTTTATATTTTTACATTTGACTTATTGCCTACGATTGCACCAGAAGACCACTGAAAGTCACATAGGTTTGATATTTTACTGTGATGTTTTGTTATATACTTACAGCTTCAGTGACGCAATTTTGTTTGTCACATATTTTCGTTGCAGTCAAAAGTTTTCATTTGACAATTTTAGTAAATAAATTGATTAGAAGAGAGAAAATTGACCTAGATTTTCAGAATTAATTAAAGAAGAAGTCAACTCTGACATATGTATGTTTGCCTAACATGCAGTTATTTAATGGCAATAAATTAAGAACGGTATTTAGGATAAACTAAAAATAAGTACAGTTATAAGAAAATTCAGATCTAGCTGCAAAGAGCATAAACAAAAATAAATATATGCTAGAAAATAAAAAAAAAGAATTCCTTTCAGTAAGAAAAACTAAAGAAAAATAAATTTAAAATTTTTCTGCTTCACATTCACCTTGAACGCGAAAAAAATCCGAAGGCAGGGCAATGTTAAAGACATCACGAAAAACCACAAAAAAAAAAACAAAAAAAATTTCTTTTAGCAGTAATGACAAAAACAACTTGCAGAGAGCGGCTACCGTTAGGCGGAAGAGAGGTGAGTGGCAAATGTTGCGAAAACAACATTGACGCCTTGCTGGCGGCGGTCAATGGCGGCATGGCGATAATCATTAAAAATATAAATAAAAACAAAGCGCGACAATGGAAACGGCCAAAAAGAAAAAGGAAAAATATATATGAGTATATACATATACAAGTAGATAAATAAAAGAAATATTTTAGCGGCGACACAAATAGCGCGAAGCAACAGTTGGCGGTGGCAGCTATGCGCCAGAGGAAAACAGCGGCCACCTTCACTAACTATGCGAGACTTGGGTGACATTGAGTGCAAAAGAGAAAAGTTGCCAATGAGTGAGTGAGAAAGTAGATCGAAAGATAAGTAAAAAGGGACAAGAGGAAGTGATGGCATAGCGACAAGTAGCAGACTGTGGGAAAATATACACGAACATATTACCTACATACTACATAAAATATATGTGAGCAGTAAGCGGCAGCTGTCAGGGCGTATGAGTTATTATTTACGTGCATTGTTATTTTGAAGATATTAATGATGTTATTATTGAGTAGCATATATTGCCTACATACATGAAAGCAGAATATTGCTATATTGATAATTAATTACTGCTTATTTGTTTCAGTACTCACAATTAAATAATACTTATATAACAAAATAAGTTTGAAAAAAAAAAATTAAGTTAATGCCTTTGGCAAGTCATGTGATCGCTGGCAATTGTTACAAAAACAAACATAATGTGTTAAAAAATTTTCTTCACAAACTGAACTATTTCTTACAACAACAAACAAACATAAGAATATGATTAAGTGGTGGCCCCCAGCGGCGCTCGGTTGGAATTTCGGGGTCAGATGCGCAAAGTATTCTCGTAAAAGCAATCTTGAATAGAAAGCTAAATTGTTATTTTCCAAATAAAAAAAATTATCCAAAAAATTATTTACGAAAACTTAAAATATGCAAAAAAAAAATTAATATGTATAAGTTGAAAAATTTTTATTAAGCAAAAATATAAAAATTAAAATAAAATAACTAATTTTTGCTAAATTTTTTTTCAAATGTTTAGGTTTATTTTTATAAGTAAATTATTAAAAATCATTTTTTTTTTAATTTCTTAATATATTCTTTTAAATAAAAAAAAATTAATAATATTTGATTTAATTTAGATGCTGAGCAAAATAATTTAAATAACTGAAAAAATTTTATGTAGCAATAAAAATCATTAAAGAAAAATTCCAATAAAATTTTGTATTTATAAGCAAAAATTAAAAAAAAATTAATAGTAATTTATTTAATAGTGCAAAAACAAATTACATATGTATTTGTTATATTTTTGTTGAAATATTTTTATTAAACAAAAATATAAAAATTGAAATAAAATTTTTACTGAAGTTTTGTTTCGAATAATTAATTTTTTTTATATTTCATTTTTAAAAATAATATTTAAATTTAAAAAATTTTAATTTAATTTAGATGCTGAGCAAAAAAAATTTGAATAATTGAAAAAAATTTTTGTAGCAATAAAAATCATTAAAGAAAAATTCTAATAAAAATTTGTATTAATAAGCAAAAATGAAAAAAAAAAAATTAATAGTAATTTATTTAATTGTGATTAGATTGATAGTGGTAAGCTCGAAAGAACAAAATATAATAGCATAAAGTATAGAAAAAAAAAAATAAAATAAAATACGGAAATTATTTTTTTTAATGTTAGAGATAAAAATAATTAAATAAAAAAATAAATTTATTATTTAAGTGAAAATGCATCAAAAATAAATATTTTTATAATTTTTGTTTCTAAAAATAATTGTTATTACGAAATAAAAATATGTTTTTTAATGTTATAGAAAAATTCGTACACTAAAATTGCTTTTTAAAAAATATAAAAAAAATAAGTTTTGGGAGCCAACTGTTGTCTAAATATAGGTGTAAAAAATTAAATTTCAAAAAAGTTTTATATAAAAATTGAACTAAAATTAAAAAATACGTATCTAACATCATTATTGCAGTACGAGTAAATGTAAATAAAAAAATATTTAAAAAAAATTTAAAAATAAAAAACAAAAAGTTTAAAATTTTGTACACGGAATTCCGAAAATTTCAAGAATTATTTTTACAAAGAAAATTAAATTTCACAAAAAAAAATTAATTTTGTTAAAAGGTTTAGCAAAATAACTGTTGATTAAATACAAAAGTAAAAAACTTCAATTTGAAAGAAAATATGTTTGAAAAAAAATTTTAATATTTATATATATGTACATATAAAAAATAAAATTTGAAAAAACTTGGTTATTAAAACAAAAGCAATATATAAGTAAATATTTGGACTTAAAAAGAAATGTGTTTAAAAAAATGCAAAAAAAGTTTCTGTATATTTTTAAAAATTAAAAACTTGAATTAAAAAAAAACATGAATTTATAAAAAAATAAAAATAAAAATAATTTTTGAATATTTATTGCAGAAAAAATTAAGTTTGAAAAAAATTATTTATAAAAAGTTAAAATAAAAAATTTTGAATATTTCTTCTTCTTCTTTACTGGCGTAGACACCGCTTACGCGATTATAGCCGAGTCAACAACAGCGCGCCAGTCGTTTCTTCTCTTCGCTACGTGGCGCCAATTGGATATTCCAAGCGAGGCCAGGTCCTTCTCTACTTGGTCCTTCCAACGGAGTGGAGGTCTTCCTCTTCCTCTGCTTCCCGCGGCGGGTACTGCGTCGAATACTTTCAGAGCTGGAGTGTTTTCATCCATCCGGACAACATGACCTAGCCAGCGTAGCCGCTGTCTTTTAATTCGTTGAACTATGTCAATGTCGTCGTATATCTCGTACAGCTCATCGTTCCATCGAATGCGATATTCGCCGTGGCCAACGCGCAAAGGACCATAAATCTTTCGCAGAACCTTTCTCTCGAAAACTCGCAACGTCAACTCATCGGTTGTTGTCATCGTCCAAGCCTCTGCACCATATAGGAGGACGGGAATTATGAGAGACTTATAGAGTTTGGTTTTTGTTTGTCGAGAGAGGACTTTGCTTCTCAATTGCCTACTTAGTCCAAAGTAGCACCTGTTGGCAAGAGTTATCCTGCGTTGGATTTCTAGGCTGACATTGTTGGTGGTGTTTACGCTGGTTCCAAGATAGATGAAATTATCTACAACTTTAAAGTTATGACTGTCAACAGTGACGTGAGTGCCAAGTCGCGAGTGCGACGACTGTTTGTTTGATGACAGGAGATATTTCGTCTTGCCCTCGTTCACTGCCAGACCCATTTCTTTTGCTTCCTTGTCCAGTCTGGAGAAAGCAGAACTAACGGCGCGGGTGTTGAGGCCGATGATATCAATATCATCGGCATACGCCAGCAGTTGTACACTCTTATAAAAGATAGTACCCTCTCTGTTAAGTTCTGCAGCTCGAACTATTTTCTCCAGAAGCAGGTTGAAAAAGTCGCACGATAGGGAATCGCCTTGTCTGAAACCTCGTTTGGTATCGAACGGCTCGGAGAGGTCCTTCCCGATTCTGACGGAGCTTTTTGTGTTGCTCAACGTCAGTTTACATAGCCGTATTAGTTTTGCGGGGATACCAAATTCAGACATCGCGGCATAAAGGCAGCTCCTTTTCGTGCTGTCGAAAGCAGCTTTGAAATCGACGAAGAGGTGGTGTGTGTCGATTCTCCTTTCACGGGTCTTTTCCAAGATTTGGCGCATCGTGAATATCTGGTCGGTTGTTGATTTACCAGGTCTAAAGCCACACTGATATATGATTGAATATTTATTGCAGTAAAAAATTCAGTTAGCCAATTAAGAAAAAGTTCAGTTCGAAAAAAATATTAATATTTTTTACATAGTTTTGAATTTTTTAACTTTTTTGTTAAAAAAAAAAAACAAAATTGGCAATACAAATTGTAATAAAAATTTGTATAAAAAATAATAAAAAAAATATTTGGAAAATAGCGTGTAAAAAATATCTTTAAAAAAATTTTCTAGAAAATTTTATTTTTTAAGGAAAAAAGAAACAATAAATTATTCGCATATTTCATATAAATATCATAAAATATTCTTTAGAATATTTGAAAAAAAATCAGGACAAAAAATTATAAAAAAATAAATAAAACTAATAAAAAAATTTGTTTTTCTTAAAACTTAGTGAACTTCATATATATTATATAACAAATCATAAAAATTAATTATTTCAAATAATTTTAAAATTTTTTAAAACTTCTACCTACAGAGAGTATACATTTTTTTTTTTCAAATTTTCGACTTGTTTATGCATATTCAATACGTATACTACGTTTTACTAAATATTAAAAAAAATAATAATAAATAAATATTATTATTTCCTTTCATTTCACAATAGAATCTTACACGTTCAATCAAAATTTCGAGTCGTGTCTTACGCAAATTTCCTCTTTTCATAATTCATTTCAATTAACAAAACTTTTCGTTTTCCATTTTGCTACGAAATTTCCGGCGTCTATAAATTAAACAAACTGTCGGTTAGTCAATGAATTAGCTGTAAATGTCGAGTGAGGAGGCGGGTAAAATAACAATTTTCTATGACGTACAAACACATATAAACCCGCACACACACATACACACGCAAAGTGAGCATGCTTTATTTGCATTTAGAAAATCAAATATTTTCAAAATTTTGCAATTTTCTCATTTCATTAACATTTCGCAATGAATTTTAATGTAAACACTGTATTTGAGCGTTGCAAGTGGGAAGTGAAATGCTTGGCACGTGGCATTTAAGAATTTTATTTGAAAGTTTTTGATGTGCTTGTTAAACTTGGCGATCTGATGGGTGAAGGCGGATGTGAGCGGTAGTGTTGATTAAGTTCAATAGATGACCTTTACTGGATTTCAATTTTAGAGCAGTTTTTATTTCAAACAACTTATTTTTTGTGTTCAAAACATAAACAAGAGTTTTAAAAGTTTGAAATAAAATGGCTTCAGAATTTCTAGGAGCATTTCTAGCGCTCGATACTTGGACAAAAAAACATATCTTGTTTGAGAATTTGATGTTCTTATGGTGTGCTAAAAGTTCAGAGCACTACATTGTATGCGAGTACTAGATGGGATGTAATTTGTTCTAAAAAATCACAGATAATCGGACTGTGCATTTTTCCTTTTGACTGTTTTTGATACGAAATTTCTGCGTGATGAAAAGTTCAAGGTATCAAAAATCACATAAAGCAAATTTCCCCCAAAAGGATGTTTTTAGGGAATTTTTCCATTTGAAAGTTTTTGATACAAAATTTTTGCGCCAAAAAGGTTAAAAGTATTAAACAAAACAAAAAGCAAATTTCCCTCAAAAAAATATTTTTGGGGAATTTTTCCATTTGAAAGTTTTTTATACTAAATTTTTGCGTAATAAAGTTTCAACAAAAAAAGTGAATTTTGCTCATAAAGATATTTTAGGGGAATTTTTTCATTGGAAAGTTTTTGATACAAGATTTTTGCGTAATAAAAGGTTATAAGTTTTATACAACACAAAAGTCAAATTTCCCTCAAAAGGATATATTTGGATATTTTTTTAATACAAAAAACTGCAAAGTATTAAATGTTTCACTTAGACAATAAGAAGCGCCTGTTCGTTGGCCTGTTCTTGGCTGGCAAGAAGTCTGGTATGGCGTCTATATTTTGGAATGCGCATGTAATATTTTTTATTGATTACCTTGAAAAAGGAAAGACCATCAACTAAGAATATTTTATAGCATTATTGGATACTTTTGTGAATGAAATCGCCGAAAAATTGCCTTTGCTTTTGAAGCAAAAGGAATTGCTGCTTCACCAAGACAATGCATCGTATTACAAACCAGTGAAAATGATGACAAATATCCACGAATTGGCTTTTGAATTACCTCTGCATCCACTGAATTCTCCAGATCTGGTACTCAGCGTCTATTTCCTGTTCTCAAATTTCATAAGAATGCTCGCTGGGAAGAAATTTTCGTCAAATGGACAAATGATCGAAACAACTATAAGTAAGTTGTTTCCTAAAAAACAAATTTTGCCAAAAAAAGGTGTTTTACTCTGGTAGCCCGAGGAATTTTCAATTGCGCTGATATTTCGGTTGCGATTTGGCTCCACTACCACCGAAAAATAACATGATTATGGGGTGCTCTGAGTTTTTTGGCCAACTACATTGTTCTCAATCAAGTTCTCGTAGCCTATTCTAAGCCTTAGACCATAATTAAACCTGAAAAGGCACTGGCAATCGTATTTTTTACTTTTTTAATTTCTTAAAACCATTACAATGGCTAAGCAGCATTGATTTATTATTCACATTCACATTCATTCAAAGCAATCTTGCCAATTTATCAAACAAATTAGTCAATAAATTCCAAAAATCCATTGAAAATTATGAATTCACTATCTAAAAGCTACCATAATGCCATATTTTCGAACCAACTATTGTCCCTTCAACACTAAATCAACGCATTTTTACCATCAGGAGTAACGTTGTGGCATTGGTTCCTGGCTTTTTGTGCGTCTGCTTTGTTTGCTTGCGCTTATTATTCACAGTTATTAGCAGAAAATGGCCATTAAGCGCAGAAATTACCAAATCACAAAGAGCGCTTGGCACACAGCAGCGTCACAAATGCGCTGTAAGCACGCTTACTACGCTCGGTGAGTGAGCGCAATAACTGCTTCAAAGAACTGTTAATGATTTCGTGTGAAAAGAAACTTGTAATATGACGCTTTCAATGCAAAGTCACGTGCATCACTCCCACGAAGTGTCACTTTGTCAAGGCTAAAGAGGGCCAGAATCACAAAGGATTGTTGTAAAAGTTTGTCTGTGTATTTGTTAGTGTGTAAACAATAACAATGTAAACAACAATAACACAACCTTTAACAAAATTTTTACCTAAGTAGAAAAAGTTGAAAGTGTTTGCGACAAATTTTCTTACAAAACACCCTTGACCCCATTAACACTTAATTTAGGTGGCGCCGCGGGCCATATAACAATGAACTTATGCTGCATGTGCTGACTACAAAGGATTGACAAAGAAAAGTTGTCAGCGTGTGGGCTAAAATTCTTGCCGTTAGTTTAAATGGGTTTGGCTGGCATGGCAATTGAAGCCATAAATAAGTGAGCATAATTTCGTTCAGCTGACTTTTAACGGAGTTGAATCGATCAATTGAATTTAATCCACTGACAAGCCTCTGCTTTTTTACGGTCGAGGTACTTTTAAGTTAATAATACACAGCCAATTTTCAAACATTTTCAGATACTATACAATGTCTTCAACCGGATACTATTCGAGAAATAAAATAAGTCGCAAAGCCTTCAAGAGTCATAATTTTATCAAATTTGTGGTGTCAGGTACAACGAAAATTTCCTGAACAGACAGCACTTTAAATTTCAGCTAAATTTTTATTACTCCGAAAAATTCGGAGTTACTCCGAAATCAATTAAATTGTTTTTTATTTGTTAAAAAACCCGTACAAAATTATTAATGTAATATTTTATTTATCAAAATCCGTAAAAAATGGTTAATAGTTATAAAACATATTTTACAATACTCTTAATACATTTCTGATTACTCCGAAAAATTCGGAGTTATTCCGAAAAAATCGAGTTTACTCCAAAAATTGTCAAAAGTGATATGTTACGCTTTTTCGAACTTGCTAACAAAATCGAAAATCGAAAAAATTATAATTTTTGATTGCTATAGTGCTTCCCATTTCTTTGCTTGGAAATTACTGATCAAAATTAAAAAAAAATATTTGCCAGTACATATTTCAACAATTTCTGCTTATTCAAATTCCGAATTCCCAACTTCGACGACCTACTTAGTTTAGGCAACAGCACATTGCTTCATGTTCCCAAACGAAATTAAGGTCAATCCGAGAAAACAATCGCATATTGTTTTTCCTCAAAATTGAAGTGAAAATATTTTTGTTACTGACAATTAATTTTCGCATTCACAATCAGCTCACAACTGGCACTCCCACTCATTAATTTCGAACGCGCACACACCTCCAGCCTACAGGACATTGTGTGTTTATCCTAACGTTTATGCCATTTCCGTTGCAGACTTGAACTCTTTATGCTCGCACAAGTTGCGAAACTTTCCGCCTAAGTTGTCTGACACAGTTTTCTAAAGTTTCGCATTTGCATAAACCAGCCCCAAAAAAAACGTAACAACAACAAAAAGAAAACAACAAATCCGAAATAAGAAGTATTATAAGTTTCCATTTCCGTTTACAAATTTTAGCTTGCTTGCTTAGCTCGAGCCGGCGCTTGGGCGCTTAAAGTGTGAGTGTTTGAGGAATACCGAGATTTGCGCAAATTCGCAGCAAGTCAAAATCAGCCACGCGTCAGTGTGCTTGCTGGTAAAGCCGCCTCGACTTTTAGGTTTGCTCTTCACACTTTTTATTTGTGTTTTTTACGTTGTATTTGTTTGCACTTCACTTTCGGCTTTTGTTGCCTTGGCCTTGCAGCTGTTTGGGTTTGTCCCATTTCTTTCCTTTTCTTAATTTTATTTTGTGCTGATTTTTTGTTTTAGCCGGAAATGTTTAGAATTTATTAGCGCCATCATTTTTGGGTTCATATTTTTTTGTTTTCGCTTTTATATCTTTTCAGCGCCTCCTTGATTTGTCCTTTCCGCGAGGACAAAGCTGCGAGTTTTGCTAATATTTTTCGTTTCTTATTTTTATGGTACTTTATCTTTATTCGTTTTCACTGCGCTGTCTTATCTTAATTTGTAAATTGGCTTTAGCTAAACACTTTATTAAAATTTATGTCTTTCCGGCGCTGACTAGCGAACCCCGCCCTTCATCCTAATGTATTTTTTATGCATTTTCAATGGGATGACATTTCGTGACATAAATTGAAATTTAAAAGTGAAATTTATGTATATGCATACATACATATATTGCATATGCGTGCCTTGCTCAAGATGGAAAGAAACAATAAATGTATAATACTTAATATCAAATTTTAGAAGTTTGTGCTCTTCAGGTTTGGCTGAATGAACCATTAAAAAGCTTTCGAGTTCGAACTCAGCTTGTAACATACATATTGTGTATGATATTTTAAAAGCAAACAAAAGTCGACTATGTGACTTTATTATTTGAGTGGTATAAAAATATCCTTCGAAATTGGCTAAAAATTACTATTTGATAGAGACTCTTGTGAAATGAAACCGGTGTTTTCATACAAAATTTTGCAGAATTTTTATTTTAAGTTTTAGCTCAACAAAAAAAATTTTCGTATAAAATTGTGGTGGTTTTGTGGTAAGTTGGTTTAAAAAACAATACTGTTGCTTTATGTAAAGTTGTAACATCATTTTTGATTACTCCGAAAATTCGGAGTTACTCCGAATTTGCAAAATCTCTTTGTACGCTTTTTATAGACAGCAGGTTAAAACATAATGACACATTATTAAAAGTTTTAGGTATATTTTTGACTACTCCGAAAATTCGGAGTTATTTCGAAATTTTAAAATTCCTTTGTAAGCTTTTTGTAGACAGCTATTATGACTAGTTTTAAAGTTTCGTTTTTATATTTAATAACTCCGAAAAATTTAAATGTTACTGTAAGCTTTTTGTAGATAAGATAGTTGCATACTTTTCTTCATTACGAGTACCTCGTTAATTTGGAGTTACTTCGAAGTTTTAAAAGTTTTGCTCTGAGTTGTTTGTAGATAACTGTTAAAAATATTACAACTTTATTTCAAATTTCAACTACATATGTATGTATATGCGATTGCTCCGAAATATTAAAATCTTACTGTTAGGTTTGTAGCTAGAGTAGTTGCATAACTGTTAATGATAATTTTGTAATTTACATCAAAAATTTTTTAATCTTACTTTAAATATTGTTGCAACTTTCATATAACTTTAATCTGTTATAAAATGCATTCATTTATAATGAGTCGTTTAGCTTTATTTTGAATTAATAGCTGGGAAAACAACTATTGTGATTCTGAAGAATTCGAAGCAACAACGAAATTATAAAAGCAAGTATTAGTTTGTAAAACTTGCTTACTTAATCCACTTCATATTAATTCGGAATGAGTTCTTATTTCTAACTATACCACCAATTTCGGAGAATTACTAGTTTAAGTAACTTTTGTGTATATTTCATCAGTTTTTTTTTCAAAATATTTACAATACATACATATGTATGTATGTATGTATTTTGTTATTGTGTTATTTCATCTGTTAATAACTTTTTAAAAGTATATTTTTTTACACTAACTGCGAAAATTGAGAGTTTCTTTGAAATTAGTAAAGTTATACATAGAAACTGTTTCCTTCTATTAGGCTGACATTCGGAAATTCTTTGAATTTAGTAAAACTATGTTTTTAAATACGTACAAGTCATTTGTAGCAACTCTTTTCTTCTATTAGTCTGACTCCGAAAATTCGGAGTTTCTTTGAATTTAGCAAAACAATCTTTTAGGTATATACATGTGGTTAATAGCAATTATTTTTGTCTATTATGTTGACTCCGAAAATTCGGAGTTACTCCGAAAATGATTGAGTAGTTTATCTGTACGTATATGTCATCATAAATTAATTTCTTTAGAGAATTTCAAGATTAAATTTTGATATCATCATAAACTTCAAAATTTATTATTGATTCAAGCACCGACTGATAATAATATTTATCGATAACTGTAACAACGGAAACATTTAACTATAATAGTAAACGATTGAGAGTTGTGAAATATATTATAGTACAAAGTAATGAGCGAGACACTAAAGTTGATATGAGTCAATAATTTATAATATCAGTTTAAGTTCGCTCTTAGAAAGCTTACTAGCAACAGGTCTATCAAAAGAAAACTTGTGCATATTGTAGTTTTTGGCATAGTACTTAGAATTATTTACATATATGTATGTATGTATACATATGTATGTAGGCACAGGTCTATTTGTCATTTTAAATAAATGTGGAAAATTTCAATGGGGGTTTCTTTTATGAAATATAATAAGTATATTTATCTAAATTCTTATCTTTATTTTCATATTAGGGTAACATTAAAATATATATTTCTTATAACGCATTTCATTCTACTTGCAACCTTCTCTCTTTAACGACTCGATATTACTAATGATTTTACTAAGATTCCAAACGATCAAGTCGTAGAAGTATTGAAGTATAAGTAAACACGATTTCTCGAAAAGAGCAAAGGAAATTATCAAGAAAACATTATCAGCTTTTCATAGCGTAAATGAGAGTATAGGAACGGAGAGACACTAGAACAACACCATAAAATTTATAAGGGTCCTTGCATTAAGGGTATTTGTCAAATAATAAGCAATAAAAGATGTGCACTTACCTCCTTCCGGTTCTGAGTCATCTATATATATCATGTTGTTGTTGTCTTTGTTGGGATTATTGTCACGTAAGCGGGTACCTATTTTGACGGCTTATCTGAAGTCTGTTACACTAAAAGAATTTTTATACTTTTTTCCACAAAGGGCACCCTTTACAGCCCCTCAGCAGAATGTTGCACTTCCAGTACACTTACGGCGCACCGAAATGTCGCGCTTCGAAAGTGCCAAACTCTAATCAATTGCTGTTGTTTTATTCACTGATAAGCTGTTGAGCAACCACTTGCTTATCACTGCTCACCTGTTTCCACCAACACTTTCTCAAACTTCAATTTGTTTCCTTGCGATTTTTCGTTGCTACAATTAAATTGATTTCAGCTAAGTTTTGTTATACACACTTTGATTTGATTTTCTGCTATTTTACGTATTTGCGGTGAAGGTCGTTTTGTTGTTGTTTTTCATGCAATTTTTTATTCTGATTTATTTTTGCTTTGTATTTGTTTTAAAATTAGTACGGCGCAGCACACAACTGGCGTGTTATCTAAAACACATGTATACGAGTATGTGTATGACTGTGTGTGTGTGCTTGTTGTGGGTGCTGACAGCGGGTTGGCGGCGACAAGGGTGCTCGGCTGTTGTTTGTTGTATTGATTGTTGCTGCTTTGACGCAGCAGGAATTGCGTTGTTGAAATGAAGTGTCGATTCTTTTTGTTGTTATTGTTTATTGCTTTTGCTTTTTAATATAAAATCGTTTTAACTAATATATACAAATAGACAAATATTTATTTGCACGGCTTATTTTTGTATATTTTGCTGTGTGCGCTTATTAATAAATTTATGTTTCACACTGCGAAAATTGACTGCGGTCTAAAACTGGAATAAGTGGAATAATTAAAATAAAAAAAAAATTTAGAAGAATGTATGAAAGCTTTTTTTTAATAAAAAAAATTCTTTAAGGAGACAAATATTATTTTTTTTCTTAGTTGTATTTTTTAATATAAACATTTTGTTGTTTTAATACTTTTAATTCGATTTTTTTACTTCACTAATTTTTGAAATTTTTTATTTTCAATTTCACTCCTGTAATTTTGGGTTTTCATAGTTTATTTTGTACTTTTTTCAGTTTTTAAAATTATTTTAATTTTTATAGTGAGTATTTTTTTTATTATTTCGAAATTTTTTATGTTAGTAATTTCTTAAAACTTATTTGTATAATTTAAATTTAATTATTTTGTCATTTTTAATTTTAAATTTTAAAATTTCAATTTAAAATTTTTAACTTAGGCTTTTCATATTTTGTTTACAATAAGATTTTCATTTTGTTTCTTTGTTTAAAAAATAAATATATTTGTTGCTTTCATTCGAAAGTATTCGGTTCAGCTTTCAAAATTTATTTTTTTTTTTTTTATTTTTTAAGATTGTTTCTTGTTGTTTTCAATTTCGAGTTTCCATTTTTAACAAAAAAATAATTAATTCTGTAATGTATATCTAGTTTTTTTTTAATTATTTTTAAATTTTTAAATTTAGTGATGCAAATTTTTTTATTTTTTTGTATTCAATTTTAAGTTTCCACTTTTAATAAAAAATATTAATAACTAATTCTGTAATGTATATATATATATTTTTTGTAATTTTTTATAATTTTTATAAATTTTTTAATTTAGTGATGCAAATTTATATTTCATTTTATATTTTATATTTTTTCATTTTTGATTTTCCAATTTCAATTTCGAATTTTTTATTTACGATTTCCGTATTTATTTTGAATAAGAAAATATATGAAATTAAAAAATATATAAATAAATTTTTTCAGTTTAGTGAGTATTGAAAATTTATTTTTTTATTATGTTTTTTTGTACTCTTTATTTTTTTATTTTTTAATTAACTACATATTGCATTTTAAATTTTGTCTTTTAATTTTTCTAAATTTTTTATTTAGCTATTTTTAAATTTATGTGAATTTTTTGTATTATTTTCCATTTGTATAATTATATTAATTTTAAATCTTTATGTATACTGATTTATGAAAATTTATTATTGAATTTTTGATTTTTTATCTCACGGATTCACGGGTTTATTTTCTTATGTATTTGTAATTTAAATTTTTTTTATTTAAAATGTTTTTTGTTTATTTTTTTTGTTTTTGTTTTCAAAAGTTTCCATTTTTTTATATTTTAAAATTTATTTTTATAAAATCGAAATTTTTAGATTTAGAGATTTTCTTTTTGTTTTATATTTCAATTAATTTTACACAAATTTTTTATATTTTAAGCATTTTCATCTGCTTTGTTAATTTCTTCCACCCTAAATACAACTATTTTGAACGCTTGGTTAAATAACACTCTGAAAATTTCAAAACACTGCAGCAATTGTGGCAATAAATATTTGATTAAAATTTTCCATCATTTTACAATGTAATGAAAGCAAAAAGAGAGCACTTAGTTAGTGCATAAAAAGTGACTCCGAAGAATCGGAATGCTGTGTAGCTTACTTGAGTTACATAATTTGATAATTTGTTTACGAATGCTTTTTCAATATATTCTACATTTGATCACTAGAAACTTTGATAAATTCGCTTTTAACTGTCACTCCGAAATATTAAAGTAGGGAAATGTACTAAAAAATTAAGGCTTTCACAGAATTTTTCAATTTTTGTTGTAAAACTAAGCTTTAATTATATTATATCGATGAATTTCATTCCTTTATCTATTATAATGCAAATTTTTTCTGTTTATTACAGCAACTACTAATTAATTTTGATTTAACTAAAAATCGCTAAAATAAAATTGAATGCTTTAAAGAATATTATTATTATTGTGTATAATAAAATTTTTATTAGAAATAAAAAATGAGTTTATCTTAATTTTTTTTAAGTTGCTACAATTAAAAATATTGCTTTTTTATTTAATTTAGTTCAAATTAATTTATTTTAATTTTTATAAGTTTATTTAATTTAATCTTTTTATGTTATTCTAATTAAAAAAAAAATGATATTAAATAAATTGCATTCATTACATTTAATTTAATTTATTTTAATTAAATTCTCATTAATTTGTTTTATTTTATTTTATTTAATCTAATTAAACTCTTTTAAATTGTTCTAATAATAAAAACGATGTTAAAGTAATTTAATTAAATATAGTTTAGTTTTACTTCACTTTTTTGAGTTGTTTCAATATAAGAAATGGAGTTTTCACTACTTTTGTATACTTCAATTTCTTTTATTTTAAATTCATTTAGTTTTTTTTTTTTTAAATTAATTAATTATTTTAATTTTTATTTTAAGTTAATCTATTTAAAAAAAAATACTTTTTTTTTGTTATATGATGTATTTTAATTTGATTAAGTTAAATATAATTTCGTTCAATTCAAATTAAATTTACTTCATTTTAAACTATTTAATTTATATTAATTTTCTTTACCTTATTTTAATTTTTGTAAGTCATCCAATTTAATTTGATTTCGTTCAATTTGATTTGATTCAAATTAATTTTATTTAATAAATTTAATTTAGTTAAATTTACTCCATTTTACTTATTTTCGGTCTTTAAGTTATTCTAAATTAAAAGAAAAATATATATATTTATAAATCATTTAATATATTTTAATTAAATTTAGTTTAATTAAATCTTAATTAATTACTTAAATTAAAAATTTTAGTTAAATCAATAAGCAGTAGGAATTAAATTTAATTTAATTAAAAAATTTTATTTAATTTTTTTAATTTTGTGTATTAAAAAAATTCGGGTTTTAAGTAACTTAATTTATTTTAATTTAATTTAATTAGCTTTGTTTTAATTTATTTTATTTTTTTGTAATTTTGTATTTAAAAAATCAATTTTAACATATTTTATGCATTTCAGTTTAATTTAATTTAGTATACTTTAATCTTAATTTATTTAATTACTTAATTTAATTTCTTTAATTTAAGTTGATTTAGTTTAATTTAATTTATTTAGTTGTATTCAGGAAATAAATTTAATTTAATTAAAAAATTTAAATTAATTTTTTTAATTTTGTGTACTAAAAAAATTCGGCTTTTAAGTAATTTAATTAGCTTTGTTTTAATTTATTTTATTTTTTGTATTTAAAAAATCAATTTTTACAAATTTTATACATTTCATTTTATTTTGATTAAGTATAATTTAATTTTAATTTACTTAGTTACTTAATTTAATTTCTTTAATAAGTTGATTAATTTATTTAGTTATATTAAGTTAAGTTTATTTTATTTTATATTATTTAGGTTTTTTAAGTCACTCACAACAAAAAGATCGGTTTTGGGGTAATTTAATTTAGTTTCATTTGATTTAATTAAACAAGGTTTTTATTTAATTTAATGTATTTAACACAAATTCATTTTAATTAATTTTAACTAATTTTGTTCATATAATTTTTATTTTATTTTTGTTTAATTTAATTAAAATATTTTCTTTTTATATATATATTTATTTTTTTAATTACATTTTTAGTTTCATATTTTAGTTTGATTCAATTCAATATCGTTTTATTTCACTTTATTGTATTTCATTGCGATATAGTTCTATATATTTATATATACATATACATCAATTTTAGTTATGCATTTAAAATTAATTTAACAAAGATTATAACTTAAAATTTTCACTTGAATTAATTCCTTTGCTTTATAGTTAATTCCTTTTCAACCATTTTATTTTCATATATTTTTTAAGTATTTTTTTTTTTAATTCTTATATAAAATAATGATAATGGGAGCATTTCACGTTCGCGAATCGTTCATCCAAGAATTGCTATAATTATTAAAATTTGTAAACTAAAAGATTTTTTGGTGGTTTGTGCCTTGATTTGTAATATATTTTAACACCATTTATAAAAAATCTTTTTTTTCCCAATTTTCACTATTAGGTGACTTCTCATATTTTTTTTTTAAATTATTTTATATTTTCTTTAAATACTTTTGATTTTTATATTTTTTTATATATATCTTCACATTTTTTATAATTTTTTAAATATTTCACATATTTTCATATATTTTAGATGTTTTTTAGATTTTATTTTATATAATCTTAACTTCGGTTTTAATTTTTTATTATTATTTTAACATTTTTTTTACAATTGTGTATATATTTTGATACAAAAATTTAAACTCGTTTTACATATTTCCATATATTTTTCTAACGTTTCAAGATTTTCTTTTATATTTTTTAAAATCGTTTTTATATATTTTTCATTTTAAAAAGTTTTTTTAAAAGTTTTTTTTACATATTTTAAATATTTCAATTTTTTAATTTTCTCTTATTTCGTAATTATTAAAAATTTATCAACGAACTTTTATATAAAATTACACAATCTACTTTTTTTATTTTTTTATAAAAATTTTCAAACACGTTTTTTTTATATTTTTATTTTTTTAATTTTAAAACATTTATTTCGAAACACAAAATCACTTTAATTTCGAGCTATTTTCACGCTGAATTCGTATCTTTCCATTAATTTTTATGCTCGGTGCATTGTAGCGTATATTTATAGAACACAAAAAACACATTGCATTTTTTTCACTTTTCACTTGCACTGCACCAGATTTGTACCCAGAACTCCTTCAAACGCGATATTCTTGCTCCAAACGGCGAAAAAAAAGCATAATTTTCCAATATATTACTTCATCAGCTGCCACTCCGCCACTCGGTACTAACGCGCGTAGAAAAATTAGCACTTCTTCGCAAAAATTAAACACAAAGAATACGAATTTGATTTTCACCCGTTTATCGCGTGCTTTTCTGCTTTTCTTTGTTTAGTTGCCGCGCCAGTTCGCTGGCTAGCTTCGGCACAAATAGCGTGTTTTGTGTGCTATTTCGGCGCTGGGAGTGAGTGAGCGCGCTTGCTGGCCACCAACAGCTGAGCGCCGAACACTGAGTACCGCTGAGCGCTTTTCTGACAGGCGAGACAGGCATTTCACACAAATAAAGTCTCCGCAGCGCCGGCACTGGCGGCAGCATTACTCCCAAATCGAATCAAACACGCTCGCGGCCACAAGCACCCACTCTCCCGACCGCTGACTGGCACTTTCTTTGCTTTTATTGTTTGTTGCTGGCGCACTCGTTTGCCATCATCACCATTGTTATTGTTGTCGTTGTTGTGTGTTTTTCTTAATGCCTTTGCGTTTGTTTGCGAGTTTTCACGGCGCGTCATCGCGTTGGCTGTTCGCTGAGCTGTTGGCTGTTGGTTGTTGGCTGTCGCTTTTGGTAGTTGCTTGCTGTGCTTTGCTGTGCGCCTGTTCGTCTTAGCCACGGCCAACGACACATGCTTGCGCTAGCTTGTTGGCTCACATGTTTGTTGTTGCTTGTCGGTCTGCCAACTGCCGCCTGGGCGGTGGTGGTGGCGGCGGCAAGCAGCTAGTGTTAGCGCTAAAAATATATAAAAAACTATTAGACAAAGCGTCAGCACATGTGAGCAGGCATCACAATTTGTTTGATTTTATGCGAGTAATGTGGCTGGTGTGGCGGACACATACACACACGAACATGTATGCGCTTGAAGAATATATCAAAATATGGTCTTTGGAAGTATTTTGGCGTGTGTTTTTTAATGTTGTTGTGCGGGAAAATGAGCGATTGCAGTGCGAAGCATGCTGATTTGTGCGGTGAACCAATAAGTTTGTATATAGTAATACATTTCAATATTAGAATTTAGTATACAAATTAACAAATGTGTTGAAATGGGTTGAAATTGGAAAAAACAATCATAAAGTTCTAAAAAAATCAACATAGAGTATTGTGCAATTTTTCTGATGTTTTTTAAATTTTTATGGTTGGTTATTGTTGGTCAGAATCATGCCTAGTTTTTTTACATATGAAACTTTATTACGAAAATTCTGTAAATAATGTGTTTCGCGCGCTTCGCTCAACTTATGGTGAATATAATCGGCCCACTGAGCGTACTATTCGCAACACCATCACCAATCTTGAGACCCAGCATTCATTGTTGTATAATAGTCGACGGAATGGATCACGTCCAACATGCAGTGAAGAAAATATTGCAGCCTGAGTGTGTACACCAAGACCGTGGAGAGTCGATTCGGCGTACATAAAGTGAATAAAATAAAACTTGTGCAAGAACTGAAGCATCTCCAAGCGACAATGCTTCGCTCCATGGGCTCTTGAAATGTTCCAAGAATATCTGACGTTTTCGAGAAAAATTTTGTTCAGCGATGAGACGCATTTCTGGTTATTTGGTTTCAAAAGACGGCGACACTTCCCTGAGAAAGGATTTACTGGGAGAACACTTCGGTAGATAGATAATTTCACGTTTTGAGCCGGTCGATTGGCCACCAAGATCGTGTGATATCATAGCGTTGGACTTTTACCTGTTAGCCGCGCCTTAAATTTGAAAGAGATAGTCTTTAAAAAATAAGTGCCAAAGAATGTTCTTTCGAAGGATAATAAACATTTCCCATAGAATTTGGATTTTCTGTGTTTTTTTCAAGAAGTACAAAACCTCGAAATCTATCACCCTTTAACTTATCAAAGCGCTTTGTGCCAATAAGAATTTGCTCAGCCGTTTAATTTCTATTTCCTTCAGTTCAGCTTAAAGTATGAACTGCCAAGTGTTGGAGCCTTGATTTCGCAAACGCGGGACAATCAAGAAAGAAGTGCTCAGATAATTCTATCTCCTCTTTTTTCATAAAAGTTATGCAGCTGACGTTCGGTAATATTTTCAACTATCAAGTATGAACACCGACAGGGCAAAGGCCTGTTAGAACCGCCACTACCAAGTAGAAGCTAGCATTATTAATGGCAAAGAGCTCATTAGATAGCTTACAATCGATCTTGGGCAAAAGGAGATTCATTGGACTGCTTGCAATCGATCTTGGGCCAAAATAATCTTGCGACAGTAATATATCCAGTAGTAGCATATATGGGTAGAGAAGAACAGCGACCATTTCTCATTCTACTCGTAGCTGGACTAGATTACTCTACCTTAGCAGATCACTAGCTTTTCGGTTGCCTGGCATTCCACTAACTGACCTAATGACACTCACATATAAGCACTCCCACTAGAGTTCTTATGGCTTTATTTTTTAATTTCAAAAGTCCGCATGTGCGGCCCATATTGCAGTCATGCTACGTTTGCCTGCGTGTTGAGCATGTTAGGGATTGCCTGTACCGAAACTGAGCTAAATCTATAATACATATATGTGTTTGTCGAATAAATATCTTCAAGTAGCCAAAGTCATATAAACTCCTTATTTTCCGGAGTCTAATTGTAGAGTAGTGTCTGCTATACAGTTTCCAGCAAAACCACTATGTCCAGAAACCCATTGCAGGTTTATCGCGAAATATGCTGTTAGATCCGCTAGGAGCACGAGGCATTCTTTCACTTACTTTGGAGTACACATAATATAAGTATATATACTCGTGTATATCTTGTTGTGAGCATAATCTTTGCCAGAACAATGAACCAGGAAGAGATGTCTCGCTCACATCGCCATGAGGAAAGAGTTGGGTCTCCGTTGTCTTGACTTTTGTTGCTGGATCTTTTGAATTTTCAACAAAAAGCTTCTGTGTGACTTCGCGATCTTTATGGTTTACAGTAGAATGCAGGAGATTTAATGTACTCTTTCCTTTAACCAAGTTTATGTTGCCACAATCGGAGGGGTTCTTCTTAATGGACATTATTCAATAGACCTACATGAGATAAGGCTGGAAAGTTTATCGGACACTTACTGTCAAATTTGTATAGAGAAAGATCAGGGGGAAACATCTAGGCACTTTCGGCACTGTTGTTCAGCTTTTCCAAACCGAGGTTGAAATATAACGGCAGTTATTTCCTTAGTGAACTTGACAAAATAGGGATATCAAACAGTTGCCACGAAATTTTTTTGTGCAGAGCTTAAAGAGCTTTGTCGATTTGTTCTCAGCTATTTAAGTGGTACTCGTTTTGGAGCTAATTTTTACCCTTACTTAAGGCTAGATATGAGGTTTCGTAGTCTTAATAACACAAAGGTTGCTAGCCCTCTGTCAGGTCATTTGTGTTTAAAAAATGGTTCTTTACCGAAAGCAGGAGACTTGGTGAAGTTAACCAGAACCTAACGGAAATATGGCTGCTAACCAGACATTGAGCAAATGGTCCTAAGAGCGTTGGAGAGCGCTCTTAATTTTTATCTTTGATTTCGTATTCTGAAAATCTATTAGTGCATTTTCACAAGTAATTTAAAAAAAATTCGGAAGCAACTTATAGATTGTATGCTCTCTTTGTATTTGATATATAGAACGAAGCTTGATTGAGGTTAGCGGCGACGAAATATGATTTGTATAGATTTTCGCAAAGCTCAAGTCTTAACTAAAAATTTCCACGATATTTTGAAGATAATCAGGGTCTCATAAATACAGGTTGCAAACAAATTTGCAAAAATGGAAACAAACAACAATTTACAAATGTATGATAGCAAGTGATGATAAGAAAATGATAATGAAGAGGAAGCACTGGCAGCAATGGCAAAAATACTGATAAACGAATCAAATAATGCTATAAAAATAATGAAATGACTTTTTGCAAGAATTTCCAAATTAGCGACAAAAAGCAATTTTCAACCGCAAATGCGAGTAATCACACATAAACATATATGTTTTTATCATATTTATCGGAAAGATAAATTCTGACATGAAAAGATAAGGCAAACAAAACACAATCTACGTGTATTCCAACGGCGGACGGCGTGGGCATGGAGCAAAGGAGAAAAGGAGAGAAGGCGGGTGAATACACATACCGAAGCGATGATTGGCAATTACTCACTCATTATAAACCGTTACATGTGCGTAAGTGCAATGTATATGGTAAACAGCCATCTCCCACTCAATTAAAATATTTTCACCTGCTGCCTACGTATTCATGTCCGTTCATCGCTTGCCAACGCACAGGTAATGACGTTTCACTTAACTACGCTTATCGCACTAATTACTCACAATTATATATAGATTTGTTGCTTATACATACTATATATGTGTATAAACATAGATGTGTTTGTATAATGTAGTTATTGAGCGCATTTACCTGAGCTATATTTATCTGACTTATCAGCAGTACTCACAAATCGTTTAAATATGTACATACATACATACATATACGAATGTATGTATATGACTGTATATATACATACATACTCGTACTTGTAAAATACTTATTTGTCTAGAACTTTATTTGTAAGTATAAGAACGTGCATTTTAGTTAAGGTGGGCGGTGATTTTGAGGGTCGTTTTATTACCTTCAATTTCCTGATAAGCAACAAATTTGATTACAAGCATATTTATAATTAATCATTAGTTGAAGTTTGGTTTCAGATAACGGGCGTATATACTATACATTAATATATATATGTATGTACATATGTACATATGTTCGTACTACATAATAAACAATATAATAGAATATTACTGCCAGTTTTGATATTATGGGGTATGACATAATCTTCTGCAACGATTCGCTTAGTAAAGGAAGCAATGCACTTAGAGAAATCATAAAATTTTTTACAAATATAAGGAAAACTTTTTCAAAAAATTTATTTTGCGTTTACCATTAGAGTTTAAAATTTGAAGTTACACCGAAAGGCTTCGAATATCTAAAATATTCGAAATTGGATTGCCAATGTAATATTATACATATGTATATAGTGAATATTTCGCGAAAAAATAAAATTCGGAGTTACTCCAAATCACACCGAAAATTTAGAAAGATATTGTTATAATGTAATAACCTTTTACAACTATATTCTAGCCGTAAAACTGAATTCGGAGTTACTCCGAAAAACTCCGAAAGTCTAAAACATCCCAAATTAGGTTCTTATAACGACACAATAAATAATAATTACTATTATTTTGTTAAAAAATAAATTCGGAGTAACTCCGAATATGTCTGAAAATATCAAAATACTCACAATTTATTTGTTAATATAACTGCAAAAAAATTGTAAAAAAAATTTGGTAAACTGATAATTTTTCAATAACGGTAAATAAGGAAGTATAGAAATGTTAGAGAACACGCATTTGCAGACAATAAAAAAAGAGAGTCCTCAGACTGGATAAGAAAGCGAAGCAAATATGTAGGTCTGGTAGTAAAATATCTCATGTCCTTTCACTTACATTAGGAGCGAATATTTTTCAAGTTCTGAAATCAAACTAAACAAATTGCTTTTCATTAAAACTTGGCTTGAAATAAGGACTTTAAATTTTAAATATATTAATTTGAAATAAAGTCCAAAATCATTTTCACTACCACACACAAAATCTGAAATCCGCTCCATTAAAAATCTGAAAGCATTTTCGCTTAAAAGTTTCTGAAAATTCCATGCAAGCTTTTAATTAATTTAGCTTTAAGCCAACCCATCAACGAATAATTATTTTATTTAATCCGGCGCCAAAATCACGCCCCTCAACAGTTTAGCGTCATGACCTTTTTTTCCTTTTCCGCACATTTTTTCGTTTATTTATTTGCCACTTCATGCGAATGGCGAGTGGAAAAAAGTGAAATGATAAAAAGTAGCAAAATATATATTTACACAACCTTCGTCAGGAAATTTAAAAATCTACATGCCAACAGCTACAACAACATATGCCATTAACCTTACACGAAATGTTGCTTTGGGGAGCTGGCGGCATTCATATTTATTAATTCTGCAAAATATGAAAAATGAAAGTGCGAAAAAGTATGCGCAGAAACAGTAGCGAACATTTCAATGAGTGAGCGAAGGCGTAAATGCGTGTGAAAAATCAAAATGTGATGCCTATTTTCCCAAATGGGCGAATTGTTGTGGTTCAACGTGGTGCTGCAGGGCAACAACAAATTTATTTTTTTTTCTTCACTTTGTGCCCCTTGACACTTGGATTATGTTTTTCCACTTGAAAGCTTAGAAAACCTTAGCAGGGTGTGCATGTGTAAGTGGGATGGATCTGCTCCAAAGGAGGTTGAACTTGAATGTGCCTATTTCTGTTTACAAATGGATTTATGAGGCATTGCATTTAAAATCTGTTACTTTATAAGTTTTTGTACTAAATTTGTGTAGGAGGGCATACAGAAACTTATTTAATAATAAAAAGTAAGCAATTTTATAGTTCGAAGTATTTTGACAACTCTGATTTTTAGTAAAATTCCGAAATTCTATTTTTTATTCAAAAAAGTTACCAATTTTTAGAAATACGAGTATGGTATATTAGTCAGACATCAGATTAGTAGTTATGCGGTATTTCGAAAGTTTGACAACTCCGCGATTTCGGAGTCACTCCGAAATTAACCTTTTACACTGAAAGGTGTGAACTTTGATAAATATTTTGTATTAAACGATTTCTGACAACTCCGAATTTTCGGAGTAACTCCGAAATGTATCGCTTTACTCGATTAAGTTATAAACTGTTAGACATGTTACAGACAATTAATATTTTTTCCAATTGCAATTTATTCCGTGTCAAATCATATATAATATTAAGTAAGAAAATAATAATTTGTTAAAAATAGTATAATAAACTACCTATTAATATTTAAATCTTAAGTAATTCTTTTGCACATTCAATGGTTTTATAACAAATAGTAACAAAGGGATCCGTTTTAAGATTTCCTACTTAAAAAAAATTATAGTATTTCATATTACATTCAGTTAAAAATGTTATATGAGTAGTGAATGTTAGGCTTGACATGTTCATGTCTATTTGGCATTGTAATTTGTTAGTATATTACATGCTTTTTGTCAACTCCGAATTTTCGGAGTAGCTATAAATTTATATGTCGCTAATAAGTAATTATTTGCTGTGTGGTACATGTTTTTTCCTATTCCGAATTTTCGGAGTAATTACTAATTTCTTGAAGTTTTGCTAAATAAATTACAAACCGTTGGAAATATGAAACACCTTAAAAATAAGTGTTTGATACTTTGAATTATGTATGATAGTGCAGTGTTGCGCGAAGAACAAGAAAAGTTTCTTTCCGAAAATTGGACTAACTAACATATTTTTGTTTTAATTAACGAAAATATTTAAGCTTTATTTATATTAAGCACATTTTTATATTTTTTACTTGCACTAAAAATCGGTATTCGGAGTAACTCCGAAAACCAAAGTTATGCATAGAAATTGCAGAAACTCGTAACTGGCTACGTGTGGTAAAATTTTTTTTTTCATTTTTTTTTTGCTAATATACTGCTCCGAAAAAAGTAAAACTACTAACACAATACTCTGAAAATGGTAGAACAGCTTCTGCCACGTAAAACTAATTCTCATTTTATTGTGTATAACGATTTTTGTAGTACTTTCATTCATCACTTACAAGGAAACGAGATAAAACGTAAGAATTTAGGAAATCGTACAAAAGACAAACTTTTTCCTGTAGATAAACATAAAAAGGAAAGAAGATGGTATAAAACACCAACTTTTTCCAGTATCATAAATAATTCCTTCTGTAAAATCAGTATTCATTTTTACAACATTTGCATATTTTAAATTCATTGCTCTTACTGAGCACTTTTTACTATTTACGCCACACTTATTCGCCTTTCAATGTTTTGTCGTTTTTCCCCCAGTTTTTAGTCGATCTACTTTATCTTGCTTAATGTTTTTTCGTAAGCTTGACATGTTTGACTGCAATACGACAACTCAATAACGAATTTATTTGCTGCACATTTGCAAAGTCACTCCCTACGCTTTCGTATTGTTTGTTGTTGTTTTTATGGTGCAACCGTTGGAGGAAGCCATTGGACAGGATAGCTTATTGAAGTGTTGGTGCGATTTGAATAGGTGAAAGCTGGAAGAAATGCACCGAAAAACGTGCTTGCAAACAATAAATCGCCGGGTAAGTGCAGTGTTCACAGGCGGACTGCAGACATTGTTGCATTGCAGCAACAATAAAAATACCATTTGTTTTTGTGCGTTTTTTTGTGAGTTAAAGCATAAGGTGGCAATAAATGTTGCCAAAGAAAAATGTTTGTAAATTTTTGCAAATAATGTTCTTTTTCTGTTTTTTGCAATTTTTTAGTATATTGAACAATACCTATGTATGTATGTGTATAAAATATTTTTTTCAAAATTTAGAGATTTCGGAAAACTTCTAAAATCACAATTTCAAATTTTAATCAAATAAAAAAATCTTCATTCACTAAATACTCTTACCGCCTATTGTTTTGGTTATTCGTATTCTTTGAAATTTTCGGAATTATTCGGAATAACTCCGAAAAACTATTTTAGTCTTGAAAGCCCCAGAGTTGGTCACTAAGTATTTACTGGCAATTTTAAGTTTTCCGAAAGCAAAACTTTTTCGATTTTAGTCGACTAAAATTAAATTTAGTTTTGCAAAAAATTTTTTCGATTTTAGTTGCCTAAAATTAGATTTAGTGTTGCAAAAATTCTGGGTACCTATTCTGTTCCTTTTTCGTACACCGAGAAATTTTCGGAGTTATTCGGAGTGACTCCGAAAAAATATTTTATGCTTACAAGATAACGGAGTTTGTTGTTGAGTAAGTAGAAATAGTATTAAAAATTCTATGAAAATATGTAACAAAAAATTAAAGACTATAAATATTTGTAATATGAGACATGTATTTCGAAACCACTAATGTAACCGAATTCGAAACCACTAATGCAACAGCTTTCATTTATGTACATACATATGTATTACCATTATACTTTTGTGGGCTTAGAAAGCTTTATATAACTACACATTTGAATTTTTATCGGTGGTAAGTAGTTATCGATCACATTTTAATTAACTTTCCGCTCTTTAAAAATTTTCGGAGTAATTCGGAGTAACTCCGAAAATATTAATTTTATTAAAAAATTCAAAAGACAGTGCAAATAAGAACTTTTTGTGGCATTAAAACGATTCATGAACCCTAGTATTTATACATATGTATGTAGTATTAGGAGTAATTCGGATTAATTCCGAAAATATTAATTTTATTATAAAGTTCAAAACAAAGTACAAACAAGAATTGCTTATAATTTTACAACGCTTTATGAAACTTAGTATCTATGTATACATTTGCAAATTATGAGGATCCAAGTACATAATAAGGAGTTGTTGGATATGGCACATATGTACTTCGAAACCCGATACTTCGCAAACCGATTTCTTCAGCTCCAAAAGTACTGATTATTATTCAACCCACCTTTGACTGATTTTTTCGCTTTAAATCCCATGCTGGAAATGAAGTCAGCTAGCTGAATGTAAATAAGTGAATACACAGCTACCGTGCAGAGCATATGTTGGTCGGTTTCTCTGTTTGTGTGTGTTGAACGGTATCTTTGCGCATTTAACGCCACTCAAAAGTGCACAAGAACGCAAAGGAATCAATCACCTGGAAAATTTTTTGCAAAGCTCAGCCGAAAAAGTTTTACCGCTACTAACTTGCAACACTAAAACGCTGCATTCTCTCTCTTCCCGCATTATCGTGTTGCAATAAACTGACTTGTTGTTGTTGCTTTATATAACACATTTGTTTACTGGGCGATTTTGTGCATACGGCAATTGCAACTGTGCGACGCTGTGACTGTCTGTGGCACGTTTTGCATATATACATACATACAAACAAACATATAAATACATAGACAGATATATGTACATATATACAAACATGCACCTCGCTTCATCGTTTGCAGTGCAGCGCTCGTGAAATGCACCAACCCAGCGTGTGCATTGATGTGCAAAGTGAACTAGAGAGGCACAGAGAAGCATGTGTGTTGGTGTGAGATGTGTATGTGTTTGTGAATGGTTGCTTTTTTATGTTTCTTGTTGTTCTTGTCGGTGCAAGTGCGCGTAAATTGCACTCAATTGCACATTTCCTCGTTTTTTTTGGAACAGAAAATTTGATTGTGTTTCTAAAATTTTTACACTTCTGACTCGGCTAGTTAATAAACGAGCGTATTTGTGCTTTAGTTTGGCGTCAGAATGGTAGTCTTCAAAGCTGTTATTTAAGCAAACTGCTCTTTGTTTATTTATTGGATAAGTATTTATTAATATTGTATAATAATTAAAGGGCGCCATTATTTACTTGCAGTGATTTCGAAAAGCTCCCACCCTCTTCCTTAAACTATGGCATTTTAGCGAAATAAATATCCTATCTCCAAAAGACGCGTGTATAAATTAAACAACTGTCGGATATTAGTTTGTGATTTATATCACTTTGAGTGAAACAAATTTTGTGCAAAAAATGGGTTAAAAAAATTTCAAATCATATCATTCACGAATATTTGAGTACGAGGAAGCTCTGTGCCAAGTGGATGCCGAGCGAGCTCACTTTGGACCAACTGAAAACAACACCGAGTTGTTGTTTCGGAGTAGTGTTTGTAATATGTTTGTGGGTCGACATATGACTATGCATGAAATTTCACTCCCAAGTCCAATCGACAGTCATCCGAGTAGACTGCACAAAATGAACTCGATTCAAAACTTGGAAAAACGCAACAGTCCACTAACAAGCGTATGGCGTCTGTATTTGGGTAGGCGCATGGAATAATTCTTATTGACTGCCATGAAAAAAAAATAACCATCAATAGTGACTATTGCCTAGTGTTGACGAAACCGCCGAAAAGCGGCCGTAAATGAAGAGAAAGAAAATGTTGTCGTACCATGAAAACGCACCGTGTCAGCGGTTAGTGAAAACGATGCCAAAAATCAATGAATTGAGCTTCGAATTGTCTACGCATCCATCGTATTCTCCAGATCTGGCTCTCAGCGACTATGTCCTGGGTAGAAATTACCGTGGAACGAAGAGGTGATCGCCCAAACTGAGGCTTATTTTGAAGGAAAGAACAATTCGTGCTACAAAAAATGGTATTGAAAAATTGGAGGGCCGCTATAATCAGTACATCATTCTTGAAGGGATCTAAGTAAACGAATTTTGTTGAAAAAATGTGTTTTGCTTTCAGCACAAAATCGGCGAAAATATGTGGACAGTTGGAAATATAGTTGCCTTCATCTTCTCTAGACCATTCAATTCCTTCAAGAACTTCTTAGTCTTGGTCAGGTAGTGTTGCTGGCAGACAGGGAAAGCAACATTGTAGGGTGCATCACATCCGATCACGATTTTCACAAGATTGGTTGAGCGAGTGGCATTTGAAGAGTTGATTATCCAATAAACTTTGCAGAGACGACGTTACATTCTCAAGTTACTGTTTGATATGGGTTTTGCGCAGAGGGAATCATTGCTTCATATTCAGATAACCCTGAGCATTAACTAATTTGTAAATATTTTCGTGGATCCATGTCTGTAATTTAGAGTTGTTAAAAACGATTTGTATTTAGAAATTTGGTGCCACAGCTTTGAGTTTTTTCTACTATCATACTTTTGGGAGCTTGAGAAATCTTAGATAATTAAATATTTAAATTAATAACGACTACAAACGCTTGTTTTACGCTTTTTATTCCTCTTTTTGCACTTAAATTTTTTTCGGAGTAATTCGGAGTGACTCCGAAAATTTAAGTTTTATTAAAAAGTTCTGTTTAAATTGTTTAAACGATTCTTGGACCCTTGTATATAATAAATAATTGTTGTTGTTGTCATATTTTTGGGTGCTTGAGAAATATAAGGTAACTAATATTTGATTTTTTAACAATTGTAACTGCTTTCGGTGCAGGTTTTATTGATCTTTTTGCACTTTAAAAGTGTTCGGAGTAATTCGAAGTGACTCCGAAAATCTTAGTTTCATTAAAAAGTTCTGTCTGTAGTGTTTAAACGATTCTTGGACCCTAGTAAATAAATAATTGTTGTTGTTGTCATACTTTTGGGAGTTTGAGAAATATAAGCTTATTTATATTTGATTTTAAACAAATATAACTGCTTGTTGTACAGGGTTTAGTGATCTTTTTGCACTTTAAAATTTTTCGGAGTAATTCGGAGTGACTCCCAAAATCTTTTTTTTTAGTAAAGTACATACTGTTATTCAGACCACCTTCAAATAACTAAGAGCAAACACTTATCTTTATAGTAAAGTTGACCATAATATTAAATTATATGCATTTTATTTCTTCTTGAAAACTGTAAGCAAAAAAATGCTTTACATATACTCGTATGTTTGCAAATATAAAAACCAAAATGACTTATATATTCTATTATTAAAACTTTGACGCAATGTGAAAAATCGTTTAAATTTTTCTAAATCACATTAATATTTAATTTCGCACAAAACTATTTCAAAAGTGATTCACCACAAAACAACACCAAAATCTATTGCAACGCATAGCTAAAAGCTCGCCTGCCAGAACGAAGCACGAGCAAAATTAAAGAGTATACATAAATGAAATCACCTGCAAATCGTCAAAATAATTACACAAAAAGTGCTTTGTATGGACAACAAAATGGCGCAGCGCATAGCCAAGCGGAAATACAAATTTCGCATTTGTGTTGAACAATTTTCAATTATGTACGGATTTTTTTCGAAATTTTTTCGCTTTATGTAAAAGTGCCACGTAACGACGTCATCGGTGAATAGCGCAGAAAAATATTTGCGACGCGCCAAAGCGAAGCACAAAAACGCAATTTTTGACGAGTGAAAAACGAAATTATACAAAATATAAGAAAAACATACAAATTTTATATATGCATAATTTTTAGATTTTTGTAGATTTTGTATTTCGTATTTTTTTTCTTTTCTTATTTTTATTTTTTTTTTATTTGCTTTTGTTTTTGTAATTATATACCAGAGCGTATAAATATTTGTGCGCGGAAAATATGCAAAAATTCACGAAAAGCTTGAAAACGCCTGTTTTGGCGAGCAAATGTTGGCAAAATTTCAAGTTTTTTATTGACATGTGGATTTTTGCAAATATTTTCTTGTTTTCATTGCGCTTTTTTTCATTCGCTGCAGAAATACATTGCTTTAAAAGGCCAAGTATGCCGCGTTGAGAAAATAAATAATGGAGTATAATGTAGCTATTTGTATCAATGAATTTCTTTTGGGCGGTATTATTCGGTTTATTTATGTGAAATAATCACGTTGCTTCACATACATTCACACGTACACATATACACACATACATGTAGCAAATATTTGTGTGACATGCGCGCGAATTTCGCAGAATTTTGTAATTTTTGCAATTCTCGACATATGATGCATTTAATGATGGGATTTCTGATTTATTAGAATTTTTAAAGAATATTTAAATTAATTTAGAGAAAGTATAAAATAAATTCGATACGAGAGGAATTTTCGAAAAAATTTTCATATTGATTTACATAATTTCATATGTGTGTGGATGAATTGCAAGGAACTAGACTGTCCTTACCCAAAGTTAATTCAATGGCTGAAAATCTGCCGAGTATGGATATGAGCTAAAAATATTGGCTGCATATCGAGTGAGTGTTGCGTTGTTTATACCAAGCATGTGTCTTCAATAAGCCATTTTTGAAAAAATACTCATCCTCATGAGATGGTGGAGTCATGTGTTCACGCAAGAGAGGAATGTTGTCTGAGCGCCATTCACTTGGTAGTGCCCAGAAATAAAGAAGAAGCTCACGACTTCTGGTCTTAGACCAAGTATCTTCTGGGTAGCCAAAGAACATCCATTTGAAGACGAACTAAAGTGAGAAGGTGAACCATACCTCCACATGGTTATGAGCTGGGTTTGGGACGCGCCACATAAACAACGCCTCCCTTGAACAGGAAACCACAGCTGCGGATGAGAAAGCTCCTTTTTGATGTCGACCACTGCAAACGCATTAAGGATTACGATTTAAAGCCATGCACCTGGAATGTTCGGTCCCATAATTGGGAATGTGTCGCTGACCAGCTGTTTGATGTCGTCGCAAGAAAAATTGACATTTCCGCCGTCCAAAAATGCGATGGACGGGCAAGGACTGAGGCGAGTAGGTCCTTGTGGCATTTATGACCATATAAAAGAGCGCAAATTTAGGGTGGGATTCGTGGTGGTAGAGAGACGCCGTCGCCGAGTACTGTTATTCACCCCAGTGGGTGAACATCTAGCCAAAATCCGCATCAAAGCGAGGTTCTTTAACATATTACTGATTTGCGCCCACGCCCCGAGGAAAGAGAAGGACAATGTGGCCAAAGATGCTTCTATATGAGCTTGGTGCGCATCTATGAGAACTACTCGCGCCATCCTGTCTAAATAGTGCTTGGTGACTTTAATGGCAACAAGCTGTGAATTCAGCCCCCATGATGAAACATCTCCAAATGGCTTGAGGCTGATTGACTTCACCAAGTCCCGAAATATGGTTATCTGTAGTACTATATTACAGCATAAGAAAATTCATGAAGGCACGTGGCTGTCTCCGTATCGAAAAACCACCAATCAGGTACGCTTCGAGACCCTAGCATTGATTTGGACCATTATCTTGTGGCAGAGAAGATACGCAACAGTCTCTGTGCAGAATAAAACACAAGGAAGGTTCGAAGTCCAGAATTCGATTTTCCACTCGACCTGCACTCCAGCTCTCTGAGAGCACTCATCAGCAACTCGGTTTAAGGGAACTGTGAGACGGGATTTTAAGCTTACGTAAAGCTGCAAACGAGACCTTTTTTCGGAAAAAGTAAAAGAACAGCTGTTACGATGAGGTGTACCGAGTAGCAGTGGAGAGCAAACAGACTGCGCACCTCGCAACGTGATGGAATAGATACGAGACGCATTTGCAGACAAAAATAGAAAGAGGCCGAAATTCGTGAGTACGAAGAGCTTGGCAAGCTGGCCAACAGAGTAATACTCCAAAATTCAACGAAAAGATGCGGCGATTGTCAGAAAGTTTCATGACCGGAGTATTCTCTTGTAGAAGCAAAGGAGACCGATGCCCAGAGCATACTGAAATTATGGAGAGAACACTTCTCAAGTTTGAATTGCAGTGAAAGCATAACGGCAGGAGATGCCGAACCCAATTCCCTAGTCGATGATGACGGTGCAGACGTTCCATAGTCGGCCATGAAGAAGTTTGAATAGCAATTACCTGTCTGAAGAGCAACAAAGCGGCGATGGCCAATGGATTGCCGGTCGAGCTTTATTTGTACACCTACCATACCAACTGAATTATTACAGGACGCTGCCTGCCCGGGTTTATATGGGCCGAAAGCAAGCTTGGTATTAACTCATCAGCCATTTCTGCTTAGTGCATACACATATGACGAAATACCTCAACCACCAGCCCAGGGCTCAAATCCGTCCATATAGCCGTCCATAACAAGGTACCGGTCAAGCAAAGATTCACAATTGAGGGATCTAAAAGTCGTGGAGGCTGCAGGTCATGCTCCACATTCCCCAACTAGGGGCTGATCTTACTAAAATCTTTTGTCAGCCAATAATTGTTTTCCTACTCAAGAATTCACGTTGGTCATCTGATGCCGACATTATCATAATTAATTAGCTTTTCTTACTTCGGACTGAATAGGCAATTGAGAAGTAAAGTCATCTACAAGTCACTCATCGCACTCGTCCTGCCATATATTCAAGAGGCATGGACGATGACAACGTGTGATAAGTCGGCGTTAAGAGTTTTCGAGAGAAAAGTTCTGCGGAAGACTTATGGTCCTTTGCTCATTGGTAACGACGAATACCGCAATTAATTGAACGATGAGCTGTACGAGATATACGACGACATTGACATAGTTCAGCGACTTAAAAGACAGTTGTTTCACTGGCTAGGTCTTGCCGTCCTAATGGACGAAAACAATCCAGCTTTGAAAGTATGCGACGCAGTACCCGCCGGGGGAAACAGTGGAAGAGGAAGACCTCCACTCCGTTGGAAAGACCAGGTGGAGATCGTGTGACTGCTGTTAACTCGCAATTCTGTTTCCGTTTGCGGTGGTCGTCAAAGCGTAGTTTATCGTAATAAAACATATTCTTAAATATGTTAATGGAAAAATCCTACGAAACATCAATTTAGAGCCGAATTATCTTTTCTAGAGTTCATCAACCATGCTGAAATTTACTAATATTTACATATATGATGAAAGAAAATACGGACCAACTTTATGATATTTACAAGTATGTGCTCATCGAAAAAAATACTTTTTGCTACCCACTTTTCGCCATTTTCTCACCACTGAAAAAATATAAATGTCATAAATTCCGCATGGATTAAGGATTATATTTTAAATGTCCGCAGTGCGCGATGCGGAAGCTTAGCGATTCTTTTCGGCAAAGTACAAAAACGCTGCCCAAAAGAATTGCTGATAGTCATAATTCTCCGGGAGGATTTCAGCAGATGAAATTTTAAACTATGTGCCTGGTTTGTGGCTTTTGTTCAGTTGAGCAAAAGGCTATGCTAGTAAAAAATTAAAGGAGACTAAATTTTATGTTTGCATGCAAATAAATCAATAAGGGTTAAGAGCAAAGAAAGAAATTTTGAGAATGGAGGAAGTAATGAAAAATATTCAAAAAAATGTGATAAAGAAGTAAAATAATTTTATTATCGCAAAAAATATTGTTGAAAAGTAAAGAATTGTTTGAATGCACGCATTGTTTCAGTTTAACTCTTTACACTGGACACACATCATGCACAACTTTGCTATCGACATTGCGAGCATACCCGAAGAGAGTTGTATGCTGTAGCTGACAGTTTTTCAATTATATCATGAAAGTATTATCCTGTTTAGGGACTACCTTATAGCTTGCTCGCACAGCTCTGTCAGTAACTGACGTTTATAAATTAACCATCAAACTAATAATCTGTATGCGATGTTAAGGAGGTCAATCCCAGGTAGCTGGTGCAGATTGTGGAGTGAGCAAAGCATACTTAGATTCCAATTGACGGGCAGCTTTCGTCCGACCATATTTTACAAAGAAGCTGATGCATGCTCCTTATCAGTTCTTCGCCGCCGTGTTTGAAATATTGAGTTCCTGCTTTGCGCTAGGCGGCTCTGAGTGCATTGCCTCATAGGGGTGTGCGTTAACCGTCGCCTTGGCCTTGTAACTGATATAACCTTAAAGCTATATACTACCTTTACTGGAGATGCATATTGGCTCTCAGCGAGAACAATAATGACAAAAGGAAGAGGGGAGGTCAGGACCGACCTCAATGGATAGCCATCACAGAGGATAACGACACCGCTCCCCTAAAAGGGAATATGGCTTACCGCCACTATGGACGGTAGGTTAGCGGAAGCCTTTAGTAATATGCCGTAAGAAAACAAAGGCAGTGCTGAAGGCGAGGCGGTATCGCGAGCACGAGTAGCGGAACCAATGCTGGACATTCGCTTCATATAGGAGCTGTAATAGAATTAGAACTCCAATATTTCTAGCACTTATAAGGCTTTCATATGCCTACTTGCATTTTCCAATAGGATGATAGAGCTTGTCGGGCGCTGAGCAGGCTCTGGCCAACTAGATGACTGTTTGTTCCAGGGCAGCCTCAAGATCATTTATCAATTTACTTGGAGAAAAAGAATCAGACTAACAGCTCCTTGTTGTTTGTTCTGACATGTGAGTTTAAGGTCCAAATATAGTAGCTTTAGCTTCATACCTTAAGACATCCATGCAAACAAGCGACTATAGAAAAAGATCTAAATAGGTTTGCGATAGGGCAACTACAGAACTTCACAAAGATTTATGAGAATGTATTGACTGTATGAAGTAGCCGATATTGGTTCAGTTGCGTTACGCTCACAAGTAAAGTAAAGGAAATCATCGACTCGTGTGTATTGTTGTTAAATAGAGGTTAATAATTCTTCCGAACAATTAAGCCGAATGGAAACGGAGTAGCGCCAGTAATCAGTCAATTAACTGATTTAACTTTATACTTTTCCGGTCTATTTACATGAGTTTGCTCGTTCGATTCGCCACTCTTAACGAAGCTTGAACTATGTAAAAAGCACAAGGGACACATTGGAGACTATCAAGCTAAGGTGATGACTTTGAATGCTGATCGGGGCAAATTATTCCGAAAAGATGGTGTACGTGTAAGCTGCTCAGTGTTTGCAAACCCTCTTACACTGGTGGTTCGTTATTTACCCACATTTCTTTTCATGACGGCAAGCACATGCTCTTTCTCATATTTTCAACAAATTTTTCGGGAATTTTTAGCGTAGGTCGTTAAATCAGAAGTGGCCAATCAATTCATTCATTAAAACTCACCTAAATAATCTGTTTAACAATAAGATCAATGAAATTGCCGAGCATTTACGCAAGTGATTAATATTTATTTGCAGTTAAAGTAAACTAAACAAATGTGCAAAGAGCGCCGAAGGAGCAGAGAGGAGTGCAATAAAACAGAAAGCAGAAAAAAAAAATAACAAAAAAAATAAAAATAAACGCATAACGGTAAATGTATGTATATATAAGAGATAGAGAACTAGATTGCCTGAATTTAATTTACGCCTTACCTTTTACTGCCGCGACTAAAAGAGTAGCAGCAACCGCAGCAATTCGCGCGGCTAAATGCAGCAACAACAAGTGCAATAACAATAGCGTGGCTACTGAGATATATACATATATCTATATATGTGTGTGTTTGTGGTTTGGCAAGCAGCTTGTTGAGTGTAGCGCTCGGTACGCGCGGCAACTTGTAAACAGCTCAATCAGCGGCGTGGGGCAGGCACGCGATGCGAGCGCGGCAGACAATAACAAATTGCCACGGTGGAAAAAATAGACAGATAGCGCGATGGAAGCAGCGCAAGACAACCGAGGAAAAACAGTGAAAATGTAGAAAATTGGAATGCCCGAAATAAATGCTTTCTAGCGCAGCGCTTGTTGGAGCGCTAGAGTGCGCGCCAAGACGGCGCGGCGATTCGAATGCAGCACGCTGCCACTGCTGCTGAAGCTGCAATAAATTTTGGACTAGAACATTTTAAGAGCTAATTTATAGCTAACGTGGTGCGCAAACGACAGACAGATTGGACGCGCGAACAAACGACGAGCTGAAAAACCGTTGCGGATACGCGGTCGTTGCGTCGATTGCAGCTGGAGGAGCCGGAAAACTAAGTGATGCACGGAAAATTTTGTTTGTAATTGCAATTACAATTTGGAGCAAGAATTTAATTGTTCAAAGCACGGCGCTGCAGACGCAAACAAGAGCGCACAAAACTGGACATACGCATACGAACGCGCGCCGCATCACGAGGCGCCAGTGTGGGTAGGCAATCAGCGCATGGCGGCGGGGTGTTGAAAGCAGCTCTTCCGACTGCGGCTACGATGCTGAAACGCGCGCTTGTAAACTGCTGTGTGAGAGCCACCGCAAGCCTGTTAACTAGCCAAGCGCTAAATCGTGCGTTATTGTTGACCGACGGCCGATGCGGTGGCTGCCGCGTGCTTGTTGCAAGCGCCGGCCGAAGGACGACACAAATTGCAGGCGGCACTGAACTTTAGCGTGATTACACTAGGCACTGGGCAAAACGGTGTATTTTATACAAGTTTCAAACCAAAAAAAAATAATAATAAAAAAAAGTTGGCAACACTTCACACATTGTGGAGGCAATCACTGCACTTGCGGCGTGCGTCTGGTGTTGGCGCCATTAAAACTGCGGAATTTTGGTCGTAATTTTTTCCGTGTTTTTTTTTTTTTTTTTTTTTTGTTTTCGCGTTTGTTTTTGTTTTTCGTTGTTTTCGTTCGCACACTGGTTTCTGGTTTCACATGGAAGGCAAGAAGATGCTGATTATTTTTTCATAGTAATGGAGAGTATCGCAGTTTTCTTTTTTTTTTTACACATATATAAAGACATATTGATTTTATTAAAATGAAAGCTGTGTTCAGTGCTTTTTTTCATAATTATTTTTTTATATAAAAGTTTTGTTTAATTTTTCTCATTTTCTATAATTTTATAATTCGGTTGACCATTTTAGTGAAATATGTGTCAAGTTTAAAACAAAATAATGATAATAATAAAATGAAAAGAAAATAAATACGAATTAAGACTTGCGAGTAAGGAAGGGCTAAGTTTGAGTGTAACCGAGTATTTTTACAAAGTACAGAACACCCCAGATTGACCAATATGCAAAGTATAAAGTCAAGTGTACTACTGTGGGCAAAAAATAGTAAGACTTTTTAATTCAAATCTCGCCCAACAACTCAATCGTCGAAATATTTTTTTTTTTGGGTTGGTGTAAATGTCGGTGTTATCGGTGTCAAATGTCAAATCAAAGTAATCATGAGTGTTTAGTATACGTTCGTCTTTTTGAACGATTTTTACGATAAATGTAATTATTCAACAAAGAAATTCCATCAAATTTTGTGTGTGGAAACAAATTTCTCGTGCCGAAACATTCAGAATATTGGAAAAGGTCTTCGGTGATAATTGTTTGTCGATAGTAAGTGTTTGTGATTGGTGCCAATTATTCAAAGATTGTCGATAATGTGTTGACGACGAACCACGTCCAGGGTGACCATCAACATCAACTGATGATCAACACGTCAATAAAATACAGAAATTGCTGCTAGAGAATCGACGATAAACAGTCAGAGATCTTACTGGCATCGTTAGAATATAGGAAGTATAAGTGAACACGTTTTTGAAAGCTAATTCGCACCAAAGGAAGTGAGAGTACTATTTACCCAAAATCACTAAATTTTTACGAAAAAATAGCGCGGCGTTAACGTCTGTGAAACAACTAGACGAATGTCATGAATCATATTATTATTGATGATAAATCTTGGATCTATGCTTACGACCTGGAAACAAAGGATCAGTAGTCGCATATCATGGCAAACGTGAGCCGAAGCCGAAAAAAATAAGTCAAAGCAGGTCAAAAATCAAGGTTATGCTGACAGTTTTCTTCGGTTATCGAGGTGTGGTGCACTCCGAATTCCTTTCGAATGGCCAAACTGTCAGCAAGGAATACTATTTGAGTGTTAAGCGTCGTTTGCGCGAAGCTATATGTTTATTATTATAAAAAGAGGCTGGAATTATGAGCCGACAACTCTTGATTTTAGTACACGATAATGCACCGTTGCATACCGCATTGATTCTTCGTAAGTTTTTCGCCAAATTTTTAACCATTATCGTGTCGCAACCAATGTATTCGTCTGATTTAGCTCTGTGTAACTTCTGGCTACTCAGCAAACTCAAACATCCACTTTGCAGAAACAGTTTTGAGTCAATCGAAGTCATTAAACGTGAAACGCTATTCCGGAAATTGACTTTCATACCTGTTTTGAGGAATGGAAAAAACCTTGACACAAATGTATTGGGCCAAGGGGGATAACTTTGAGGGAAAAAACATAAATTTTGAAAAATAAATTAAGAATATTAAAATTATGAACAAAGTCTTACTATTTTTTGCTCATAGGAGTAGGCTTGAAAATCGGATTATAGAGAATGTGTGGACTAAAGTTCGTGTTACGTTAAAATCATCCATATAAAGCAAGAGGACACACTGTTAATATAAAGAGCTTCTTTTTGATTTCTCATTTTAATGTATAGATGCGGTATAAAGTCAACTGCAGGTTCCAATATACATATTTATATTAGGGCTTAGGGAAGTATTGATCCAATTTCACCTATATTCGACACAGTGGCATACTCTCACCGAAATTTAATAACAGACTATGTTTCAAAGATTAACTGATATCGACGGTAAAAATTCACTGTACTCTATTGAGCTTCACAAATTTAACGTCTGGGTCTTGGACATTTTATAGTCCGATTTCGAAAACTTTTGGGCGTAAGATGAAATACTTATCTTGAGGACTCTATTTATATAACATTTTGTGCCCATATATTTTTTATTATTGAACTGTGTACCATAAAGTGAAAAAATGAGCTTGATTTGAATTGATTAGAATACTTAATTTTTCTGAAAATTTAGACATTTTCATTATTATACGAGTTTTAAAGAAAATAAAGAAAAAAAAATTGTGGTGTTAAGCAAAAAAAAAAAATTAAAATAAAAAATAAATTAAAAAAGGATTGAAATCATAAAAAAAATTAAAACAATTCTTTTATTTCTTTTTTATTTAATTTAAAATTTAATTTATATTTTTTATTAATAATTAATTTTTTGTTTTTTAATTTTTTTTTATTTTTTTTCTTACTTTTTGTTTAGAAAATTTAGAAAAACTTTTAAATTCCCAAATTATTCAAAATTTTTTTAAAGTTTTTTTTTTTTATTTTTTGTTTTAATTTTGTCTTCACACTTTTTATTTACTATAAAGAGAAAGAACGAGCTTGAATTTTAAAGGTTTTTACATTGATTAGAATACCTAATTTTTCTGAAAATGTAGACATTTTCATTATTATCCGATTTTTAAAGAAAATTAAGAAAAAAAAATGCAGTGTTAATAAAAAAAATAAAATAAAAAATAAAGAAAAAAAAAAAAATTAAAGTCATAAAAAAAATTAAGAAAAAAAATTAAAGTCATAAAAAAATAAAACAATTTTTTATTTTTTTTTTTTAACAATGTTTTTTTTATTTAAATTTTTTATTTATTTATTTTTTTTTTATTTTTTTATTGTTTTTTATTTTTTTCTTACATTTTGTTTAGAAAATTAAGAAAAATTTTTAAATTCCCAAATTATAAAATTTTTTTTTGAGTTTTTTTATTTCTTTTAATATTTTTTTTTTTTAATTTTGTCTTCACAGTTTTTATTTACATTTTTACATGAATAATTTATTATTATTATTTATATATCCATATTACAATTTATCTTTTAAAATTATTAATAATATTTAGCTTTTGCTCCTTTGTCGTCGTTTGTTTCTTCACGATGTTCTTTTTAATTTTCTATAATAATTTTTTTCTATTATGTTCTTAATTTAAGATTCCAAAATTTACTAACTTATAACTTTTTTTGTTTGAAAAATTCATCATGTGTTCAAAAACAAACTTTCAACAGTTTATTATATATTTAATTTTGCTTAATTTAATTATTTTATACTTTAATTACAAAATTAAGTTTCGTGTTTGGTTACTTATAGACCGCACTTCAATTACACCGCGTGATCTGCTCTCTCGTTCATTAGCCGCACAACTAAATTGGAATTTCGAATTTTCGAAATTAATGCTAAAACTGTTTATGACGGCTGCCAAGCGATGTTTGCCTGCCAGAATGTGTGTATATGTGTGTGTTTGTTGCATATTGACTTTGGCTGGCGGCTGTGATCTGCCAATGCAGTGGCTGCTGTTTGGCACGGCAGTGGTTGTTGTTGCACACATTTTTGGCTTGTGGTGGATATATATTGGTATATACACATACAAAGATATTTGTTGTGGCAGCATTTGTTTGAAGTCGATTTCGCTGTTTTTGTGGCTGTTCTCTCTCACTTGCTGACTGCCGCATTTTGGCAAAGAGCCGCGAAGTCTCTGCTTGCAGTGCCAATGCATGCAACTGGCCCAAAAACAGTTTTTTCCGCAGTAATTGTACGAGTATATATACATATGTATGTATGTACATACATGCTCCAACGCGACATTGACATTTAATTGTGAAGGACAAAACGACAAGCAGATAGCGGTAATAAGTTCAAGGTTTTTTGCCATAGCTGCCACTTGGCAAGCGTGATGTGAGGAGGTGAGGGCGTGAAAACTTGCTATTTAAATAAAAATATGTAGTTTCTTAAATTATGATTTTGATGCAGAGAAAAGATCTTCTTGCAAGGCGACTCCCTATCGTGCTTCTTCTTCAATTTATTCCTGGTGCAGATCTGTATAGACTTCTACAAGAGTGTACATCTGCATCGTTAGTTCTGCTTTCACTAGGGTTGACAAAGAAGCGAAGCAAATGGGTCTGTTAGTGAACAGAAGCAAGACGAAGGATCTCATTATTTCATTCATTCATTCATTAAATATAGAGTCGTCGCCTCGCGAATTGGCTCTTACGGCACTGTTGACAGTTATAACTTTGAAGTTGAAGATAATTTCGCCTATCTTGGAACTAGCGTAAACACCACCAACAATGTCAGCCTAGAAATCTAATGCAGAATAACTCTTGCCAACAGGTGGCACTTCGAACTGAGTAGGCAATTGAGAAATAAAGTCTTCCTTCGACGACAAAGACCAAATTCTGCAAATCACTCATCATCCACGTCCTGTTGTATGGTGCATCTGAGGAGTCGACGTTACGAGTTTTCAAAAGAAAGGTTCTGTGGAAGATTTATGGTCCTCTGCGCAATGGCAACGGCGAATACAGCAGTCGATTAAGCGATGAGCTGTATGAGTAACGAGGCGCATGCATTCAATTAGAGCCTAGGATGGATGATGAGGAAGAGCTCGTATTATGTTAGAAACGGCGTAAAAAATTTTTATTTAAATATTCTACGTCCTACAGATATTCTCATAGTACCAATTTCTAACAATTTCTTTTCCATTTTGGTCTTATCCGCTCTATGAGGATACCAATATTCGGAGAAAAAGATTTTTTAGTTTATCACTTGAATCTAGAAAGACTTAACAGCAAAGTAGTAGTTTGTAATAAAAAAAAGTTCGCTTGTGAAAAGCAGTGTTGGCAACAATGTTTTAAAATTGTTAAAAATCAACAAAGAGAGTTTTTCACTTTTTCTAAAAGATTTATTCATAATTTGATAATTTTAATAGCTCTAATTCTCTATCAAAGAGCGTAATAATGCTAAGACACCGCTTTTTTAAGAGGTTCAGTTCTAACGTGAGAAATTTTGCTCAATTTCTCGCACACTGATAAATGGAAAAAGTTGTATAATCTCGAATACATTGGAAAACCTTAGTTTGCCTTTGAAAATATATAAAAATAAATAAAAATCAAAAAAATATTATAAAAATATACTCTGTCAATTGGTGAGTTGAAAAGAGTAAAATATACATATTCCCGTTTTTCTCTTTTCTCTCTGTTTTTCTATCTCTCCCTCTCTCTGTCGATTGATGAGCAGTAGTGAGTAATATATATAACATTATTCTCTCTCTCTCTCTCTTTATTTCTATGGTATGTCAATAATAATTCAAAAACTAAATATCGAAACAAGCTAAATTGAAAGAATTTGAAAATATAACCTTCAATGAGAAGCAAGCTCGAAAACTCTTATACGAAATGTTGTTTCAGTTTGGGAGAATCGTACACATGCCTAGCAACTACTTGCTACAAAATGATTTTCGAATTATTTTTCAGCACAAAAAAAAAAAAGAGAAACCTCAGGGGTACATGAAATAAATAGTTTGTTTTTCATTTGTAATTCAATTGTTGGGCTATTTTTATATGGAAATTAAAGTATCTTACTAAGAGAAACAAGTGCGCGAAGATTCTTGTTTATCAAAAGAGTGCGGTAAGAGAACCATACTGGGCGATCAGAATATGCAGAGGCTAAAGAAAGAACTAACAAGAAAAAATTTTAGCTTTTGCTGCAATGAAGATAGCATACCCTTCACAGGTGCAAGTTTTCCTTACAAAAACTTTATTTTGATTGATTATTTTCTATGGCAGATATATGCTATAGTAGTGTGACCTGAACAATGTAATACAAGCAAAGCAGTAATTCTAATGCTACCTTAATGGCAGTAACTTCGGCTTGGAACACACTGCAATAGTCAGGAAGTCTGGAGCTGGAGTTGATAGACAATTCCTGACAGTAAACTCCTCCACCAACCTTCCCCCCAAGCTTTCACCGATCCGAAAAGAAGCTCACCCACAACTACCTTACTGGTATAAGGGTGGAGAAGGAACCGCAGTTCAGTTTGGCGACTCCATGATTCAAGTGAGCCGGTATGAAGTCAAAGTGAGTCAGGATTTCCGATTGTTAAAACACGTGTTCTTGTAGGAACCCAGACTCTGATGACAACTTTCGCAGCCATATTGCTTCCGACGGTGTCTACGGGCAAAATATGTAAGACGGCGTCAAGTGTCACAGTTGGAGTGGACCTTAGTGCAACACGCTTGCTGATTTGCGCCGCCCGTTGAATGCTCTCGAGTTTCTTTGCAAGTGTGGTCCAAATAAAGACTCCATAGAACTTAATGGGGTTGACTATGGTGTCGTAGAGCCGGAGGACCGCTTTCGGTGAGAGACTCCACCTTTGCCAATGACTCTTTTACAGCAGTACTAGGCAACTGAATTTCGCTCTCTCTTCGATATTCGCCTTTCATGAAAGCTTGCTATCCAAGACGATGGGGACTAATAGCGACTCAACCTGATTATTTATGTATATATCTTATAGAGTCTCCGACATTTTCCTTTGGATATTGGCGACTAAATTTAACCTGTTCAGGGCACATATATAATTTCGCATATTTGCCATACTTCTCACACATATGCTCATCCACAAGATTTTGAAATCACTTTTCATCCATGCAATTCATCAACCCACCACAAAAGCAAGCTTATCCAGTTCAAATATTATAAATTAAGGATGTATAAACACATGAAAAGCTCAACTAAATACTTTGTAAGGATTTAAAATAAATGGATCTTTAAAACATTTGTGTGTGTCTAGGTGTCTTTTGAGTTTTCTTTAGGAACAGAATTAAAGTAAAAAAATTAATATGTGGAAGTTTAGGCTCAGTGCATAAAGTTGTTGTGTATGATTTTAGTAATTCCACCTAAAGTGGTTACACACAGACCACTTGCCTTCAAAGTAGCACTTCCAGAACTATTACTGACATACATTCTGAAATCATCTGACCACAACTGCCGGTCTGCGGTTAAATATGTGCCAATTACCTCTTCTAAAATCAAACCGTTAATGTCATTGTTATCTCTGTAGAGAAGCGAAAAGCTTACCGAAATTATTTTCAAAAATGTTTCATGGTTGACTGAATATAAGTCCAGGTCCGTTATGGCAACGCAGAACCTGACAAGCTGTTGATATTCATGCTTCTGATTGAACTTTGAACCGTTGGATTTGTAGCTGTTGATTAATACAACTTCTATGTTAAGGGGGTATTCTAGTCTAGAAATTCAAAAAAATCGATTTTTTTTTATATTTTCAAAGTGTAACTATTCAAGAACATGTGTACCAGAGGATTTTTCAAAATTCAAATTTTCGGAGATATAGGCATTTTTCTGACCCGGCATCCAAACTGGTTCGGCCGGAACGCGAAACTTTAATCGCGTTTTTCCCAAGACTGACTTTTTCGGAACGATACCCACGATTTCTCAGATTCTACTGGACCGATTTACTTGCAATTTTTATAGAGTCTTCTTTATAGGCTTGTATATGGTTGGAACTAGCCCCATCACCAAATTTTTATTTTTATTATTTTTAAAAAATTCGAAATAGTCAGAAAAAGAAAAATTGTTTTCCCACTTTTCCGTAGTTTCGGCCATTGCGACATTATTCTTGATTAACAATCTTTTTTCTTTTTGGTTTCAGATACCTAGGAGGGTTGAAATCATGGGTATGGTCACGTGGAAATTTTTGGAGACCCCTCACTTCGTCAGCTAATAATTTTTGAAATTTTTTACTTTTTTTAGTTTTTGATTTTTTTCTCTACTCTTCTAAAATTAACAAATAACTAATAAAAAAATGGATAGTAAAAATATTAATTGCCTTTTTTACGACACTTTAAAAATTACCTGAAATTCATGCCTCTAGACTAGAATACCCCCTTAAGAAATTCACGCTTGAATTCATACTTCAGTGAGCCATGAAACCGAATACATTGATGTGGTTTCATTTTATCAGCCATATTATTTGATGAAGTTGAAAGTTATATCATGGAAGCTAGAATCCCTCAACTGGAACAGTCCGTTGCGATACTGTAAACTACTAAAAAATTGATCGTAAAGATCTTAATGAAATGGTGAAGTATTTTGAGGTAATCACAACTGTATTTGACGTGGATAATGTCTAAACAATTACAATATTTCATCTGTGTTTTCTGTTTCGCCAAAGGTACTCGTATGACTGCTGAGATGTCGCGACTTGAATCTTGCAAAAAATGGAAGTTTCCTCGGCTCTTACTTCCTCACAACTTTGACAGAACCGGACCAGAAAGTTATAACCGGAATGAACTGGCTGATTAGTTTGATCGTTCCGCAGCATCCACTAACATCGTAGGACCTGAACCCTTTATCTCATATCATAAAGGAGCTACTCCACAAGAAAAAGATGTAGGAAGAGGTACGAGTATTAGCAAAAAATTCAAGGCATGCGCCGTGCCAAGTTGCTAATGGGGATTATAACCTCAGCAGGTTTAAATATGTAATAAACCTCCCTAGGGACAAATCCAGGCTATTGTCGCGTTCTACATTGGCTACTACAAGCTGAAGAAGCACTAATATATAACAATATGGGCCTAGCTTCTTGCCGGTTTCGCGACAGGGAGCCTGAAACTCCAGAGCACTTGCAAATTAACTGCATAGTAGTCTGCAGACGCAGACCTTGAACCCATAGCTCCAAATAGGGATCACATAACCTCACTAGCACCTAGCAGTATATTGGGCTTCATCAATATGCTGGGGCTAAGTGAGTCCTTGTGATTTATGTCGCGGTACAGTCCTCATCCATTTATCTTATCTTATCTTTGGTCTGACTGGATTTTTAGCCTTACAGCATGAATTACAATGTTCAGTCAGAACTCCTACGATTGCGGCAAGATGAACTTTGCTAAGGGCAACTAGTCAACAGATATTCTATGTTCTACCTAATGCCAGAAGGGTCTTATCTGATAAGTGCACTCTAGCTCCTTTGGTTCAATGCTAGAACGCAAGATGACAACGAGTATCCAGCTCGTTCCCATTCCCATGAGTTAAGCTGTCCTACTTCATAGCTCAACTGACCATCGGAGTGATTGCTTTTCTTCTTTATTGGTGCAGACATCGACTACATGGTTATGGTCCTTTTCTTAATTTTAGCTGTTTAGAGTCAATTGGAGACTCCAGGCCACGTTTTTTTCCACCTGTTCCTTCCAACAGAGTGGAGGTTTTCCTCTTCCTTTGCTTCTCTCGAGCTATGCTGTGTCGGATATTCTCCGAGCTGGAGTGTTTTCGTACATTCGAACGACATGACCCACATAGACTCATCAGATATGGTTATCGTCCATGTCTTTCAAAGTAGGACGGGGACAATTAACGACTTGACTTCGCCTTGGCGAAGACTCAACCTGCAAAAGCGCCATTGGTAGTCTTACCAAATATTGTAACGTAGTGGCTTAACTCTACGAAGCGAGTCATCCTCCCTGCCATATTATCGAAAACATATTCAACATAAAATTCTACAACGCACACCTTCCAGTCTCCACTGGGTTACACCACATGCTATTAGCCTTTAAATACAGTTGCACTCAATTACCACAATGTTGCCAGCCGCAGGCTGAAGACTGCTTACCGGATTAAAAACAAACACACACTAACTAACTTACAAACGTTGACGTAGTCTGCTGCTTGGTGTCTTCTTAATTCTATCCTCTTCACTTTTAATTTCCTTTCAGCTACTTAGCGACACTCAATGCATGCCACAATGCCGAAAAATTTAATTTAATCCGAGCAACAACAAAAAATTTGTTACTTTTAATATAATACTTCTTTCTACAAAGTAAGGATGAGAAGGTGTTGTGTTGTTGGTTGTGTGAATTCATTTGTGGTTTTAATCGCCAGGATTTCACATGTAAGTATGTACTTGTGTTGGAGTGCAGAAATGAGCCAGGCAACCGGCTGCAGAGACGAACACAAAGCCACACAGAAACATATACACACAACCACAGCAAAGACCGGACGCCCCGCACAAACGCACGCGGCTGCCAGTTAAGTGAATTAAATGCATACTGGCTTGAATTTCATTACGAAAATATTGCGAAGGCAAGTAAATACAATAAATCAAGAAATATGTGGAGTTCAAATGAAGCGCTAGCGCGCTCACTTATTCACAAGGTGTTTTTAGCAAAATCTTTTGGTTGATGGAACTCAATTAAAAATAATAAAGAGAAGAGAAGAAGAAGTGTACAAAAAGGCTAAAGCTTTGCTTTGAATGAGATATACATAAGAATTTTAGCTTCTCGAGAGGATTGAAGAAAATGATGATCGAAGAAATTGAAAATCTGAAATACTAAAGGTTATTTCAAATGTCGCATTGAAGATATTATATAGTATAAGAGATGTTCTTTTAGACATGTGCTTCTTAAGAAGAAATAAAAGTTATATACTTTAATGTCTTGAACAATAATTTCCATCAGCCAGATTCATTTTTTATTTTTTAAGAAATGTGGATCAGTAATAATAATTCACTGCACAAAGTTGTATTAATTTCCGTCAATTAAAAAAAGTCGCGAACTAGACCTTTTCTTTATTGACTTCCTCCTTAAATATATATTATTATTTAATGCAGGATCACTCCATCGTTTTTGAGCCATTCCATCTTTAGGATCATCGTAAAGAGCTATCAGTTGTCTCGAGCTTAGACACGCCTCAGTTCGACTCAAAAGACTCGTCTGACTGCCCTTGACCCTTAGGAGATGCTTTTAGCCAAATGAGCTGCCTACTGCCCATAGACCTCCGTGATGAGGTTCGAAAAGGGCTATGAACTTCCGAGATGTACCTTCAGTTTCCAGATGTGGTGGCTTTTAAGTCTTCTTGCATTTGACGACTAGCGCCTACAAATTATGTCCCATTATCACTGTACATTAGCACGTCGATGAAACGACCGTAAACATCTGTAAATGTCTGTGTACTGAAGTTCTCTGCTAGCTCAATATACTTATACCGCTCGTGACGCTATAAAAATAAATAAGGTGCGTTCACACACGGACATGGAAGGCCCACAGTGAATGCTGGAGCGCTCTTTCAGCACCGAAGCCATTTGCGGGCGTTGTATAATTTAAAGACGTCTACGATATGTAGCGCATATCCATATGAAAGACTTTACTTGCGCTCGTGCCCCCATAAGCCAGAAATGTTATCTACGGAACTGAAGCATTTGTTGTATTCCACCATTTAAGCAATGTGTAAATATGCCAGCGCTTTGATGTCGATGATCTTCATTTAAGCCGGAGTTTGTGAGTCGACCACCTACTCTTAGTATGTTAAATTTTTCTACGAGAGGTATCCGGTTGCCTTTCGTGGATGTCATAATCCAAGGTTATCAGCTCTAGAAACGAAAATGGAGACATTCAGCAATAGATAGGAAAACTCATTTCGTAGTCTACACCTTGGTGAATGCACGTTGGCCCAGTCCAACAAAGATGATGATGTGATAAGACAGCGGGAGATAGGCTTCTGCTGACGCAATCGGGTAGGTTTGATTCCAAGCGAATGTGCTTCCAAGCGTTGGTATCTGAGTTTGCTTGAATGTAAGCTACACGATTGGATACATATTGTTTGAACCTGGATGGAGGTTTGCGGGCCCAGCATAAAACAATAGTGAAATCATTTCATGGGTATACATATGTTGTTACCGCACGATGAAGTACCCGGTTTCTTGGTTGGTTAAAGGTTGCTTGCTAACCTCTCTGTGATCGATGGATTCTGCGAAGCACTGTTAACGAAGACATGGGTTGTTCATCAGCCGCCGATCGAGTTGTAGAAACTGGGGAACTACCAATTGATGGATTCGCCAAGAAAAAAAAAAAAAAACATCTAGCCGAAATAATATTTGCCCCTGGTACCTGCCATCTATGGTACGGACGACTATGTCCCTGAGGATCCTCTTTCAGTCATCAACATGGTTTTCAGATAATAGTATGGGCTCTTCGCGTTCTTAGAAGCGCCTAACTTACTTGTCTAGTCGTTCGTTGACGCATTTCGCATTTCGTAAGAGATGGGTGTAATGTGGCGTGAACAGAACTTATGACTGCTCAAAATACTACTCAGTCAAGACGGGTGTTTAAGGCGCAAAGTTGCTCTGGAAAAGCCTGAATAAAATGCTCCTTAAGGGGTATTCTACTCTAGAATTTGAAAAATTCGATTTTTTTTCATATACTAAAATTATTTTAAGAGCTATCGTTACTTTAGTGACGCAGTTAGTAGCCCGGTAGGTAGGTAGACTCACTTTTTTAAATGCGTTTTTCTTGAAACTATTTTTTTCCACACGGTACCGGCATTATCTCAAGTTCTATACAACCGATATATTCGAAATTTTGTGAAAACCTTCTTTATATAATCCTATATAATCCTTTATCGTTTCTATTAGCATCGTGTCAAAATTTTTGTTTTTAATATTTAAAAAAAATTCTGGAATTTCAAAAAAAAAAAGCGTAAAAAATGATTTTTATTTTCAGGCAGTCGCCATTTTTCAAAAAAATTGTTTTGTGTTCCCTGAGGTAGGGACTATAACAGCATCCTTACTGATTAAGAATTTTTTTGATGTTTTTTTTTTTCAGACCACCAGGAGAGTCGGGATCAATGTCACCAGGATGCGCCATTTTTTTACATCTGTCTCTCGCCCCCCCTCTAATTATGTTAATTTTTAATATTTTTTTGTAAAATTATTTTTTTCTGTGTTCTTAAGATATCAATAAAAATACCATAAAAAATGGATAGTAAAAATATTTTCGGTTTTTTTTTTTAATAAAATTCAAAAAATTGCCCGAAATTTGATTTATAGACTAGAATACCTCCTTAAAGAGAACCGTGAGTACGTCAGCACCAAGCAGCAGATCCATCTGACCCGGGCAATTCCGAATAACTTGTAGTGTATACCTTCAATATTGATCAATTTCAAATAAGGCGATAATGTTCATCAAAAATTAAATAATGGAAAATTATGAAAATTTTAGTTTATAGAGATTGTTCTCTTATACAATTCCTGACGTTCGCCCTACCTGAAATTTTCTTTCAAAATCACTCCAAAAAAGTATAGAACGAAATTATCTTAGTACAGTATTATTATATGTTTGATATATACTTCTATATTTCTTGGAGAAATAGCTACCAATTAGTAAATAAGTCTAGGAATAGTAAATGTACTTTCATTGAGAACATCAAATGGTTTGAGCGGTAAGATGAGAAGAAATAGCAAAAATGTAGACGTCCTGCACCAAAATTATGTATCCAGCGCTAACTGAGCCCGTAAAGGCAACACTCCTACCTACTGTCTATAGCTCAAATAAGATATTCCATCTGAAGAACTGGACTTGCTGTTAAAGAAAATAATACTAACTGGGTTATGGGATGGACTGCTCTGCCTGAAAGAATTATTTGTAGAAGATCTCATCTTCACTAAAATATTGAAATTATCTTTTCTGAAAGTGAATCAAGCAGAAAACGTTTTCTGTAAAAGTAAATATAAAACAGCGCACTTGAAATCTCGTTTCTTTTTTCTATTGCTTCGACTTCGAAAACATTAAATCGCGCTAGGAGAGCCTAGAATAGAGAGAATCTATTAACTAAAATGAGATGTATTTCAATCATGACCATATTAAAGTGCTCAAATTAAATAAATTGCTACAAAAATTTGTGGAGAAAAAATTTCGTTGCGATTCGTTTGAACCGTTATGTCAATAAAGTTATTATAGACGCAGCGCACAGCAACTAGGCCGCTCGGGCATGAAAACAAATTACACTACACTTGCCGTTTTTGTTATTGTTGTTGTTGCCAACAAGTGAAGTGCAGCAAACGGTAAGCATTTCACCTGCGAGCGCGACGCGCTCTGCGCAATAAATTGCCGAGCGGAGATTTATGTAACGCAAAAATAAATACCTGTATGTCGGGCCGTGTCTGCCATTGTTAGGTAGTTGGAGCGCACAGCACTCCACTTTATTGTTACTGTTGTTGTTATTTAAATTTTTTGTCGGCATTTTCGCTATTGCAACATAACTTGGTGCGGGGCGCATGCAACAAGGCTATAAATAATATTTATTTGGAAGTGAAAATATTGCAGACAAAATCACGTGCACTTTTTATTGAATTTCTTGCTTGATTTTTGTGTTTTTTTATTGTTTTTGTTTGGGTTTTGTCGAGAGATCGCTGATGTCTGGCAAAAAGCGTGAAGCTAGACGCAGGCGAAATTGAATATTGCAAAAACAGTACTTTTTGCGATTGAACTTGTGAAATGATTGCTTGTGAATTTATGCGAAAACTTTGCTTTTAAATATTTCATTTTTTTTCCGAATTCGAAACATGCACAAAGCAAGAATTTAAGCGAGCTTTAAAAGCTGAACACTTGCTGATGAGTGCTGAGTACTGAGCGACTTGAAACAAAGACAAGCGAAGGCTTGAAGGCTGGGAGCAATTGAGAAGCGATGTCAGCACACGCAGTGAGGAAATAAAGCCGTGTAAATATCAAATTACCTGTTAGAGAGACAAATTCACACAATCCTCCCACTGGCCCCCACACGCAGCCGTCCATTCGTGCCACGTTCAAGCAAACTCACGAAGGTCGCACATTTTGTATAATGTTGCATATCCATTACACTCACGCTTAATCCACGCAGTCTATAGTCATATTATGCCAACAACAATAAAGTACAATGAAAACAGCTCAAACGCACTCACTTGGCCACAAGCAAAAGCCATTGCCGCGTCCAGGCGGGTTAGCGTGCGGCACGCGCCACGCACACAAATATCAAAATATTATGAGAAAATAGATTTCAGCTGCCAGATAGCTGGAAAGGCATGAAAGGATTTCGCTTTCGCCAGCTGCAGGCATAAACAGCGGAATTTCTGATTTTATGAAAATCGCGTGACCACTTTGGTGGCGCTGGTGCGTCGCAATTTATTGAAGGCAATGCTGTGGTGGGTCGATTGAAAATATTTGCGATTGAAGTTGGAGGAATGCAGATAACTTTATTGTTGTGTTTTAGATAATTTTTGCTAAATTGCTGGGTGCTTTATGTGCTTATGATAAGTGGAGAAGCGTAAAAAGGTGCTAAAGTAACACAATTTAAAATTTGTGAGAAATCGTCTTTACTGGCTTAAGTTCAGGAAGACTCAAAGTAAAAGTTGAAAGTGGAGATTTTAGTGACGTCATTTTAGCGCAGATAACATATAATTCCCGATTGACCTTACATAGAATCTTCAACTGTTGACACCTTCAATATGGTACAGGCTGGGAAAGAAATAAGAGCAAAGAAGGAAGTTTACTAGCTGCTGTTTGGAAAAACTTAGAGTAAACGAGCTTGGCCTTCAAGGGTTGTGTGAAAGAAGCACCAATCATCGTTGTATACAACAATAAAGACAACATTCCTAATACCAAATATCTTCTCTCTTTACTAGTTCTTCAAACTTCGAAAACAGTAAATCGCAAGAGCAGAGGCAATTGTTATCTAGCTGGTCATTAGAAATAGAGGAGACAACACATTGCAGCCTTAACACTTAAGTTTGATTTTTTATGCTCGAAGGAGGAATCTTCACAGATACCGTCATTTTACCCCACGATATGTACGATTCGTATTGGCCGCTAAAGATACACCTCCTTTTGGGATCACGCTCAAGCAGAACTTGTGGCATAATATGTCTATGAACTAAGCCCTGAACTCCGTCGTCATTGCTTGTATTCGTTCTACGGGACTGCCGTGAGACATTACATCATGAGGCTAAACTTAGCCATTCGGCTCTTCAGTCACATATTTCCCCCAAAGTCCGGTTAAACCTTCTGTTTTCTCTGCGTTGTCACTCTCTCCCCCTTAGCTCTTGCGTAGCTTTACCTGCCCATGATCTCACTTTGTTCCAGATCACCTTCGATTGGATCCTGCAAGCCGCGATATTCTCCGGCGTCACTCAATCGTTTTTCAAGTTATCTACTTCAAATCTCTCTTTTGCTTGTTTTGACCAGGCAAAGAAGATATGCAAATAGTTTTGTGCGATTCGTTTCGTCATCGTCATATTTGTAGATATATTCTCTATAACAACAATTTTCTGTTAAAAACTGCGTAAGACATAAATCAGTTTCCACATGTTTCCGGTCTACCCATGCTTATATGCTGCTAATAAGTCTGTGCGTTCATCGCCTCGTCGTTGCTTCGTCCCGTCGTTTCTGTCATTTTTTTAGGCTCCTTTGCATTTTCTGCTTTTTCTCTTCTTTTATTAAGTGAGTGCCAGTTCTTTTCTTTTATCGTACACCCGATTAATTTCCGTGGCCATTATGTCGGGTGGCATGAGACCTGCTATGACTCCAGCCATTTACTGTGGAACAGCTCGGTAGGCAAATGCAACTATGATTGCACTTAGTCGGATTATTGACTTCGCGTTTTCTGAGTAGATTTTCTGCTGTAGCACTGTCCTCTATATAAGTCCAGCTTACATAAGTATGGACTTACTTTGGTCAAAAAGGCTCACCTACTCTGACTTGGTCCACCAATGTTAGCCATTAGCCTCTTTAGCGCCGCCCTCAATCCTGACGGTTGTTTGGAGTCTTTGTATAGATGCGTCCTGTAATTTAATCTCGAGACTATCACTACCGCTAGATATATGTATAAATGACTGCAATGTTGTGATGGTATATCCATCAATATTGAGTGTGGCGACTTCTAGGTACTTTATTTGACTAATTTCTTTCGCTACCACGGTCACAGCGATGCCATCCGCGTATCCAATTATTTGTACCTCCATGGATAATATGAGGCGCAGCACTCCATCATATAGATGTTCTACAAACGTGAGCCGAAGACTGAGTCTTGTGGAACACCGTCCGTCACTTTATAGCTTTATAGTCCATCGTCTGAGTCATATAGAAGTATCATGTCAGACAGCACATAGAGTGGTGTTTTCTTTAGTTGAAGAGCTGTTAATATATCGGGTCAACAGGCCGAGTTCCAGGGATTCTTAACTTCGAATGAGACTACAGCACATCACTCTTTGGAGCCATATATCTATCTAGTTCCTTCTACTTTTCTAGCGACATCATTAAGTTTCTTTTTTTCTGAATTGCGTAAAATTTTGAACTGTGTGTGCGGAATCCATATTGGTTGTAGGGTCCCGGTAGCTCCTTTTCGAGATGTTGCTCTAGGTGTACCCTTATTATTCTCACCAGTATTTTTGTCGCTGTGTCTAGCATGCACTGTGGCCGGTACGAGTTTGGTTCTCCAGTTGGTTTGTTTGGTTTTTATATTAGAAACTTTGTGAGTAATTTTGTGAACGGATCGGACTTGTATATACTCGTAATCGCGATCTTTAGGGCCTTAATAGGAATACTGTCCAGCGCTGAAGCCCTGTTATTGGCAAATCGTTCTGCTGCTTCTACAACCTCTTTGTCGGTGACTGGTGATGTCATTGTTCCAGTTTCTTTTAAACAATATAATTGAAATGGTTGCGTGAGAAAGAGGGTTTCTACTATAGATTTTAGTGCTATTTACTTGGAAAAGTAACGTCTAACTTTAATTGATGAATTTCCATCTGACATCGGGACATCATTTGTCTTTATTTTAATTGAAACGAGATTCTTGTTCGATTGACCATACATTAAATTTTCTCGAGTGGAAGGAAATGAAGCAATGCCTTCTCTTCTCTCAATGTTAACTTTATTTATTTAAATTTTCTCACGAAGTAGCATTAACTGCTTAGGCGAATATCAGCTTATCATTGAAAATACATTAAAAATAGTTAAAATATTCGATCTAAATTTCATGTGCTTTTGAAGTGGAAAGCTTAAGGCATATGTTTGTATACATATTTATATAGACAACTGTCCACCTAATACATATATACATATATATATACACATATGTGTATATGTGCGCTTGAGATGTCGTCTATCTTAGCATCATTGACAGCGCACAGACCAATGCTGCTTGACCTAATTTAAATGCCAGAGAATGTCTGAAAATAGACGTAGCAACACGGAAATAGATTTTAGCGCGCTATAAACATAATTCTCAAGCATTGAAGCTATTTGGGAATATTATTTTTATAAACATATGTGTGTGCATTAAGTAATTGGAAATGCAGAAATTGAAGATGAGAGAAGCTTTGGAGAGTGTGATGTGTGGATAATAAAATTTTACAAATGCAAAAGAACGCATTTATATATATATATATATATATATATATATATAAATATAAATTTATACATATATATCATATTTTCATTTTTGGTACAAATTATAGATATTTTTTGACAAATTTAAAATTTTAACTTTTTTTTTATTAAATTTGTTGTACGTTATGACATCACATGAACAACACACTACGTCGTAGTACGTTAAATAATATAGCCGAACACCGCAAAGGACATTGTGATATCGTATTTCAGCATTACACTTGGCTTATAAAATCATGTCGTCCCATATCTTTTCATATCACATTATATCGAATCGTTTTATCTTATCATATCACATTGTATCATATCTTAGCATCATTTCTTATCATATCTACGACACATTATTTCACATTACTTTATATTACGTCGTAACATATTGGATGATATTAAAATCATTATCACATATTATTAAACATCATGTCATATACAATTACAGCACAACCATATCACATCACTATGATCAGCTCCCTCAATATCTTATCAAATATCATCACATAACAATATATCAAATTTACTCATATCAAATAAAATCACAAAGCTTCACGACACATTATTTCATGTCACTTCATATTACGTTATAACAAATATCATAACATCACAATATATCAAATCAACTTATATCACATAATATCATAATCATATCCAATCAACGCATTTTTGTTACAACATATCACATTATTTCACGTCACTTCATCAAATCATATCACAACATGTAATTTAGCCTCATTATTCTCACATCACATGTCCCATGTCTCTCTAATCATATCGTAACATCACAACACTTCAAGTAAAATCATCATTCCATAAGACATAAAAACACACAAACACAACATAATAGGACATCACAATAAGACATCATATCACAAAAAGTCACATGTCACATAAAAATCCACATCATAGACCACAGAAGGTCAAATCATAATAAGACATGTTTAGTTTTACCAATTGCATAACCATCATGAGTAAGTGAGTGGTAAAATAAACTAAAGACAGCACAATTTTTTCGACCTTAATGTAGTACATTTAGTTCAAAATATACCATATCCAGCATTTTATTTAAATAAATGGCTGCGCCCTAAGTTCTTAATATATTAATTTGTCACGGGAAAAAGCTTATTTTAACACCAAGAAGCTCATATCACATCATAATAAGACATCACATCACAAAAAGGAAAATTACATCATAATAAGACATCACATCACAAAAAGAAAAATTACATCATAATAAGACATCACATCACAAAAAGAAAAATTACATCATAATAAGCCAAATCACCAAAAGAAAAATTACATCATAATAAGACATCACATCACAAAAAAAATTACATCACCAAAAAATCACATCATAATAAGACATAAAAAAATTCCAAGTACTCATAATAAGGCATCACATCAAAACATTTCAAGTTACATCATAATAAGACATCACATAATATCATTACATAATACAACTATTACTATCATGATGAGTAATATATCATAATAAGCCATCACATCACCAAAAGAAAAATTACATCATAATAAGACATCACATCACCAAAAAATCACATCATAATAAGACATAAAAAAAATTCCAAGTACTCATAATAAGGCATCACATCAAAACATTTCAAGTTACATCATAATAAGACATCACATAATATCATCACATAATACAACTATTACTATCATGATGAGTAATAAAATAAACTAAAATCAGCGCAATTTTTTCGACTTTAATGTAGTACATTTAGTACAAAATATACCATATTCATCTACATTTAATTTAAATAAATGGCTGCGCACTGAGTACTTAATATATTAATTTGTCACGGGAAAAAGCTTATAATAACACCAAGAAGCAAATAACTCCACATATACTATATGCCATAAATACATATGTTAAAGCATAAAACACAGCAACAACAACAAAGGAGATTGTCACACAAATAGGCATGTGTGTTGAAGGTTTGAGTGAATGCCATGACGGCGGCATACCTGCCGAGACGCTCAAAAGCTCACACACTCCTATGCACATAATCCCTAAACAACGCGGCCGTTCTTGACAGTCTGGCAAATCTGAACATTTATAAATTTGATGCACATAATTCGCTGCACAGCTTGCGAGCCTCCATGGCGGAACTAAATGTCTCGCAATGGCGCAGCTAAGGCTTCAGCGCCTTAAGGTATGCTTTTGTTAGCATACACCTGCTGTTATGTGAGAGATTTTAGATTAAAAATGGTATGACAACACGTGTATAACCATGTGTTAAGGTAGAAATTGGGAATAAAAGGTTTTTGTTGTAAATTTGTAGATATGTTATCTATAAACTTATACTTATTAGTATTTATAGCGAATTGCTACAAGAGAAAATGTAAAAAATTGCTTGCTAAATAAATCATAAGCAATTACAGTGAAAAAATTAAAAAAAATAATTTCAATAATAATATATTTCGCCCCAACTTGCGCCCACACAGAGCTTGTGTGAGTATTCAAAGAACTTTATAGATTTAAAATTAGTTGCTTTGCAAATAAATACCTCAAAACTCCACGAGAGTTTTTCAATTTACAGTCAACGGTTGTTTGCGATTTACTTTTGCGGTTTCCAGAGCACTAAAATTAGTCAATAACCTCACAAGCCATATAAAAGTGTGTGACAAATTTGATTGTGTTGAGTTTGCTTTGCTGATGCTTGACTTTGGATGCCTTAACACACAGTTATCTCACAACTTACGATTAAATATAGATATTTCGATGTATGTTTTGTGTAAGCTCAGCATTTACTTTTACTTAAAAATATATGAGAATCACTTTGGTGTAAACAAATATTTTTGTTATGTAATTTTCTCACCTTTTCGGCTGCCATTTGGCACTTGTAATGGCTTCCTTTGCACTTGCGAACAGTTCAAGCGTTCACCCCTTCAATCGGTTAATCTCTGCTCTGCCTGTGCTTTTCGCTCAGCTTTATGCCGGATATGCGGCATAAAACAGGATATTAGTCCAGCTGTGTTATTTGCGTACCTACAACAATAACAGTGTGTTTAAATAATAAAGCAGCAATTAAAGTGCTTCCGGCGGCGTTTTAAACACACTGGGAAATCATTGATTAGATTGGAGAGTGAAAGTGGGAAAGTATTTATTTTGTACACAGTACATAGGCTCACATAAGTATATGTAAATGTGTATGACTCAATAAAAATATAGAACAGCGAGCTCGTGGCACTTTTCTGTTATGATATATTGGGTAGTCGAAAAAGACTTTTCGTATTTTGACAATAGATATTATTGCTGTTGAAGTTCGATTAGAAATATGAAAAGACTTTTTCGACTATCAATATACTATATATCTGTTAAAATCATATATTATTACTTTGTCATCAGCTCAACATACTACATAACAACAGGAAATGTTTTTCAACTCATCTCATCTCACTTTATTTCATCTCAACGGGTAAGGCTAAGCTCAGGCTACTACCTGGAGCACATCTGGTGTATAGTTGACTGCCTATGCTAAGTAGGCTTTGCAGTAAGATTCGAATTATGGTGTAGTGGAAACCCGTAACGGATTAGTTTGATAAAGGGTTGGTGAGGGTAGTATCTTAGTTGGTAAGAGTGGCATCTTACCGAAATGGCTGACATTCTATTCTTACATCCGTCTCGTTAAAACTCTCACAGGTCTTCAAGTACGTTCAATGCACGTCGCCATCATTGAAGAAGTGTGTTTTCTTAGTGACTTGCAAGTAGCGCATACTGTTGCTGTAAAGACAGCACTGATGATGCAGAAGTCATTTTCCACAGCCTCACCCGTAAAAAAAAAGTCTCATTTCATCTCAACTCATCTCATCTCATCTTATTTTATTTCACCTCTTTTCATCTCATCTCACCTCATGTCACTTCATTTCATCTCATCTCATCTCATCTCATCTCATCTCATCTCATCTCATCTCATCTCATCTCATCTCATCTCATCTCATCTCATCTCATCTCATGTCATCTCATCTCATCTCATTTCATTTCACCTCTTCTCATCTAATCTTATCTCATCTTATATCATCTCCTCTCATCTCATCTTATCTCACCTCATCTCATTTCATTTCATTTCATCTCATCTCATCTCATCTCATCTCATCTCATCTCATCTCATCTCATCTCATCTCATCTCATCTCATCTCATCTCATCTCATCTCATCTCAACTCTACCTACCAAACTTCGTTTTTACACCTTTTTCTCATTTCTCACCTCTTTAATATTATCCTATTTTTCCTTTCACAACTGCACTCTTCCTTTCACTGTATCCACAGCCTTATAAGTTGCGAAATGTGTGCATATTTTAAAGAAATGCCGCGTGTAATTAAAAGCAAAAAAATACTGCTGACATTTTTCGTTCGTTCAATGAGCAGGCTGAGGCCAAGGACAAGGCTGAGGATATAAAATCAGACGCGAATAATCGACACCTGTGTGGGTTGCTTGTATGTAAGTGTGGAGAAAGTACTTACCTTGGCATAAGTAATTTCATGCTTGCATAAATACATATAGGCATACATTTGATGACATTTTCCTCAGCGACAGTAAAGGATTTTCTGGCATTCAAAGCATTTTGACAGCAATTAAGTCAGTGCAAAAATTATTCGCATAGCTCGGAGAGGCTGAGAAAGTGAATTGACAGTGAGCAATTTTTGCTGAGGTGGATTTAATACACGTGTATTTATATGCCTAACGGTAAGTCTTGATACTACGGGGGGCAAATGAAAAGCAGATGAAATATATAAAAATTTTTCTGATGCTTATCTTCTTCTGATTTTCAAATGGATATAATTTCTTAATGAATACAAATTTTTTTGATTTTTTTTGTATTGAAATATCATTTATTTTGTATATAAGTTATTTTAAGATATAATGTTTTATTGTGCAGTAAAATAAATAAAAAGTTGAAAAAATGATTGTAAAAACAGAGCTGATTATCATCTATAATTCTGCTTCTCTAGATGAAATGAAGAATGAAAGAAGAAATTAAGAAGGGAAGCGTGCCCATCTGTTGGGGCAAAGGAAGCGACATTCAGAGACCGACTACCATCAGCATAATGCTGTTGTTATTCTACAAAGTAGTTTCCAAACAGTTTTGGAATAATCAGGTGAGCTGATTGCCTTTGACGGAATTGAACTTCGTTACAATGGTGTAGATTGTGGAAGAGTGATTAAAACAGCTGTGTTCTTGTCTTATAGAGAGCCATTGTCTTTACTATAAATTATTGCGGAATCATTCATGCCTTCTTGAAAAAAATATGAACTACAACAATCGATATTTAGTCGTCAAAATTAAGATCTCCTCTCAACCCATCTCATCTCATCTCATTTCCTCTTTTCTATTTTAATCTGATCTCATCTTATATCATATCTTCTCATCTCGTCTCATCACAGCTATAGAAATCTAAAGCTTTCCAGAACTTGACTTCGGACATAAGCAATAACAATAACTCCAAGATTTCTTTCTTTATTGGTTGGCTGTTTGAAAAGGGAGGCCGGACCATAGACGGCCGGCGATATCATTAGGCCCATTGCGCTCCAGAGTGGTAATCAAATAAGGTTTAATCCAGCAACTCAGGTTTCGCAAAATACATACATAACTTTTTCACCCCAGTTGCCTAATATGTCTTTTAAGTTGGAGCATGGAGAGCTGTAGAATATGTCTCGTCTCATCCAGGTGTAGACTGGGCGTTCGCAAAGATAATGTTTCAGCGTCTCATCATCCGCCGCTGACGTTCTGTATTCCGCCGAAGCCACTTTTAAAATTTTTTTAACTCTAACCCTATATATTACTAAGTTTCCGTTTGCTTAGAATTAGGAATATCTGTCTATTCACAATCAACACTACCCCAAAGCTATTGTGTGGTATTCCCTGCGTTCAACGTCCTGAAATGTTCCTCTTCCTTTTTTCTAATTGGTACTAATTTCTAAGTACGGACAATACCCTAAAACCAGAGTCGGTGAGTAGGTTAAGTATTGCCAAACTTGTGTGTTCGTGAAGACTAACGCTCATTGTGCAGGAACACCGGGAATTCTAATCCAAGCAGTAGTGTATAACACGTTTTCGCCGAATTCGCAGGAGACTTGCTTGAAGTTGAAAAATACCTTAAAGACAATAATTAAAGATATTTCGAATTACATCCACGTCTTACAACTCAGCCAACACATAACGGACGGAATTGTCTTTCTGTGATTGTTCTTTCGACACTTAAATCACCAACAATCGTAGCTTCGCCGCTTGAAAGGTTTCAACAGCTGTCTGAGTACTGTTATTTGGTACACATTTTTCTATGCAGGTTTTATGCTAATCGAAACTGTCTTTCTAACCTATCCTTAGACGAAAAGATAATAATGAGTGATCTGCAGATTGAAAGGTTTCATGTACTTTCTGAGTACTTTGCAAAAAGATTTTGATATTTTGACGTAAAACACCAACCAAAATGTATCAGGCTAGATATAGTATAAGAGATACTGAAAGCTATCAAGTAAATATAGGTTAGATTGCTTTCGAAACCAATTACTTCTAAGGCTCCATATTGAATAGTATTCTTTCTCGACTTCAATAAACTTCTCTCACTTGCCTCACTCTGGCATTCAAAGAGTGTTCTCAAAATAGCCCCTAAACCATAAGTACAACCCTATTATCTCTGTTAATTAGCATAAGTTTTCGGAACATCTAACCGGAATGAAGTCTCCAGATATTCGGGGTATCATGAATACTTAGGGGCTCTAAAATCAATAATTTAATTGGGTAGCTGATGGTTATGGCTGTCAATATCGCTTCTGGTAGTCGATTCACATTTTTACTTGAGGTGCATATATTTTCCTATGCATCCATTCTATCGAAACTGTCCTTCTGGACCTCTCATTAAATGATGTCTAAGATAATACTTACTAGCTTATTATAAATAAGGTTGAGTTAGTCCGTCCAACAGACGCAAAATACTTGGTTGTAATATTGCAAAAGATCGACCGCGTCAAAGAGTTAGTTCTGGGAATCATTATACGGTGTCAAAGTAAGAGATTGAGATCCTCTAATTATGAAAGTATTCAATGGAGTTCCAATTGTTGATAGAAAAGAGAAGGAGTGGCATCTTAGACTTGAAAAAGCTGAGTGAAGAAAGAATTGGCTTTATTTTTAGTTGACTAATACATATTTACTAATTGAATATTTCTCTGGGTTGGTCACGGGCTAGAGGCCATTTTGAAATACGGTGTCTAAGACAGTTAAGGGTGATCGCAGTTAGATGGTAAATAGGCAAAGCCCATAACAGTCAAGTAAACACAAAATCTCAAAGTGACTGATAGATTTGTATGAAAACTTTATTCATGTTTTTGGTGATTAAAGTTTTACATCGAGAAAAAATATTGTAAAAGTAGTAGCGATAAGACAGTGATTAGATACATTCGGCATAGAGATATCAAACTACGGGTAGCCGTAAGGTAATTATGTGTTAAGCCACGCTGTCACAGCTGTCACGAACTACATATGTATATCGAATTGCAGCGCTTAAATTGTCAACAAAGCCTTGGCATTACGCATTGATGCATTCGGTTTCTGGGTTGTCACGTTTACATTTAATGAACGCTTTGATTTTTAAATATATTTTCCTATCACATGCTTCAGTCAATTCACCCTCGGCTTAGGTTCATCAATAGTAACCACATAACGGCAAATGCTTTTACTTGCTACACAGGCGAATGGCCTCAACTAAGTGAATTTGCATGCGCTAACTGCAGACGTTGACAGCCAACAACCGTTAGACACTGTAAAAATAGACACAGATACTGAAAACATAGACAGAAATTAGTGAAGGACAAATGACAGCAGGTTGAAATGCACGCCAAATCACTGTCAGTCGGCGCGCTTCCAATTGCTGCTCGCTTAGCAACCGCTGTGTCTTCTGCCCTTTCAAGTGCACGGCCATCGCCCAGTGACAGCTTAGAGGATTCATTACGCTTGCTTTAATTACAAGCGAACAACAACATTTTAAAATTTTGTTTTTCCATTTCCATTGCGCTTCGTGGAAGTGCGCTGCTTTTTGTTGTGTTCTCGTGCTTTCCTTTTCGCTGCGATTTAATTTAGTCTGCTGTTCGCTGGTCTTCTGGTCTTTTTCCACTGTCATTGGTAATGGCATTAAATCGTCGTTGCATTTTGTCTGTTAAGCAGCAACTGGAATTACTTAGACAAGTCTTGCATTTTGTATTTGTTTCTCTATTTCGTTCGCTGGCCTATGACAGTTCAAGGTAATTATTCAATTTGCATTAGGTGTGGCAGATAGTCGAACTGAGAGGCCATAATTGGTGTAGATGAGGGGCAAGAATACTTCAAATTTGTTCTTCTAGTTAACTTTATTTAATTCTTAGCTAACTAGTTGTAAGTGAAAAACAAGGAAAAGTTTTTAGTGACTACGCTGACCCGTCATCGCGATAAAAGTTGAGAGATCGCTTTAGTGTTTACTAAATATATACTCATTGTGTATTTACTTGAATCAGGTAGTCTTCTTTTGTCAAGTAATCGTATGCAATACGTTTCATTTAGGTCCCTTCCGGTATATATTTTATATATTTTTTCTACCTCGACTTGACTCTCGAGATAAATGTAAAGAAGTCGAGAGAGAAAACCATTCACTAGCGAGCATTAGAATTTCTCTCACTTGCTCCACTCTGGCATTCAATGAGTGTTCTCAAAATATTCCCTAGACTATAAGCACAACCGTATCATCTCTGTTTATTAATATGAGTTTTCGGAACATCTAACCTGAAAGAAGTCTCCAGATTTCCGGGGCATCACAAATACCTAGGACCTCAAAAATATGGTTATGTTTGCCAATATCGTTTCTGAGAGTCTAGTCATTAATCAGATGGAAATCAGTTTCGAGACATATTATCTCAAGATATTCATATTTTTATTTCAAGGAATTCTTCATACATTATCGGGCATTTACGTCATCTTTTCCTAAATCAGCATGAATTCAAAAATTTGTTTTGACTTTACTGAAGTCGTAGCTAATCTTCATATAGAAACGAGAACAAATCATTTGAAAGCCAGAGCTGCTGCCAAAAGCTTTTCCTTTGAAGCTTTGGAAAAATTCGCATTAAAGGAAAATATGCATATAATAAGAATAATATTATTAATTTTGACTCTTTAACTTGTAAATAATTTACACAAAAATCGAAAAAAATCGATTTATTGAAAGGTTTTAAATTATCTCTTTGCCAGAAAACATGGCTTGTGGTTTTGAATATGATTTCAACAAGAAATCTGTAATTTACTTTAACATTTTAATTATTGCGTACTCACCTTACATAAAAAATATCTCCTTGGTAGAATTCTTGGATATATGATATTTACAAAGAGTCTATAATTTTTTTGACTTCGTAATTGTTGAGCACCTGTCTTAAGTCAAATAAAGTTCAAGTGAAAGCTCTCTCCAAAAGCTCTTGAACTGCCTATTTTATAGAATTCGTGGTTTTTGGAGGAAAAGATGATTCTTAAAAGGAGTCTATAATGTATTTTTACTTTGTCACAATTGGGTACTTATTCTAAGTTAAAAAAGTGAGAGCTTTCGCACAAAATTTTTTTAAACACCTTTTGGGGCAAATCTAAATTCTTAAAGCAAAATAGGATTTTAATAAGAAATGTGTAATTTATTTTTACTTTTTAATTATTTGCTATCCTACGTAAACCAAGTGACAGTGAAAGATATAGGCAGAAATTTTTGAAATAAAGCTTTAGGACTATTATTGGCTCTTCTTGAAAAAATGTATTTTAACAAGAAATATGAAATTTTTAAACATTATATACTTACAATACGTAAAAAAGTGAATTTGAAAGCTTTCGCCAAAAGCTTTTGAAATACCTATGAGAGAAATTATTGCTCATGGATGAAAGTGTGACTTATTTTAACTTTGTAACTATTGGTTGCCTATTCTAAGTCAAAAAAAGTGAATGCGAAAGATATAAGAAAAAGCTTTTGAAGTAGAGCTTTAGGACATATAGTGGTTTTTAAAAAGAAAAATGATTTTAATGAGAATGTGTACTTAGTAACTATTGTTTGCGTATCCTAAGTCAAAAAAAGTGAATTTGAGAGCTTTCGCCAAAAGCTTTGGAACCACGTATGGGAGAAATTATGGTTAATAGAGGATATGACAATTTTAATAAAAACTATATAATTTATTTTGACTTATCATTTATTGAGTACTTACCACACATAAAAAAATAAAAGTGAGAGCTAAAGTCCAAAGATTTTGAAATATTTTTTGAAGGAAATCCTGGTTTGTGGTACAAACAAAAAGTCACACTTTAACAAGAAATCTGCTAATAAGTGTAAACACTTGTGAGTATCCACTCTTAAAAAGGGAAAGTAAAAGCTTTAGTCAAAAGCTTTTGAAGCACCTCTTTAGGTAAATCCTGGTTTCTGGAAGAAAACATGATTTTTAATCAAAAAATGAATGTTCTGAATTCAAAAAATTTCATTTGTTAAATTTCTTTAGAAAAGCTTCGAAAAATTATTGCTAAGCAAAAAAAAAAAGTAGGTGACCTCTGTAGGGCATCAAAAGTTAAACACTTACCAATTACCAATTTTCAAGACACAAATCTAAAAGCTTCAGACTGAAAGAGCAGTGAACCAAAATTTTTTCAAATAATGAAAGCTTTAAACTCTTTTTATGAATTTTTAATGAATTTCGCTTAACCTAAAAACCAAAAATTTGAAATAAAAAAATTTTTGTAAACAAAATTTTAAATTTTCATTAAACTCACAAAAGCTTTCGTAGCTTATACTTAAGAAAACCAATCGCAATGCAATGCAAAACCAACAAAATCCAAGTTTACTTAAGTAAACCTGCGTTTGCTTATTTGATTACACACACCTGCCTTAATTTAAATCCTAACTCACGTTTTCTTAGATGAAAGCTTTTGTTTTGCAAAACTTAATTTCCGTTCGCCTTATTTATTTATGCCGATAAAGTTACGTAAGCATGCTGCTACGAATACAAATGCAAATATGTTAATGCTTCCGAATCATAAACAAATTAAATTCGAAATTAATGCAAACAAGAAGCGAACAAACAAACCGAAGGCCTGAGCAACTCTGTGCATATTATTGGATTATCGAGATTAAATTTGCACTCGACCACAAGTTTGGTTTGCTTTTGACTCTGGTCAATAATTGGTTGATGCTGTGCATAAAGTATATAATAAATGTACATATGTAAGCTGAAAGTTACACAGTCAATATTTATAATTATATGCTAAGACGCTCGGTGCCGTTAGTTTGTGAATTGTAGCTGCGTACAATCGTGAAGGAAGCATAGAGCGAACTCACTCAAAGTTCTTAAAGTCCTTACGTTCTTTCATAGCACTTTATGATTGGAGATTATTTTTAAAAGCTGCCCGAAGTATACTTATAACACGAAGACCTCGAGGGTACCCGCGGGGGGAAGCAGAGGAAGAAGAAGATCTCCCTTCGTTGTAAAGACCATGTAGAAAAGGACCTGGCTTCGCTTGGAATATCCGATTAGCGCCACATTGCGAAAAGAAGAAACGATTGGCTCGCCGTTGTTACTTGGCTATAGCAACCTAAGCGGTGTCTGCGCCATTAATGAAAAAGAAGAAGAGGTCCAGTAATGCCAATAATCAAAATTGACACTTTCTCCTGCTCTGCTTTTGGTAAACTGAGATTGAAACATATTGCATGTCATACTTCCAGTGAGCCGGATAATTTTACTGTAGTCATAAATGTCCAGATAGTAGGTAACCATACTAAGAAACTTGAGTACACTGAACAATGCATGCTTCCTCCACTGTTGTAGCAGTCATCTGTACTATTTCAAGGTGAAAACTCCAAATTAAGACGAATTTAACAGGGAATCCCGTGAGGAACCACCATAACAAATTTGTGATATACGCTTCAGCGGTACATGAGTGTTTCCTGATCTTTTCCTAGGACTTTTCATATCACAAAAACAAGTCTTCACAGACCAAGTGGGACTCCCGTGATAGTCATTTACGTCGCGAGGGTCATTTCCAGAAACTAAGCTTATCTAACCTCATGTCTCTATGGCACCTACTCAAGAGAAACAATTTCACAAGTTCCAACTCAGTTAGCAGTCGTCTTGTGTAGTCAAGAGTTTTTGGGAGGGACAGTGAAGCTTTGCAGTTTGATTTAGCTTACATATGTCATGAAAGTTTATATTGGGTTTTTATTAACTCACTTTCGAAGTTTAGGTTAGGTTAGGTTAGGTAAGATGGCTGATCAAAGATCCCACGTAGACTAACAATTAGTCCTTTGTGATGCCATTGAACAGGAACTCCCGTGTTCGAACTTACAGATTCGAAGTTTGCTTGCCAATGATTTTAACCTACTTCTAGGAAATTTCTTTCATATTGGTCGCAAACTTTCAGAGTTAAAATCTTGAATAAATACAGGAATATTCTCAGCAAGATTGTTCTAAGGCACAGGCAGGCTGAGTACATTAAAGGATTCAACCAAGGACATTAAAAATTCTTTATTTTTTCGACAGTATCCCTGAAAACTCGGACTATTTCACAGAGTCTGCAATATTAACCTTTTCTCAACACACCTATAAAGTCCATATATCAACGCAGGAAAGTCGCTGCAGCAGTGACGCGAGGAGGTGAAATTTATCAAAGTTTTTTTTTTAAAGGTTGGAGGGAAGGTTAAAGCGTTGCCTTTAAGGGGACAATAGGTGTTTCAATCCAAATTACAGCCTCTTTCAAGGTACATTCACAGCGAAAGAAGAGCAACTTTACTGGTTCTGAACTTGTTCACTGTACGCTCAAAAGTAATCATTATCAGACATATCAAAAAAGAATCAATGTAAACTGCAAAGTCGATGAGTTGGCAAGTAGTGGCACTTTTGTCCAATTTACATCAAAGTGAGAATGAGTTGGGCCTCCGTTATTTTCTGGCTAACATTGGACCTATGCACCCTGCGTGAGCTTAGCAGGCTTAATCGATGAACTGAAACGATCTTCTGAACTACTTTTTCTTAGCAAGCGTTATCTAGTCGCAATAGTTAGAAATTTTACTGAAGATTGTAATAGAAATGCGTGTGAATCTTGCCGAACGAAAGCTGTCAGAGTTATAAAAAGCAAGTACGCTTCAAGACTGAGGTTGAGGATCGCGGCTGTTATACTTTCGGCTAATAAGGTGAGTTGGCCGGAACTAATAGCAGTTGCTTCAACAAAGTTGTCATCCACTCAATTCGCTTTTTCAAATTGCAATTCCAGGTATCACAGTGAACTGGCTGCTTAAGGTGCCTAAGAGAGATATCTTTTAGTGCTTACAACAGGATCGACCTTTTAACTCAACCTATACCTAGCTATACCAAAATGAAGTCCTCAATAAAGCTATAAACCCAAGTAGCTCGCGATCCAAAGTCTTTCAAGTACATGCACATTAAGAGCTAGATTTTCTAAATATTTCCGTTATGGCATCATTTACCGCATACTTTGAACGCAGCACTCCCCTGAGTTCCTGAGTAAGCCGCCGCTCATTGACTCCGCTAGTAATAGTAGCAATAACTCAGTCAACTACCGCAGATGTGCATGCTTCATGTGAGCCACAAGTGCACGTCGGAGCGCTCAGTGTTGCAACAACCAAACAACACATGCAGTCAAAGTGTGAGCGTGTGTGTGTGTGGTAATATCAAACTTGCCTCTTAACCTCGTATTAGCATTGGATTACTTTGTTATGGTTTCTACGACTTTGACTTCACTTCACCGCTGAGCCACTGAGCTCCAGAGCTGGTGAACCACTCAGTTGCTGAGCTGGTGAGCTGCTGGGCTGCTGAGCTGCCGTGGGTTGCTAAAAAATAACTCCAAACTGTGCTGTGCCTCGGTGGCTTGTGTGCATATGCTTCTTCGCCGCGTTGACTGCTGTCGCTATGGTTGCAGCATAATGGTTTACTTGGTTGTTGTTGCCGTGGTTCATTCTGCTTTATTGTTATTGCTCTTCTTTATTGTTATGTTTATAAGCTGAAAAGCTGACAGCCAACAGTCAACTACTGTTCTAATGCGTACTTTCTTAGCGTACATTCTTTGGCAGCTCTTTACTTAAGATGTAACCAACCCCACCCTCGCTCTGCCCACAACTATTTTGTGCCGTTAAACTAAGCTTGTTGTTATTGTATTTGTTGTAGCTTACATATTATGTGGATATTTTAAAATAGCTTAAGCTTGTGGCAAAATTTAGGGGGAACAGTAAGCTGTGCTGCAAGCAAATATGAAATTATTTAATACAGGGTGACTCAAATATGATGTTTATTCAATACAAATCCACAATTTTTGGTTCTGATTGAAGAACGCTCTTCGTTTTTAGCAAAAACTGGTCCAATTTTTTATATTTGGAACAAACTGAAAAATCCTCTTCCTTTTTTTCGAAAACTCGGACAGTCGATTTTCAAAAGCTTCTGTTGAGCTGAATATTTAATCAGGAAAATCATTCACTAAAGACGGGAACCTTTTGTATTCACTTGGTGCCGGACCCGACTAAGATGGATAAAAAAAGACCTTCCAACCCAGTTCCTGGAGCTTCTGGCGAGTCACTAAAGTTGGGTAAGACTAGTCGTTGGAACAAAACTCCTCTCCAATTGCCTGGAGCTCGACTAAGATGGATATATAAGGACCTTCCAACCCAGTTCCCGGAGCTTCTGGCTAGTCACTATAGTTGTGTGAGTCCTGTCGTTGGAACAAAACTCCTCTCCAATTGGCTGGAGCTCGCCACTTTTGGGTGATTGTTGGTTTCAGACGATCAAATTTTTTATATTTGGAACAAACTGAAGAATCCTCATATTTTTTTTTTTTCAAAAACTCGGACAGTCGATTTTCAAAAGTTTCTGTTGAGTCAAATATTTCATCAGGAAACTCCTTCACTATAAACAAGAATCAGTTATGTTTTCTTGGTGCCTAGTTGGAACCTTAAGATCGATACATAAAGACCTTCCAACATAGCTCCCGAAGCTTCTGGCGAGTCGCTATAGTTGGATAAGGCTAGTCGTTGGAATAAAACTTCTTTTGGGTGATTGCTCTTTTCGGACGGTTCAACTATCGACTATAGATGTTCGTAATGAGGGTGAGATCCAAGGGAATAGCTCACCAAATATATAGCAAAACTTTCCTGACTACAAATTCTGGCTTGGCCTCCATTTTCGTTGGCTCATCGCGTTACGAACACGACCACTTTTGCCGGATGTTGTCTTAATGGATTTTCATTACCAAAACCTTATGCATGTCCAAAGTTTCAATCAGTCGCCTATAAGCTTCCGCTTCGTATGCTTTGAACATTTTGCAGAGCGTTCCGATCAGATCAGATTTTGCCATCATTTTGTTTTAAGAGTCTAGATAGGCGAGGAATGCTCTTGATTGAAAACGTAGTTCACTGATATCTTACAGGCGCCTTAAGGCATAACTAAACTTCAAATTAGTCCATGTCTTTTAGCAGTCATCATTGAACGCTAAGTTGTTTCAATATCTCAATAAAATTGGGGCCCAATTTTTGCCTCCGATGTGAACGTTTTCCTTGATAGATATGATAAAGGCTCGGTGTTGATTGCTACATGCATTCGAATCTTCGATCTTCGAGAATAAAGAGCATATTCTAGATCTTTGTAAAAATCTTCTACTTCGGTTAAAACCTGAAGTGTTGGGCTACTGAGTTCAAACGTTGATCTATGCGCTGGAACACAGATTTTTATCAAAACGCAAGGAAAATCGACGGGGACCTTGAGCTCTGACACATTTTGCATAAGCTTATGTACAATATAACCTCTCGAGAAATTATACCACATTCCTTTTGCCAGGCGATTCATTTCATTCGGTCCAAATTCCAGCTGGTTTTCCTAGCTGCTTTAGAAAGCGACTAAATGCAGCACCCTTTAAACACACACATGTAAGTTATGAGTTCTTTATATGGCTACATCGCTGCTTCTCATAACTCGGAGAGCGTATTTACGGTTCCACAGTAATTTAATGCACTTTATTTCATCACAGCTGCACACAGTGATTTTTCATGGTTGCTGCTTTCCGGCTGCCGCGTTTTAGTGCTGCATGTTGCACGCGCATACTGTCATACACAAAATTCACTATTATATGTATGTACATGGAAGCATAGCTTGTGCGTGTGCAACATTTTACTCAGCCATAAGAAAAATATTGTAGATTTATTAGCGGGATAAAGAAACTATATATGAAAATATCTTAAAAGGCTTCAATAGAAAAGTAAATAAATTTATTTATGACTGTAGAGCACTTTGGATACAATCGAAAGAGCTGCTTGATGAAATGTAATAGATTTGCGTTTGCAAACATTATGGAGTGTTCAGACTGTGTGCAAGGCTGTCAAGTTTTAGAAAAAAATGTTTAAAGGTTTGATTGCCTCTATTAAAATATTAAAGGAGATTGTCAAGTCTAAAAGATCTTGGATCATTTTTTTTTTTGTAGAGGGAATATTATCCTTATATTTTGAAGGTTAGTAGCTTTATTTTGAGAATTTGGGCTTCTTGAGAGAAGTTTACCTGTTTCAAATGCTTTAGCTCTTCAATGCCATCCCCTTCAAAGTAGTCCCCTTGTTCAGCTATACAGCGATTCCAGCACGTTTTCCATGCTTCGTAACATTTCTGGAACGCTTTGACTGGGATGTTCGCGAGTATCCTCGTCACTTCTGCCTGGATGTCCGTAATCGACTCAAAATGAGTTGCTTTGACCACCGATTTTGTTTTAGGAAACAAAAAAAGTCACAGGGTGACATGTCGGGCGAATAAGGCGGCTGTTGCAACATGGCGATCTCTTTAGAGGTCAAATACTGGGACACGCTGAGGGCGGTGTGGTACGGCGCGTTGTCTGATGAAGCATCCAGTTATGAGCGATGTCTGGGCGCACTCTGTTGACTCATTTTCGCAATCTTTCGAGTACTTGGCAATAGAAGACTTGATTCACAGGAACGAATTCTTAGTGGACGATTCCACGGCTATCAAAAAAGGCAATAATCATGGTTTTCACCTTCGACTTGCTCATGCGAGCTTTTTTAGGGCGGGGGGCGCGCGGAGACAACCATTGTAAGCTTTGGCACGACTAAGAGCACTATCACCATACACTCCTACAATTTTAGCGAACGTTTCCGAAGCTGTTTCGCCCAATCTGGCGCAAAATTTAATCACTGGAGAGGGCAGGGATGCCGAAAAAAGAAAAAGGGAATTCAAATCTCACAGGTTTACCACAAGCGCGACAATAAAATCAGTCTCATTACTTAATTGTCAAACCGCGTAGGCTATTGAGTGCCTGAATATCGATATATGTCTGTTTGAAACCCACGTAAACTATTTTTGCTTGCGAAAGGTGCAAACGCGGCATTATGTTCACAATTCTGCATTGGATAAGTAACTTTTGTATTGATTGATTTTTCGTTTTTGCCAAAACATAAAGAATATGTGCTCCACTCAGAATCGCTTTTATGTTAAGTTATGATCAAAGCTTATATAAATAAAGCCGCAATTTAATAGAATAATAAATGGCTATGGCAAAAGATAAAGTTTGCATGCAAATAACATCTTCAGAAGTGGTTTGATTTGGTAGCAATGTGAGCGAATTGCCAAACGTTTGATGCATTGCGTCATTGTTTAATCGTTGAATATGAGGTCCCAGTTTACCCTCGAAACGCTGAAAATAGCTTCTGGCAAGCTCAAAGCTAACAAATCACCCACAAAATCCTGAAAATTATCAACCGGCAGTAATATTGATAATCTACAACGCTTGCTCGAAGTCGCAATATTCCCTGAACCGTGGAAAAAACTACGGCTTGTTCTAAACAGTAAGGGGAAAGAAGATCCCAACTCGCCATCAGCTTACTATTTGCTTTGCCTGTTTGATATAGTGGAAAATATCTATGAAAGGCTACTTAAACTCATACTCGAAGCGGCGATCAACGAAGCTGGAACACCCGTTCCTAGACAAAACAGTAGTTTATCAACTCCAAGACCTAGCCTAGCGACTTGAGATTTCCGAAACGCCTTTAACTGCGCTTGATGGATGGATATGACCAACGCTGTCGAAAAGAACTCTAGAATCTCGAATTCCCCAGAAAGCTGCTTTATTAAACTAGAAAGGGATCATGATAGGAGCAGCACAAGGATCCATTCTAGGCTGAGAATTTCAGCTGCGAGCTATACTAAAACTCAAAATGCCAGATAAATCGTGTTTAATTGGATACGCGGACGACATTGCAGTAGTGATCATAGTCTAAGAAACAGGAGAAACACGAATTCAGGCATGATATGGACGCAAGCATCACACGACTCACACAACCTCCAGATCGCTACAGAAAAACAGAGCTACTACTGCTTACAAATAAGAACATATACTATTCCTCGAAATAAGTATGCAAACGACTAGGAATATTCTTAGGTCACAAAAAGCAGTAATCTACTTAGGCATAGGACTGAACCCCAGACTCTGGTTACAAATCCAGCACGCCGCAGGAAAGGCAGCGAAAATCACCTCTCAACTTAGCAGACTAGTGGCCAACATAGGGGGCCACAGCCAAGGAAAGAGAAAGCTTTTAATGTCGACGACAATCAGCGTTCTTTTGTGCGGGGCTGAGATCTGGCGAGATGTGCTTAAAAAGAAAACTGGCGTGAGGTAGCGTTCAGTGTACCGCATCACAGCCTGTAGAGTCGCATCTGCCTACCGAACAGTGTTAGGTGATACAATATTAGTTATCAGCGGAAATGTTCCAACTGACCTTCTGGCAGCCGAAAGCAAAATACTGTGGGAGCTAAATAAAATATCCGAAAAGAACAAGAGTGCATTTGACCGAATAAAGAAAGACATGAAAATGAGAATGGTGCCAGTTGTAAAACCGGACTTACATGAGATCGAAACAATGAATAAGTTTTAAAAGAACTTCCACAGAATGGTGGAAAAAGTCGAAGAGCCGTCCTGTCTCTATATACTATGTTCAATAAAGAAATTCATTATTTTTGCTTTAAAGAGAAGGTTTTATTTACCATAGTTGGAATCTGAATATGCATAGCTTTGTTCGATAACTTGCTGCTATTTTGAAGGTAGTTTTCAAAGTTTGGTAAAAAACTGGGACAGCCGATGATTACTGACTTCGCTCCGCTATAGACATGAGCTAGTAATCACTTGGTGTTAGGTCCAGACAACATGTAAGGTGGTTGTATAAGAGTTGCATAGGAATCTTCCAACCAAACTCTTGTAGCTTCTGGCGAGTCATTATTGATATGTATGGCATTAACCTGCTGGAACACAATTAATCGTCAATTGGACAAAACTGACCGATTCTGAGCAAGTTCTTTCAAATAGTTCATATTAAAGATCCGAATTAAAAGTTCGTCTGAACGTGGGCAGTTCATGGTAGATGATTTTCTGTCCATCATTTGGACTATCTACCTTCCATAAATACTTCCAAAACAAGCAGCCGGAGCTTTTGGCGAGTCACTGTCGCTATTTATGACTTGATTAGAAGTGGAAGTTGACTTATTAAAGCAGAATTCCTTCTTTATTAGCCAAAGCTGGCCTTTCTTCTTTAAGACGGTTCAATTGTTAGTCTAAAAATCCGAATCGGGAGTTCGGTCAAAGAGGAGCTGTTTATGGTGGATATTTCCTTCCAAGCTCAAGACCTGAACTTAGCAAAACTCTCCACCTCAGATTCGGTGCGCTTTTGTTGGCAATTTAGCAGCGATTCGCTGACAGTAATTTAGTCTAAGAGTTTTCTGTTTGTTTAAGACTTCATATAAATGATTCCCAACGGTGTTTTGTACAATTTTAGCTCCGAAACAGTGCTTACTTAATTGATGAATTCCAATATTATAAAGATATTTTTGAATGATCAGTTTGGCTTCCAAAGCGTTTTGCATTTTTGACGTCCAAATTTTCGGAACGCAACCTAAGAAACCAAACTCCTACCATTTTGCGTTGTCTCCTTTGCTGAAGAAAAACTATTTAATAAGGTAATTACTCTCTTTGCTAGTGTCCTTCTTTGACTGAAGCTCAGTCCATACTGAGTCGAACAATCACAAAGCTCTCTGAGGAATTTTTTTAGTACGAGGTTTTGTAGATTCTATTTTTACTGATTCAAAGCCAATCAAACCAGTAAATTTTCTTCCTCAATTCTTATAACGTACCCTACAACAGAGTCTTGGAAGCCGAAAAATACTAAATTGCCTACATTTCAAAAATATCTGCATGCTTATGGTTCATGAAAGTTATAGGAGAAACACTTGTTGATAGCATGAGACACTTAAGTACTTAAAAAGCGCTCGGCGCCTAAAACGCGACTACATGAAATATGGCATAACGCAGCGTGGGGTGGTGTGGCGCGAGAGGGCACTACGTGCTGTGTTCCAATAGCAGACAAATTCACTGTCGAGGTCTAGGTAATGGCAAGCGCCCGACAAGGAAACACGCATATGTATGTATAAAAGTGTGTGTTTGTGCCACTACAAGTACATTTGTTGTGCAATTCTACACTCATACACACTCAAACACACGCATGGCCGCACTAAACTCAGTTCTATTTGTTGACATTTGAACGCTGCGCCATCGATATCCATCAAAACTGTTATTTCATAGGAAATACATATGTAAGTCTGCATGTGTAATACAGTAAGTATTTTTCTTTCGGCCACACACCACATAACCAACACGCTTTACAACAAATATTTAACGTTTTAGCTTAATTAAATTAGGCTCATTTGTCTGTCATCATATTGCTATTGTTATTGCCACGATGTTGGTGCTATATAAATTTCAGCGCCCCATGGCGAGCGCACTCAAAACGCAACGGTATTTTCGCGCAAGTGGCAACGGGCGCCCGTCAAGTGCTGCAAATACAAACAAAACACTATCAAACAAGGAATTCTATTCTTTTTGTCGAGCGAATAAAATTGCGTGAACGAATTTGTGAATATTAAAGTAGTGGGCGCGAGTCGCGCAACACTTCAGCCGTGTACGCGAAAACCGGATAACTGTAAAGCGCTGTCGAAACGGCCGGAGCTCTTCACGCGGAAGTGTCACGCTGTTGTTGGTAGCTTTGCGGTGTTGTAGCTGTTAAGCGCTCGCCGAAGTGTTGCGGAAAGTTTTGTGTACCTAAATAACCGTAGATCGTCTTTTTAAAGTGTTTGTCTTGGAGGATATTCTGAAGATTTGAAAAGTAAATAAATTAAAGAAAAAATTCTGATGTTAAAAATAAAAGTGAAATTAAATTAAAAAGCAGAAAAGTGTTGAATACTTATAGAATTGAGCGTAAATAGTGGTTTAAGTTCAAAATAAAAACTTTGAACAGGTAATGAGTCAAAAAAAAATTAAAATAATAAAAAAAAATCATAAGAAATATTAGAGAAGTTAAAAAATATAAAAAAAAAAAAACAATTAATGAAAAATTAATTCGTATTCTAACTATATGATAAGAAGTTACTGAAAACTGTCTTGCAGCGTATTTCCAAATTTTATTATAGTTCGAATGGAAATAGAAAAAAATATATAAGTGCTTGGTAATTTTAAATAATATATTAAAAATTTTAAAAAAATATTTTATGTGACTAAAGCAGTTAAAAATACGTGCATTTTACAAAAAAAATAAAAAAATATGTATATAAAATTAAGTTGGAAAAATTAAAAACTAAATAAAAATTACTTTAAAAAAAAATTTAAATAAAATTATATTAATTAAAAATAAATATAAAAATAAAAACAAATAAATGAATATAATAATACATAATTAATTAATATAATAATTAAAATGGAAAAACTTGTTCAAGTTTAATAAAACAAAAACAATATTAAAAAATTTATAATAAATATTTATAAAAAATTTAAAATAAAAAATGAAAGAAATACATAAACTTAAAAAAAAAAATTAAAAAAAATATATATACTAATGTAAAATAAAATTTATTTTAAAAAGTAAATCATCAGTTAAAATGCATGAATAAAAGAATTAATAAATGAATTTAAATAACATAAATAAAACAAACACATAATAACACAAAATATATTGAAATTAAGTAAAAAAAAATAATAATAAATTAAAAAAAACGAATTAATGTAAATACATAATTATAAATTATTAAAAAAAATACAAACTTAAGTAAAATATATTTATATAAAGTTAATACAAAATAAAATTATTTAAAACAGTGAAAATTCAGTGAAAATACAATCAAAGTATTTGAAAAATAGATTAAAAATATTCAATAAGCAAAATAAAATAAAACAAATAAAATTGAAAAATATAAAGTAGGATAAAAGTAGGATAATATAAACCAAATAGTAAAAATTATGTGAAATTAAATAAAATAAAAAAATAAAGTTATGCTAAATAAAATCAAATAAAATAAAATAATATAAAATAATGTAGTGAATTAAGAAAAAATAAAGTGAAACAAAAAATTAAAATTAATAAAATAAATTGTGGAAATCAAGTGAAAAATCAAATACAAAAATAAATTAAATTAGTTAAATTAAATTGAAATTAATAAAATAAAATATATTTAGATAAAATATAATTAATGAAATTTTATTATTTATCATAAAAAAATATAATAATATAAATAAAAAACACATAATAACACAAAAAATATTGAAATTAAATAAAAAAAATACAAATAAAATGAAAAAAAACCAGTTAAAAAATAAAAACAATAAATTATTACAAAAATACAACTTTGAATAAAATATATTTATGTAAAATTAATTCAAAATAAAATTAATTAATACAGTGAAAATTCAGTTAAAATATAATCAAAGAATTTGAAAAATAAATTAAAAAATTCAATAAACAAAATAAAATAAAACAAATAAAATTAAAAAATATAAAGTAGGATAATATAACTTATATAAAATACAATAAAATAATAAATAATAAAATGAAATTAAATAAAGTAAAATAAAATAAATTGCAATAGTATAAGTGAATTAAGAAAAAATGAAGTAAAACATAAAATAAATATTAATAAAATAAATCGATTGAAACCAAATTAAAAACAAATAAAAAATAAATTAAATTAGTTAAATTAAATTGTAATTAATAAAATAAAATATATTTAAATAAAATATAATTAATCAAATTAAATTATTAATCATAAAAAATATAATAATATAAATAAAAAAACACATAATTACACAAAATATATAGAAATTAAATTAAAAAAAAATAAAAATGAAATGAAAAAAAACAAATTAACAAAATAATAATAAAAATAAATTATTAAAAACAAACAACTTTAAATAAAATATATTTATGCAAAATTAATATAAAATAAAATTAACTAAAACAGTGAAAATTCAGTTCAAATACAATCAAAGAACTTGAAAAATAAATTAAAAAATTTAATAAACAAAATAAAATATCAAATAAAATTAAAAAATGTAAAGTAGGGTAATATAAATAATATAAAATAAAATGAAATTAAATAAAGTAAAATAAAATAAATTACAATAATACAAGTGAATTAAGAATAAATGATGTAAAACATAAAATAAATATTAATAAACTAAATTGATTGAAATCAAATGATAAAACAAATAAAAAATAAATTAAATTAGTTAAATTAAATTGAAATTAATAAAATAAAATACGAATAGATAAAATATAATTATTGAAATTAAAATTATTTATTATAAAAAATATAATAGCGTAATAAAAAATTAAAATAAATAAATTAAATTAAATAGATTAAAAATAAAAAAAAAAATAAAAAAGTAATAATAAAGTGAAACTAAGTAAAACAAACCAATTAAATTGATAACATAAATTAAAAAAATTTAAATAAATAAAATAAAAAAAATAAATATTGGATAGTCGAAAAAGTCATTTCGTATTTCTAACCACACTTCAATTTATTTATTTATTTTTATTTATAATGAACTTTTTTGATATTGAACCATATATGTAACATTTTGGTCGACCACTTCTGCCATTTTTTCACTGCAGACAATATTCCGTCAGTGTAAATCTAAATTTTGAAATGTTCAGAACGAAAGCGAGCGAACCATTGTTGTGCTACGCGAACTGATACAACATCGTCTTCTTAAAGTTCATAAATTTCATTGATGGCTTGCGTGGCATACTTCCCTTTTTTATACAAAAAATTTAAAATATAGCGAATTTTTTCATTACAGTCTTTCACTCTTTTTTGAACAGCTGTCACTTTTTTTAAATTTGACCGAATTTAATTTCTTTTGGTTGTATAAAGCTTAAAATCTCACCTTTTCAGCACTATATTCTTCAACATATCTATTAACAAAATAACAAAATACGAATATACTTTTTCGACTACCAATATAATAGACTGATATTAAATCAAGCAGAAAATAGGAATAAAATTTAATTCAATGAAATAAAAAAAAATTAAAATAAGGTAAAATAATATAAGTACATTGAAACTGTAACATTAAAACAATAATAAAAACGATAAAATAAAAAAATAAAACAAATAAAATATCTTAAGATTCTATACAAAAACAAAAGTTTAGAAATATAATAATAATAAGATATAAAAAACAAATAATGGTCAAAAATATTAAATAAATACACAGGCAAAAAAATAAATTAAATTAACATAGGTAAAGTAATAAATGATAAAAATTAATTAATTAATGACAAAAAATGTCTACTACTAAAATAAGTTCACAAGAAAATTATTATCAAACGGTAGTATTTTAAGAATGATTTGTCTAGGAAAAGTGTAAGATTACTACATAAAAGTTGTTTTTAGTAACGTCAGCACCAGGTTTTTTTAATTTTGCTTATGAATTTTCTTATTTTTAGACCAACAAATTTTAAAAACTAAAAAAAATGGAATTTTAAAATTTTTTGAAATTTTAAATGTAAATATTAAAAACTTTTTAAAGGTATATTTCTAGCATTTTTAATAGAGTATTCCTAAAATACAAAAATTCCTTGTGCAGAACACAAAGTTTAGCCATTAATAACATACTCTGTTTCAATTTTTATATGATAGTCATATAAGTATGTTTCCATATCTAATATAGGGTGATTTTTTAAGAGCTTGATAACTTTTTTTAAAAAAAAAACGCATAAAATTTGCAAAATCTCATCGGTTCTTTATTTGAAACGTTAGATTGGTTCATGACATTTACTTTTTGAAGATAATTTCATTTAAATGTTGACCGCGGCTGCGTCTTAGGTGGTCCATTCGGAAAGTCCAATTTTGGGCAACTTTTTCGAGCATTTCGGCCGGAATAGCCCGAATTTCTTCGGAAATGTTGTCTTCCAAAGCTGGAATAGTTGCTGGCTTATTTCTGTAGACTTTAGACTTGACGTAGCCCCACAAAAAATAGTCTAAAGGCGTTAAATCGCATGATCTTGGTGGCCAACTTACGGGTCCATTTCTTGAGATGAATTGTTGTCCGAAGTTTTCCCTCAAAATGGCAATAGAATCGCGAGCTGTGTGGCATGTAGCGCCATCTTGTTGAAACCACATGTCAACCAAGTTCAGTTCTTCCATTTTTGGCAACAAAAAGTTTGTTAGCATCGAACGATAGCGATCGCCATTCACCGTAACGTTGCGTCCAACAGCATCTTTGAAAAAATACGGTCCAATGATTCCACCAGCGTACAAACCACACCAAACAGTGCATTTTTCGGGATGCATGGGCAGTTCTTGAACGGCTTCTGGTTGCTCTTCACCCCAAATGCGGCAATTTTGCTTATTTACGTAGCCATTCAACCAGAAATGAGCCTCATCGCTGAACAAAATTTGTCGATAAAAAAGCGGATTTTCACATTTCGAACCGAACACTGATTTTGGTAATAAAATTCAATGATTTGCAAGCGTTGCTCGTTAGTAAGTCTATTCATGATGAAATGTCAAAGCATACTGAGCATCTTTCTCTTTGACACCATGTCTGAAATCCCACGTAATCTGTCAAATACTAATGCATGAAAATCCTAACCTCAAAAAAATCACCCGTTATATATGTAGTTCAGTATTAGTTTTAAAGTTTGGAAAAAGAGAGATACTTTATAATGTCAAGTAATAATATAACCTACTACTTATTAAGGCATCTATTATATAAAATTTACGTCCGTAATCTACATCGTCCAGTAATCTACAAGAACTAAGTTCTTAAAAAAATAAAATTTTTCGATAATAAAACGTTTGGAAAAATAAAGAATAATATATTAAGAAAAAAAAAAAAAAAAAAATATTTAGAAAACTCTATCTCATAAATACAACAATAACACGGGTCAACACAAAATTTGAATATAACTTTAAAGTAGTAAATTTCCATGTTTTAGGTCGTAATTAGACGAAAAAAATATATGCCATAAAAAATTTGCTTTTTTATTTAGGAAACCGCTTTGACGATAGTATTATTATATGTAATTATTATATAGTATTTTTACTATAACTCTTACAAAAGCGAATACGAAATAAAAACGAAAAAGGGTATTTTCTTATAATTTTTGTTCATAATTAATCAGAAAATCATAAAATAAACTTTAGGACAAAGAACGAAAATTTTTTTGTAGAGTCGTGTAATCGATTGAAAAGAAATATTTTTCCTCCAAAAGTTTTCTTTTTTTTCTTCCATTAATTGTCTTCTCAAATATTTCCAGCTCTTTTGTTGATTTCTAGTTTTCTCGTAATTTTTATTTTAATAAAAGCAACGCATGCATAAGAAAATTAAAGATGAAGATCGTACCGGAGCGTTTAGAGAAACTGCAAGCATTTGTTTGCTCCAGAATGCAGCAGGTGAGCTGTTCAAACGTAGCGCCTCAGGCATGTAAAAAGCTTTAAATGGATGCAATACGATATGTACAGCTCTTGTTTTATGTGTCGCATTTGTTAGTAGATGGTAATACATGTAAATACAAAAAATATACACAAAAACTATGTATATATTCAAAAAAATGTTAAGAATATGCAAATTTTTGGTTTACTATTTATTTACCTATTTTTTGTCTTCTACAATAAAATATGCTATTTGAGTTAAAATTTAAATATTTTGTGAATGCTTTCACACTTACTCTTTTATTTACCTAGTAAGTCCATTTACTTATGTATTTTATATGTTTCTCCCCCAAGCCTAGTTAATTCCACTTCTTAGTTTCTTGAATTCAATGTGGGTATACCACTTCAGAAGAAAATCCTCAGGGCATTGAGCATATCTTTTTCTTATATTCGTTAGCTATATTTGTTACTAGATTTGAGGTGCTATCAAATTAACTCATGCTGTTATAAGCACTTAAGGGGTTAGGGGTAGTCAGAATTTTCAAAAAAATATTTTTGTTTTTTTGCATTTTCGTTAAGTTTAATATCTTAAAAATATTCTCTGAAAATTTCACGTTGATCCGATAATTAGTTTTTGAGTTATTCGACAAATAACAAGGAGAGCTTGGGCACTTCAAAGCGTTAGTGTGGAACTTTAAACGCTTTTTTCTCAAAAATATGTTTTTTGAACTGGTGACTCGAAAACCGCTCAGTAGATTTAAAAGAAATGTATACAGTTTTTAGAATACATAATCTGCTCGGGCCTGATCGAAGGATTTTTTTTTCCAAAAATTTAAATTTTTTAAGTCCAATTAACTGTTGATTTTTTCCCAAAAATTTATACATTTTGTTAATTTTTGAAAAAAAAAAATCCTTCGATTAAGCCCGAGTTTATCTATTTATAAAACTAATATTTTTTGTCCGATTGATTTTAGATGAATCTCCAGGGACTTATGGTTGTCACCGCAAATACCCTTTTTTTGGAACTGCGTCAACACAAACTACTATAACTTTTTTTTTTTGAAATTTTCTTGACTTCAAGTCAACACATTTTATAATAATGCCATATTACTACTTTTGTAAAACAACATGATTTAATAGCAAAAAAAAAAAAAAAATACTGAAAATTCTCATTTCTTCGTGCCTCTGACTACTCCTAACCCCTTAAGAAACATTACAAAGCCCACATAAAAATATTTTGAGCCATAAAAAGTTTCCATAATTAAAACTCATTGAAAAATATTTGACTCAATCAGTTTAAAACCGAGTTCATATACAAATATTTTTGCTGTGTTCATAACATAAAAATTGTGCTGGCTTAAAGTTCAAAAGAAGCGCAAAAAATGTGGCCAACGGGTCACAAACACTGCCTGCGAAGTATAAATATATTTAATTGTATATAATATCTATATAGTGCACTCTACAAATATACAGTATCACAGAACTTTTTATGAAACAACACCAAGCCAATTTTTTGCTCATAACTTTCCAACTTTTTGATTTTTCCATTTGTTAGCAGAATTTGCATTTAAAGAATTATTTTTTACAAAGCTGAGTAATAAAAAAATAAACAAAGAATGTAGCCAGGGTGTAATACCATTGCACACAACTAGGCGCTTAAGCTGTTAAATGAGATATAAAGTGTTGAAATAGTAGCGTAAATGCGAGAGGAAAACAAAACACATATTTTTGGCAGTGTATAAAAATTAAGCAGTTAACTAAAGTGACGCTTAAGCCCTGCATGGCTTCGCTGTAGCACATTACGAGACTTTTTTGGTAGTTCATAAAGTAGCTTAACTTTTTCGCTGCTACCAAATGAAATTATTGCATTACTGTAAAAAGTGCGAAATAAAAGGAGTTTTAAGTTTTGAGTTGACAGTGTGATGTTTCGTGGATTATAACAACTATAAAAATAAATATAAAGAGAAGATTTAGAACGCAGAAAGCACTAATATTATCTACTAATATAGCCAGTCTTTTTTAAGGGGGTATTCTAGTCTAGAAATCAAATTTTGGGCAGTTTTTTGAATTTTATTTAAAAAAAAAAAACCAAAAATATTTTTACTATCCATTTTTTTTATGGTGTTTTCATTGATATCGTAAGAATACAGAAAAAAATTTTACAAGAAAGTATTAAAAATTAAAATAATTAGAGGGGGGAAAAGAGGGTCGAGAAGGTGTAAAAAAAATGGCGCATCCTGGTAACATTGATCCTGACTCTCCTGGTGGTCTGAAAAAAAAAAACATCAAATCCGGGAACACGAAAAAAATTTTTTTTTTTTGAAAAATGGCGACTGCCTGAAAAGAAAAATCATTTTTTACGCTTTTTTTTGAAATTCCTGAATTTTTTTTTAATTTAAAAACAAAAAATTTGACGATTATAAAAAGAAGGTTCACATAAAATTTCAAAAATCGGTTGTATAGAACTTGAGATAGTGCCGGTACAGTGTGGAAAAAAGTAGTTTCGAGAAAAACGCGTTTAAAAAATTCGATACGGCCGAACCGGGCTAGGTACTGCGTCACTAAAGTAACTGTAGCTCCTAAAATAATTTTAATTATTAAAAACCCTTTGGGTCTAAATTTTAAATATATAAAAAAAAATCGAATTTTTCAAAATTCTAGAGTAGAATACCCCCTTAAATGGTTAAAAACCCTTTGAAAAGGAATTTTAAATTCCTTAGCAATATTATGGCTACTTATGTGACGATCCAGGTCAGTCTTTTCCACAATTTCATCGACTTTTTCAACGAAAGGTCGACCAGAGCGAGGTGCATCTCTCACATCAAAATTTCCCAAACGGAAGTGAGCGAACCATTGCTGTGCTACACGAACTGATTCAGCATCGTCTCCGTAAATTTCACAAATTTCATTGGTGAGTTGTGTGGCATTCTTCCCTTTTTTGTACAAAAAAATTCAAAAGATAGAGAATTTCTTCATTATTTTCACTAATTTTTGAACAGCTGTAACTTTCTTGCAATTTTCCCAATTTTTTTTTTTTTTTTTTTGGTTAAAGAAGCTAAAATCTCACTTTTCTAACACTATATGGTATGACATAATGTGATTTTTAGCACTGGAGATATACGACTGCAACGACACTTATTGACAAAATACGAAAAGACTTTTTCGACTACCCCATATATCTATGTATTTCTGGGACTTGATGAAAATTGAGTATTTCGAAAGGCATTGAGGTGCTTTTCTCTCTTTAAACAGACCATATGGAGAATATTCTGCGGAGCTATATTGTCATCCCTGCATATTTAGGATCAGTGACGCCGTCATCACGACTCTGCTTTATTTAAAAAAAAATTCTTAATTCGAATATTAGAGGAGCTAGAGGCTTCATATTGCAATCATATTGTTGCTTAATGTAATCTGTCCAAAAATTTCATACTAAAAAATAGAATTGATAAATTATCTGAAAAATGTTAAGTTTCCGATCTTCATAAAAAAATAAAATATTTTTCTGTAATTACTGTTCGCTTAAAACGTGCCACTCTCTTCGAAATACCATTCAATTACAACTCAAAACTCCAGCACAGCGCACTCTACCCTCGCAATATTTATGTGTTTGTAGTTTGTTCGTAACAACGCATATCAGCGCGCTATCATCGTCGGCTTTGTGGAGGACATTCATTTTTTATGCGCACAACTTTTGTTTTCCGAATTCCCGCCGGTGCAATTTCACTCAGTTAGCCGAAAGTTTGGCGCTCGAGAAGTAAGGTGAGCCAACACAATGAGGATGAGGATGAGACACAAAGCGACACGCGGCACTCAGTTTCGGCTGTGTAGTGGCTTGGTGTAGTAGCTTCCGTATACAAGCTGGTATTTACCAGCTTTGAGCGCGTGAAATCCTTTTTTGCCTTCGCGCTGACATATTTTATTTATGCTCGGTGTGGTATTTAAGGTGTGACAACTTTGCTTGTTTTCTGAAACACAAACACATCTATGTACCTATAAATACTGCGTTGAAAATGGCAGTGTGGGAGCTATAGCCAAACTCGGGTTGCTGTACCGTTATGCGAGTAGCATAAACATGTTGAATGCGCCAGAAATGGCTTAACAGCTGCCAACGGTTAAGCGCATTTTGTTGGATTTGATTAAGTGAAAATAGTTTTACATATGAACAAAGCATGAAATTTACAGTTATTTTGCCATTTTGTTATGTGCCGTGAGTGCATAAAGTTGCGCGGCATAATTTTTGGGGAATGTGAACAGTTTACGTGAAGTTTTAAAAATTTTTAATTTAAAAGGTTAGTCACGAATGTCACGAGTCACGAGTCATGTTGTTGGTTAATAACTATAAACAGTCAGGTTTGGTTAGGTTACATTACAACTAGTTCTTTGGAAGGTCATCGAAAGGAATAACACCTGTCTTAGAACTTATAAAACTTTTCATCTCATTTTCATCCATACAGCTTCTGCAGCCGCCGTGTGGTAAGATTCCCAACCTTACAGCTGATGCCAATAGGGCAGTGGCCTTTTAAAAGCCCCATAACTACGGATAGGCTATCCTTACTGAGGGCAGAGAGATCACTAGATCCCTTTCGACCGATCTTGCGACCGATCTTGGGCCAAAAGGCTTTATCGACGCTCTGCTATTTGAGGGGATACTCATTTATCTGACGGAAGCTGCACTCCGCAGCAGTAAATCTACTGCTTCCTTAATGGTTACAACCTCGTGCTGGAAGACACTGCAATAGTCAGGACTGTCAGAGTTCGATTTGGTGACTCCCAGACTTACTGAGTCTAATAGCAACTTTCGCAGCCATACACCTTCCGACGATGTCTACGGGCAATATATGCAAGATGGTGTTAAGTGACACGGTTCGAGTGGGCCTTGGTGCACCATACATGCCCGCCCGTTTAACGCTCTCGAGTTTCTTTGCAAGTGCGGTTTTTTCTAGAGCACATAGAGATTCCGTAGAACCTAATGTGCTTGACTATGGTGTTTTATTTAAGTTACACTCAATGTTATACGCAAGTTGAAAAGGAATTCTTTCTCTTCTCTCAATGTAGTTTTATTCTAGATCATCTTGAAACTAATAAAATCACTTGAAAATCGTTTCAGTTTCACTTAGGCCTCATATATCTGCAAGAGTTGGAACAGATTACTAAATCGATAAACAACAACGCCTGCTACCAGACACAATCTCATTTTCTAGCATTACTATGTTTAAAATATTCACCTAACAATTCTCTCCTGCGAAATAAATTCCTGTTCGGAGAGGCTCTCACGTTGCTACTGCCGTTCAATCACTATAATTCCCACATTATTTTTAACCACAGTTTAAAAAAGTTTTCTTGGAATTGTGGACATGTGAGACATATTATGTTAGATCTTGGATGGCGCAGTCAGAAGTGATGTGAAATTTGGCACAGTTGTCACTGTCAATCATACCAACCAAGAAAGAAGATCTTGCGACGAATGCCTTTTCAAACTAAAAAGTCTTACTATTTTTTTGCACACAGTAGTATACGATATATTTGAAATCAAAAGGAGTAGCGTATAATTATGATACTAGAAGAAACTAGTGACTGTCTAATTGGCAGATGTGTCAGCAGACTAGAAACATGACTATTGGCTCTGAGTAAACCTAAACCCTTGGAAACATACAAACATACACAATTTTCTGCTTTTAAAAAAAAGTTCAGCATAATTTTTTTCATAAAAAAATTATTTTAAAAGTGAAACGCAGTTAAAGTGATACATCAAATGTATTGAGTATCCATTCAAGTGATTTATACATACTGTGTTGCTTATACGACATGACGTACCATATAAATGCATGTACAGCTGGCGAAAAATATTTAACTGTATCTAACTTTTTAAGCAAAAATGAATTTGTTTGTATGAGAAAATAAATAATTTTGTAGACAAAAGAATTTTGTATAAGAATGTCGATTTTTGTACTTACAGATGTTTTTGATTTTTTAAAGTGGTACACTTATTTGCAGTGGAGTTAAAAAATTGATTGCAAATCACCAAAATATTCCTTATAAAATTAATCGTAGAAGAAAAACGATTTAGGCGGGGTTTAAGGGGTAAAGGGTAGTTAGAATTTTAAAAAATATTTTACATTTTCATTAAGTGTAATATCTTAAAAATATTCCCTGAAAATTTCACGTTGATCCGATAATTAGTTTTTGAGTTATTCGAGAAATAAGAAAGAGAGCTCAGGCACTTCAAAGCGTTTTTCTCAAAACTATGTTTTTTGAAACGGTGACAACTGCAATTCGAAAACCGCTCAGTAGATCTTAATGAAATTTATACAGCTTTTAGAATACATAATAAACTCAGGGCTGATCGACGGATTTTTATTTTTTCGAAAATTTCGATTTTTTAAGACCAATTAACTGTTGATTTTTTCGCAAAAATTAAAAAAAAAATCCTGGGGCCAACATTTTGTTAATTTTGAAAACAAAATAAAATCCTTCCATCAGGCCCGGGATTATTTATTTTTAAAACTAGTTTTTTTTGTCCGATTGGTTTTAGATAAATCTCCAAGGTCTTATGCTTGTCACCGCAAGTACCTTTTTTTGGAACAGGGTCAACACAAACAACTATAACTTCGGAAATTAAACTTTTTTTTTGAAATTTTCGTGACTTCAAGTCAACACATCCTATAATAATTCCATACTACTGCTTTTGTAAAATATCATGTTTTAGTAGCAAAAGAAACAAAAAAAAATACTGAAAACTTTCATTTTTTCGTGCCTTGACTACCCCTAACCCCTTAAAGAGATAAAAAAAATAGCTTGTGTATATTGTCACCAAAACCGAAACTAAAGTGGGGAAAACTATCAATACATACTTTAATATTGCTTTCACCTTCATTCTACTAGCAATTAATATTTTTGTATTTGGTAATTTTCTCCTTGAGTTCTCAGTTGCCAGCGCAAACCTTGCCAACTGTTAGTAAATACAAAATAAGTAAATAAATAAAAGAAATAGAAGGTAGACGGTGATATATGTTAACTACAAAATTTTTATATGTGTTGCAATTGCAGCTTCAGCGTGTCCTTGTGGCCTTTTCGGCCTGTTAAAAGTTATTGACTCATTTGCCAACTAAATAAACAAATTTCTGGCTAACTTTTTATTGCAAGGACAAGTAAAAGTTGAGAAAAAAATAAATAATTTTTTTACTAATGAAATTCAAATGTTGTGTATAGAATTTAATTTTTTGGTACGAAATAGAAAAAAAAATGTTTTATACGAAAAAAAAAACTAATAAATTATTAAAAATTATTATAAATTTGACTTTAGTTTCTTAAAGCTTTTTGCAGTATTACTGAAATCGTTATATTTTTTCGAAGCTTAGAAAAATTTGTTGCCGATTTGAGTTGTTAAAAAAGATTTACTACTTCCACTATTTGCAATAACTTAATTAAAAAAAAAATTGTTAAAGCAAATGTTTCTTTTGTCTGAAGCCCTTAGCTAAATTATTTTCATTCAGAAAAGTTGACATTCTTAGTTTGAATCCCACTATTTATAAATTTTGAGGATATCTAAACCGAATTTTTTTTCAACTCTCAGCTGCTTATACGACAATGAGCAAAAAATAGTAAGACTTTGTTCATAATTTAAAAAAATCAAAGTAACCTCCCTTGGCCCCAAACCACTTTTGCCAATGTTTTTTTCAATCCTAGAAACAGTTGCTAAAGTCAATTTCCGGAAAAGCGTTCGATGCGCGTATCGACTTACGTTTAATGTCTTCAAGTTACTCGAACCGGCTCCCTCGCAGGGATCGTTTGAGTTTGCTAAATAGCCAGAAGTCACACGGAGTTCAATCAGGCGAAGGCGGTGGTTGTGGCACAATATTGGTTAAGAATTTGACGAAAATTCGTGAAGACTTAATTAGATGGTGCATTATCGTGCTGCAAAGCGTGCTGTTTCCTGCCACATTTTACGAATATCTTCGCGCAAATGACGCATAACACTCAAATAAATACCTTGTTGGCAGCTTGGCCGATCGGAAGGAATTCAAAGTGCGCCACACCTTGATAATCAAAGAAAACTGTCAATTGACCTTGATTTTTAAACTGCTTTGACGTGTTTTTTTTTTGAATCGCGGTGAAGGTCTACGATATTCGGCCGATTGATCTTCAGTTTCCGGATCGTAAGCATTGATCCAAGACTCATCGCCAGCAAAAATATGATGTCCTGGTAGTCGGAAGGCATTGTTTCACAGACGATATCGTGACGCTATTTTTTGAAAAAATTTAGTACTTTTGGAACCAAGCGTGCTTTCAAATTCAATTTTTCAAAATAGTTTTCATTTATCCTTCAGATATTTCAAACGATGTCAGTAAAATATCTGATTGTTAATCGTTCCTGTATTTTATTCATGTGTTGATAATCAGTTGATGTCGATGGCCACTCTGGACATGATTCATCGTCAACGCGTTCTCGACGCTTTTTGCATTATTTGTACCAATCAAACACTTGTCCTCTACTCTGTCATGAGTATGTTGTTGGATGTTTTAAGATTATTAAGTGGACGATAATGGCTTTGGCTATTTTGAGGCACTACCTAGGAAACAGCAGTGATTTTTAAAAAAAATATCGTTAATCATTTACCTTCAGGATTTCACTGCAATAAGGAAACTATTGAAGATGGGAAGCTTTAAAATGCAGCAACAGCTTTAGTTAAAATCGATAAATATTTCCTCTGAATGCGCTTTAAAGGAGCTTTTAGAAGTTAAGTGTACTAAATTTGTTGCTCTCGGCTTCTCGCCACCGTAAAGTTACCAACACATGTTAACTCTTTTTAAATATAAAAATAAAATAGATGTTTCGGAGAACTTTATTATGGCTTCTTAATTTCCCACAGCTTAACTAAAATTTTTAGTAGATAAATAATGAATGCTTTGTACATATCTATAGTATATAAAATTATGCTTTTTGTGGAACAAACTAGCTTCAGGTGCTAAAAAAGTAAACGGGTAATAAGCACAAAGCTTAAAAAGTCGTAGCGGGAATTACACACGGTAAAAATTGAGGGCAAGGGTTTGAATGTGTAAAACTTTTCAGTATTATATAAAATTTAGAATACTTTAGAAATTTGGTATATATTTTTAGTATAATTATTTCAATATATGTATTAATCCACGAAATACTCGCAAGACGATCTAGAAAATAAGACTTTACTCCGAAAAAGTCTTTTAAAATTATTTTAAATTGAAATAAAAATGAAGGAAATATTTTTATTGTAAAAAATGTATATAAAAAATACCACAAATTTAAATATTATAAAAATATTCAAATTAATTTGAAATATTATCTTAGCAAGCAATCCAAAACAACAATTAAACTACATCAGTGTTTTATATCTCATTGTGTAGACTACAATTCTAAAAAACTTTTTGTCAATGAAATAAATATAATTGTGCATAAAAATGAGTCAAAATACAAGTATGGGTATACAGAAGAAGCTGCCAGTGGGTGTAAGTGTTATAATTAAAATACTAAGATTAACTATAATAATATATAATAATATAATAACTATAAAGATATTTGTAGAATCCCTTTAAGAACCAGTAAAGTTATGTAAGGCGAAATTTTTTGCTAATTTTAATTAGTTAATTAGAAATTCCAAATACATACAATTATATGTAGAAATAGAAAAATGAATGACTTTTTATTTATTTATTTATTTTTATTATTAGTAATATTATTACTTATAACTTTAATGCTAAATTTGCATCTTAGATCCAGTAATTTTTTATCATTTATTTACAAAAAATTTTCTCAATCAGCAACTGCGTACTAAACTCGTATGTGTAATACAGGGTCCGGCACTCGAAGTGTAACCAATTAAAAAGCCATAAATTCTGTCTGAAAAATTATTTTTATTTACTTTAACGTGAAAAATGTGTGAAAATAATCATAAATTCCGGACCAATTCACTTTTGCTCGATATAACCACCTTTGGTCTTCGGACGGTCAGGTAAGCCCGATCGTTTTAAGAGTTTACGAATTGCTCAATTGGAAAATTTTTTTCGTCAGAAAACACAATTGCGGAATTTGACCGCTTTCGGCCAAGCGAAGCAACTGCTTCGCTCTCTCAAGTCTTACTTGTTGCTCCTTCTGTGTGAGTTCATGGGACTTTTGGAACTTGTAAAGCTTGACCTTGCGCTCATTTTTCAATATGTGTTGGATGCTGCGGTCGGACCATGACTAAGTTTAAGGATTAATACAGTTAATATCCAATGATTTCACAAAAACAATACAAAAAATTATTTATTAATTTGAAACTTGGTGATTATATTCATAAATTAAGTCTATAAATTGAGAATATTATAACATAAAATCGTTAAATTATATTTTTTATAATGATAGAAATAAAGTTTACGAAAAAAAATTTGTTTTATTTTTGAAAATTTGACGATTTTTTTTAAATAAATAAAAAATATAAAAAAAGGCAAAATTAATTACAGTTTTTTTTTGAGAGAAAAAAAAACAAAAAACGGCGAACTTCCAAAAAATGACGATTTTATTTAAAAAATATTTTATATAGTTGATCGTATTAATTTTTTTTCGTGTATTTTTTCGAAAAGTTCATTCAAAAACAAAAATTTAAAAAAAAGGTCCCCAAAAGTCAAGTTCTACAAAAGTTATGGCTATTTGAAAATAAAAAAGCCATTTTTTGAAAAATTCATAACTTTTTTGAAGTTAGACAAGAGATTTTAAAAAAATTCTCAAAAATGTTTTTCAAAGGGTAGAAAAGGATGGATAAGTTTCAGCAAAATCTAAAGGAGTCGGGTTCAAAAGTGGTCGATTTGGTATGGAATACCCCTTATACATAAAACACTGAAGATTATGTATGCCCCATATGAGATATAAATACATATACTGAAGCTCGGTAAATAAATAATCTTCGATATAGTTAAAAAAAAAAAAATTGCCTAGCAAAAGCTACGTACTCTAAGTCACACCAAAAGGGCCTTCGATTTAGCGCTTTTACTATTGAATAAGAAATGTTGCCTACCTTTAGGCTGTCTTGAAGTGTGGTTACAAAGTCACATACACAATCTTGGTGTGGTTAAAAAGGTGTAAAAGATTCAAGAAACTCTTTTTAAAGAAGTTATTCTCCATACATTGAACATTGATATTCTCCATACATTGAATCGAAATTGTTGTTTTATACACAAGCGCAGACATCCTAAAGATGACTACTTCTCATGAACCCAGTAACTGAACTCCATCTGGTATCGAAGAAATCAAATCAATCGGCTTATACGTGGCTCATTGGCCTACCAAACTAGCTCAATTTTTGACTTGGTATTAATTTGTGCGTTGCTTGATGATTTACTTGAAATTCGGAGCATTTCAATGATTTTCTTACGTATGCATCAACAAAAACCGGTAATTTCTAATTTCTAAAATTTTTAAAAATTCGAAAAAAAATTTTATATTTAAAAAAATTCTTTCGTATTTTTGACCAGCGATTATTTTACTAAAAAAATATTTTTCTAAGCTTTCTTGGTTCATACGATAATGACAGATATACTAATTAGAAACCCCTCATTGTTTTTCTCTTCTTAATCATAAGCGTAGAACTCGTACTGAAGAAGGCGTCGCATTTTTCCTCCCCTTTTCACAGACTAATAACTTTATGACATTTATTGATACCCTCAATAGGGTATACTACGTTTGTCACTAAGTTTGCACAAGAAGAAAACATTGGAGAAGATTTGTGTGACGAGCTGAGTCGATTTGGTTATGCACGTCTGTACAAATATACTATATATGCGATATTGAGCTGAAATTGTACTAACATACTCTTCTATCCAAAGAGCTGTTTATTTGTCGCAATTGCAATCGTAGATATCGGGTGACTATAGCATGTAGCGGCATACAACTTGAATTATCGAAATCAAGCACCTGTGTGTTCAAAAATTTTCTAGAGGAGTTACTGTCAGCAAATTTGGCAAGGACTATTTCCTAAGGCAATAGTGCAATGTCTGAAAAAATTGTTCATATTGAGCTAAAGCTGCCATTCAAACTGACCGATAAAAATTTAAGTTTTGTAATTAATGTTTTGAATTTGTGGAGTTAGCGATTTTCTTGTTTACTTTTCTCCTAATACATTGCAATTTGTAAATTAAGAAGTGTTTTTAATTATTCGTTTATTTGTGTATATGAGTTGGTCTTTAAACACAGCATTTCTTATTTATTTACAACCTTTATAGTTATTTTACCCTAAAATATATTAAAATATCCAAGAAATTGTATATGCTTTCGTAAGAATAAATAAGTACTTTCCTTTCAATTTTTATTTTTATTTGTTTTGTAAATTTATATATATAAATATGATTTACACATCTGAACATAACACAACTGCAAACATATTCCTAACATAAAACTTAGTTGATAAGAATCCCCTCCAACACAGAACACACATCTTCAAATCGTTTATTTTGCTTGTTGGCTTGCTGTCATGAAATATGAACGCTGGCAGTAACGCTTAGCACAACAAAAGTCGCACTTAAAAATCACAAACTCATACAAAATACGCCAGATTCATCCGCAGCTTTTTCGGTTAGCAGCCTGCGATTCGCTTGCTAGCAAATATTAAAGTAATGCTCATACACGCTCAAATATGTATGTATGTGCTTTTGTTGTATTGTAAGCTTGTGTGCATTAATAATATATTTAAATAAGCTTTAAACTTATTACACAACCACTTCGACACTTGACTAAACTCTCTTCTCACCTTTCTACACATATTCGCCGCCACGAAAATCGACACTCACTCACTACAACTTGAACTGGAATTATGAAAACACCACACTTACACACATAAAATTTGCTTGCTTGCATGTGTATGTGTGCGCGCTTATTCGTGTGTATGTTGGATGCAGGTGCCAGCTCATGCCTTACCAACTGGCGTGCGTAAGGGCTGCTTACCTTTGGGATTACCGCAGCCGTTGCTGCTGGAGGAGAAGAAATTCCTGTTGGCGGTGGAGCGCGGTGATATCGGCAATGTACGCAGGTGAGTGAAATCAGCACATATAGCATATATATATTTCATTTATACCTATATATTCAGTTACATTTGAAGAAAATTAAAGCGGTGCTATAAATAAATACGTACTCATTTTAAATAGTACATATATGTATATACCATATTATATAATACACATGAGGAAATATGTTATTGTTGTTATTGCTTATTTTAAAAGACATCGTGCTATCGAAAAGCCATTTATAACTCTGCAGCTGTTTATTTCGCGTTCGTCGCAAACCAACTTTAAACCTTATCAAAGTGGCCATGGCGTATGAGCAACTTTTGGCTTGTTTTAATTTCGAAAAAAATATGTAGGCAATAAAGCACATATTATAACTGTCTTTTTATTTTATTTCTTTACAAAAATATCAATTTGACTATTACAGGAAAAATGTTGTTGTTGTTGCTTGTTTAAAGCTTTCTTTTGGCGTTGAGTTGCCTTTTTATTTCGAATAAGTCAGTTTTACTTTAGGTAATTATGACTCCTAGTATTAAGCGGAAACTTCGTGTTGAAGAAGAACAACAAAACTTATTCGAAAATAAATCAGCCATTGTATGAAAATCTGTTTTTCATGCAGCTAAAGCAAAGTAAAGTGCTTAGCTTCGGAGAAACACATCTGCTGCTGCCTTGTTGGCTGCCACTTCTGTTTGAAGGGCACTGCCATGAACTGGCAGTCTGAAACAAGAGTTAATTGAGAGTTCTCAAGGGAAGACATAACCCTAAGTACTCCCCTTTAGATTAAATGTGTCCCTGAAAAATCTAACTACACCCTTTCCCCAGTGAATTCGCACCAGCCACTTATCTCTCGGTAGTACATGTGCGGAGGTGTTGCCGCTGAGAGTAAGTTCCGCCACACAATTGTCCAAGTTATCAGTGATGTAGTCGAAATGAGAGATATTAACAGAATGCCACAATGTTCCACTCTAAGGCTCTTAATGTGACCAGTTTTCCGGAGTCTTTGGCAGTAACACATCTACCATATTTAAAGATTGCTCAGGTTATATCCACGGCTTCTTTACAACAATACAAGGCAACCAATGCTTTCCTTACATTCTATCCAATATTCGGTATCTATGACAGGTTTTTATCAAAGAGATCTCAAGTACTTCACTTTTTCGTCTGTGCGAAATCGAAAGCTCCGCACTGAGGAAAGAGGTGCATCCTCGATTTTATACTTCCTAGTAAATAAAATGCGTTCAAAAATTTGGATTGACAGCTATGCCGCTTCATTCCTTGGTAGACAAGAATCTTTCTTTAAACTTGTGAGCAACATAGTTTTTATAAGCTCTCACTGACCGACTTATCTCTCGATTTATTTTAACAGGTTATTTGCCAATAAGACTCGGAGTAAAAGAGACAGAACCCTTAATTTCCCCTTAATTTCGGAACACCTCTATTGACTTTTCGCAATGCACGCACACTGCTCTACCTCGTCACAACAGTTCTGTTCCTAAGAAGACAATATATGAAATGCTTTAGATTCGTTTCGACCTCAAACTTATCCAAAGCGCTAATGACCGTTTCCTAACGTTTTGCGTAAAGGAAGGCCAAAAGCATTAGATGACATTGAATTGGAGAATTTTCTTGACGAGGTTTCAGGTCAAACGCAAAAGAACTTACTTCAGCATTGGGAGTCAACCTTCAAGTAATTTGAAAGCTATTACCTGCGCTGGGAACGATTCAGAGACGAGGAACTTGGGTTCAAGCTTGAGTTTAATTAGTTTTTCATAGTTTTCCGCTGTGTCGAATATCCACAGTGGACGGTATGCTGATAGCAAATTGGAATCGTCTTTACTCTTGCTGAGCTCACGAAATATTTCTTCATAAGACTATATAATTCAAATGAACGTAACGTGAAGGAGAGAAATAAAAGTATCTAAATGTGGCAGCAGCGGTGGCAATTCGCATCCAAAGCTGCTGGACATACTTGTACCAGACATCCATGCGTGGATAGACAGACTACATTGGAACCTGGATTTCCGTCTGACCCGAATACTTACTGGATATTGATGCTTTAGAAGCTACCTTTACAGGTGCCACAATGGCATTAGACCGAACTGTCTGACGTGTGTATGGAAGACTATGAACATGTATTATTTTATTACCCTTGATTTTCAAATACAAGGGAAAAACTGAAAGCTACCCTTGGAGGTAGTTTAACGGTCGATGATTTAACGACTTTTTCAATAGATTAGGCGTCCATCAGTCTGCAGGAGACTTAAATTTCCTGTCTCTCCCACGAAGTAATATGTAACCTGTAGTTCCGTGGAAGAGTTTTGAGTTATCAGGATGTTGGGTTTAGCGGTTTAAAGCTCCACACGCCGGCTTTCGACGCTTACCCGTTACTATAAAAAAGGAAAAAGAATATCATTAGTTATTCATGAGTAACTACTTTCATGACAGACTTAATGAAGCGGCCCAACCGCAAATGCTTTTCATAATACTCGTATCACACACAAAAATGAGTAAAAATGAGTGTGATAGCACAGCAGAGCGGTGGCTGGCCGGAAAGCATGCCGGAAGGCGCTCATTGACAAATGCACCAACGTGAATGCGAAAACAATAAAACGTGCGTGTGTGTGTGTGTTGAGTAGAAGAGCTAGTGCCAATTGCTGTGTGTGACAAAACAAAACGCTCGGTTAGGTGCTGTTGAGGCTGGAAGCAAAACGGAAAATATTTCTTTTCACAACACACAACCACAAACACAGCGGGCATTCACTGTGACCAACAAATGAGCGCCTAAAAGTATGCCTTAGAATTTTGAGCGTTCCATTTGCTTACGTGTGTTGTTTGTTGTTACGCAAAAATGTTCTTTGCCGTTGTGTGTGTGTGTGTGTGTGCGTTGCATGCCAAATGAAGCTGATATGTCGGCTTCCGCACACACTTCCTGTTATCACATCGCTCCGCAGTTTGCTGGCTGCTTACTTCCTGGCTTGTACGGCCAACAAACTCAGCAGTCTTACGTGTGCGTGTGCTCGAGACATTTTTATTGTCTGTTCATACTCTTTCGAGGCACACATTGTTTGGCAGCTCCAGCCACGAAACTTACTCAACTTCCTGTTATTCCTGCGCTCTCTTCTCTTCGCTTTCTGCTTTGTACTTTTTTTTACTTTTCCTAAAGCTTTATTGTCTTGCTTTTCCTTCCTTAGTCGTCTTCCTGCGCCTGCTTGCCGCTTTCCTTGTACTGTGCTTCTATCACATGTGTGACCATTGTACCGGTGCTTGTTTATTATTATGCGGTACTTCCCCTTAGGTGTCGGCACTGCCTTCCCTGTTCCGACATATTTATTTGCGTGTTAAATTACTAGCTCCAGCTGTGTGCTCCGGCGATTCTGTGCGAACTCTGCCTTGCAAATGCTTGTCATCTTATATGTAATTGTTTGACTCCAGGCTGCGGTCAACTCAAATGCGCCGTTGGCTCCATCAAACTGGAAGTGAGTGTAAATAGTTTGTGACAATATTTGGGTCGAAGGTCAGTTGGCTAACAAAAGTTAAGTGTGCAATGTGGTAACAGCTAACTGGCATTTTTAGAACTGACAAGTAGAAAGCTCGTAACTCGAGCATGTATGCTTCCAGGAAATTATTTTGAAAGTAAAGAGTTTGTAGGATATGGTGTTTAGGAATCCGCGGTTCAATTTAACCTTCGAGTAAGTATACTCTAGTTAGCAGTGAACTAGACTAGCAGTCAATTTGCTGTGCTGAATACTTGGAGAGATAACATAGTATTGCCTAGTGAACTTGTTTATTGTCTTGTCTTTCTTTTTACATAATCTAAGAGCTGGAAACCCTGCAACTTTGTCCTCATTTCAGCCTAGTATCGTATATGCGGTTACTTAGGTTAGGTGAGATGCCTGATCCTTCAGCATGGCCGGAGATCACACTTTGGCATTTATGTGCACTTCTTTGCAAAGCTAGACGAAAAAAGCTTCTGTAGTTGGATCTTAGCTAACGTCAAAAACGGTCTGAACCTATCTCAAATTTGTTGGGTGTCTTTTTTCGAGTTCCGCTATTTCAACTAGATGCCGCCAAAAAGTATGAGATCCGAGGTGTCCTTACCTTGATCTGACAAAACCATGACAATTGAAGAGGAAGTGTTGGCCCTTACTGAAAGTGAAGAGTTCTTTAGATAGCTTACATTTGGACTGTACAGCTGTTGGTAGTTAGCCAATGTTTGCTGATTTGGTCTGAGGCCCAACAGTTCAGTAGGGAACCATATCAAACAAATGGAGTTTCTAACCGTTCCCTTACCGCAGTTATTGAGATTGATATACTAGTTAGGCATCCAAACCAGTCTAACCCTAAAGTAACTCGATATTGGAGTTAAGGAGGCTAGTACTAGTCCTGAGCGCTTAGTCAGCGAAATCAAGGTAAATATTGCTACCCTACTATCGGGGCGAACCTTAATCACTCTGAGACTCATATGACTTCTTTACCTTTTAAGCCTAAAGCTGAAGCTGATTGAAAGTCGTCGCCAGTATACTCCTCCACCAACCCTCCTTGCAAGGGAAGGCTTTGATCCATCCGCGATATGCTTCACTCGAAAGCATCTGAGCTTAATTTAAAGCGACAGTTAAAACTAGGCTCAGCGACCTAGTAGGCGAAGTATTTTGGAAGAAAAAACAAGTGTGATAAGTTTCCGGTGTACTCAGGCTCGCAGTCATCTTAATACACATAATGTCTGAGTTTTACGGTAGCATTGCCGGCCATACATCTTGTGGCTGGATCCGCCTTTTGTTTTCATCAAAATAAAATTGCTCTAAAAAAGTTTAAGGCCTCCGCAATTAGTTCTTCATAATCGTTCAATCTTATTTTAGCGAGAGTTCTCTTAAGGTCTGAGCACAAGAAAAGATCGCTGGGACCAGTTCTGGATAATCCGATGGTGTTATACATAGAAGGTATTTTTTCAGGGCTGTTTTCTATGATTTTATCCTTCACATGTTCCAATAACGTCAGATTGTATTTTCTTTTGATGAATTTACTTTTTGGAATAAACTAGATTATTTCCCAAAATATTGACTTCAAAACTTTGCCAACTGATATTTGTGTCTTTCTAGACTTGAGACGCAGTTCAACGCATGCATTACATTATTGTGTGGAAACATTTATCATGTTTGAGCCATCGTCACATAATTTTACAAAAATTCGATATTCAGTCGGATAGCTCCAAACAGTGCTGTGACTTCTCGATTCCTCATTGTTCTTATTGGGTTGGAGCTTGCTCGACAGCCATTGTTCTAATATTTCATTTTGCGGTTAGTTTTGCAAATAGTTTCTGCTCGTCTTTTATGGCTTTCAAGGCATTTGCGAAACCAAGGATACACCATGAAGGTTAGAAAATAAAAAAACAGGTCGAGTCCGATGACTCAACTTCGACACTCAAGGACAACGGAGACTTAATTCTGGTACCACGAGGAGCAGGAGCCTTTGGAGGTAAATCCAACCTGCTCACGCGGACTGGCCCCTCGAGAGTATCCTGGTGGTTGTGGTTTATACCAAAATGCGGGTAGAATTGACTTTTTGTCAGTTCAATGTGGAGTTGCATTGCCAAGCAAAGTGGTTAGTGTGTCCAATCCACACTGCCAATTAGTACCAAAAATGCTATGCATTTTAGCTCTTGATTTGAACCGTTGTACTTTTGAGTACCGTGAGGCAAGGCTGTCGTCAGCAGGTACCTACTTAAACATTCCGGTTGTTCTCAAGGAAAACGATATTCACGTGTTCAAGGTTTATGATGCCACTGTCGTCTGATATTGCTGGATCGCCATTTATCTTAAGGGTTCTGAAGATACTTTCGGAACCAAAGTTACACCAGGAGGGTTGGAAAATCATCTGCTTAAGATCGTTAGTTAAAAGAATATTATTGTCTCGATTTTGGTAGTCAACAAAGGTTATTTTTAAGGTAGAGTAGAGTATTTGTACGTTCTAAGTTGCATAAGGTTTTGTAAAAATATCGGTTTGAGGAGAGACGTATATTTTCAGCCCCTTTATGAATGATATACTGATTTCGAACACTTAACCTCCACATCGATTTCCTGCTGGCCTGCTTTAAATGAACTTTGTGTTCACTCATTGTTAAATGTTTTGACAAGAATTTTCCGTTATTCAATTCTGCACTCAACATGTATTTTGCTAGTTTACAAGCAGTCTCATGTATGGTATATACCTAGGTATGCGATATATATATATGTCTGCATGTATATATACATACATGTATGATTGTATAAAGGCAGGTTTCAGTGCCATTGTTAATTGCTTGCTGGTCGGCGAAGCGTTGGTTTTGACAGCTTGAACTTTTGTCGTTCACGTGTCAAAAGTTGTCGCTCACACATATGCCGGTTGGTCAGTTCGGCGCAACAATTTGTTGTAATTATTATTGTACCGTTTGTTTGTGATGGCTTTGAATGCATCACTGCACTTATAAACTTAATTATTTCGTTGAAAGAATTTTCTTTATTCGATTTAATATTGGAGTCACAGCGAGTTTTTCGCGAGCTTTTAATGGATGGTGGAATTTGGATAGGCTTTTCATTGATACCAGAAATTTTTTAGCGGGTACTTCATATATATTTCATATATAATGTCTAGAGTAGTTACTAAATCTTGTAAAATTTTTTAAGCCTCCTGGTCCAATCACGGAAATTAATCAATAATTCTAGTTATAAATAACCGAAGCCGTGGATTGCTCATTACCATAGAGCAATAACAGAATGCTGCTCTCCAAAAGAAAGCATAAGGTCAACGAATAACATGATTTTGAAGGTCTTCTATGTCCGTTCTTCCACCGTTGATAAAAATCGGGTTTTGTTTGAAATTATATAATGTGATATTTTTCTTGGAATAAAAGAGCCCGGAGTTGCCTTTCTCTCGTCTATTAAAGGGTTTGTTATTAAACTAAATCGTTTTTTAGAAATTTCCAAGAGACTGTTGGCTTTTTAGTTAACTTTCTTCCTTTCCGAGTCTACTTTTCTTATTACATTTTTCTTTTATCAGCATTCCTTACAAATTTCCATTCCTCCTCCTCCTTAACGACTACACTTTGTTCCACTCACTTTTCCATTCCTCTTCAATCGCATTCCGCCACTCTCCATTTGCTTAAAGCTTCAATTTGAAATTGTGATTTTTTATTTTTTTTTCTGCCATTTAACTTTTATAATTGTTATTGACTTGGCACTTTCACGGTCTACTCGGCTGGGGCTCGCTCCCACCAGCGTCTAATGGTGAAATTGTAATTTCAATAAAATGTGAATGCTGCGGAAGCGTGTGGTTCGCTGCAAACAATGTGCTAATGCAAAGTTCGGCGAGTTAATTGATATTTTTATGCGCTCATTGATTGCCGAAGTTTGACTATTTGCCGCATTGAATTGCTTTTCCTTCCGGGTTTTCCACTAGAGAAATTTCAAAATTACAATGTTCTCATTTAATATTGGTGTTTTTGTTTTCATTTGATTTTATTTGATTTCACTTGCTTTGAGTACAGCTTAATTAATGGGAGTGTGGGTGAGTGGCATCGCATTACAGTTATAATAAATGAGAGGAAATTAAATAGTTTGGTAAAAATGCTTTACATATTCTGGTAGTTATTTGTACGAGTTCGCCTGCCAGTTTAGTTATGAGTGCTGATTTTGTCTTATATGGTGAAGGTTTTTTACTTGCTGAATACTGTCAAGAGTGTAAAGGAACCTCGTCCATACTTAATATATTAGTGCTCCAATCGTATTTTTTCACTTCGTTAGTAGGTGACATGTCACGCTTCCCAGCCAAGTCCTCTTCTTGGTTATTGAAGAGACTTAAACTTGTACAACGCCTGTCTCAAAGCTGGAAGACTCTCTGAAATTTTGAGAAAAGAACGATATGTCTTATCAGCAATGGAAAATGAGATCTCAGTTTGCATCAGTATACTGCTTACTATGCTTGCTTGCTTATAGCGGGACAGCTCTATGAAACCTGGATTACTTAAACGTAGATTGAAAGGGGCTTTCAATGAAGCTGCCAAGCTAACCTACATTGATTATGGTTTTAGATGCTTAATGTTAACGCTATGAGTTATTCGAAGCGTCATTGAAAGTGTAGAAGTCGCACGTCGTAGATGTCCCAAATCCAAGCGAATTCTTCTGTTGGCCACCTCAGACGTTCGAAACGCTTTCAATAGCGCGAGATAGGCGGACATGATCGTTGCTTTAGACAAAAATAAATGCTGTGGTATGTATCTATTTTAGTAACAGAGAATTGCTGTACCTGACTAGAGAGGAACAGCGACAAATATAAGTTACGTTAGAAGCAGCACAAGGTTCCATTTTAGACCCATACCTGTGAAACATTAGATATGACGGAGTACTGAAAATTGATGTACCAGACGAATCATATATAATAGGCTACGGGGACGACACAGCAGCAGTAAACCCGAGACACGAAAGAAGTCCGAAGAAAGCTAAATTAAGTGGTGATTCAAACGCAAACATGGCTTGACCCCGAATGCCAACAACTAACAGCGTCTTACTATACGGAGCAGATATTTGGGCAGATTTGAAAAAGAAAGCTAAGCCGGCGTATGCTATTAGTCAGAGTGCAGCTTACCGAATTCCCATTGACCTTGGAGCGCACGAAAGAAAAAAGCTGAGATGAAAATAACAAGTCCGTAATGCACCGCATAAACAAAGCATGGCAGCGAAGGAGGAAGCATGAAGTTCACGTCTGATGGACGGCCAGACTTATAAGAAATTTAAACTTATGGACAAGTTTGGAGAAGTCAACTTCTACACAACACAGCTACTATTCGGATACGGATATTTCATAAAGTAGCTTCAGAAGTACTTTCAGAGAGTGGGTAAAGTCGAAGAGCTGTCATGACTATATAACGAGGCGACAGAAAACGACTGCATAACACACATTCTTTTAATGTGTGATGGGAACGGAAACGCATAGTCTTGGAAGGCCTGGTTGGCCCAATAAACATGAAAGCTTAGTGATCTGCAAATGGCACATACTATTGCTGTAACGAAAGCTCTGATGATATGGCAGGCATTTCCCGCCTCCTCACCCGCAAAAAATGGGAGTAAAATGCTCTTTTTTCTAGTTTTATCGGTTGCTACCTCATTTACTGATTTAAAAGTAGTTGGACTATCATAAGAGTTTACATTATTTTTGTTGAATTGGATTGGCATTACATACGTCCAAGCTTCCGAACAGCCGACTATATCGGAATTCATCTTACGGTGGAAATTTGAAATTCAGTCAGCTTCTGGAGGTCGCTCGTTATGTAAAAGCGCGATAAAGTCCATAAATTAATTTTTTCCTTTTTCAGATTCACCCTGCTCAAGTTCAATCAGTTCGAAACTGATTTTGTCTTAGTTTGCGTGAATTATGAAAACACATATCTTTGAGTTGGTTTGACTAGGTCTTTAGGAGTCCCATTTTGAAACCACCGCGACAGAAATTCCCTTACTCTATAATGTACTTTCGGAACCATCCCGTATTTCTGATAAAGTTCGGTTATATATTAGTTAGTTATGGTTATATATTGGTTATATGTTGGCTACTAATTATTTTTTGCTACATAAACGTAATATGATGATGAGGCCCAGGAAACACAACATAATAGAAACCACTCCTTTTGGAAAAATATTTTAGTATTGGTTATAAAATGGTTATATATTGTGTATTTCTTAGAGTGAAAACTGAAAATTTTATGCTACTTGTATGCAAAATGATGTAGTGAAACGCAATCATATTAAAACAAAATTTAGTTTTGGTTATAAAATGGTTATATATTGGTTATATGTTGGTTACCAATTAGTTTTTGCTCCTTATACGTAATATGATGATGAGTCGCAGGAAACACGACATAATAGAAATCGGTCCTGTTGAAAAAATACTGTAGTATTGGTTATTAAATGGTTATATATTGGTTATATGTTGGTTATATCTGGCAATGGAAGCTGAAAATTGTACATATGCTACTTTGATGTAGTGCATCATAACCAATGAAAATTTGTCTTCGAATTTATGGTGATGTATTGTTTTGCATTTTAGGTGACGATATGTATGCTTGCCGATTAAATATTTACAAGTAGCGAGAGGCATATAAATGCCCTCCTTTTCTTTAAGTGTAGGGTGGCACCCGCACTGGCTAGTTTATCCTCTTCACAGTTGCCAGGAATAACATTATGGCCTAGAATCCATTACAGATTTATCATGAGGAGGGATTTTAAATCCGCTAATAGATCAAGGCATTCCTTCATTATCTATGATCAAATCCTAAGATACTTTATTTATTTCAAAGGCAGTCAGTATACTATACATAAAAATATTCCTCGTTTTGGGCACATTTTTTGTTGGAAAAAAAGGCTTAAATTTTGAACACTTTTCCATATTACCTTTATCCATTTTCGAATTCGTTCATATATGCACATATATTGAAGCACTATTGAGCATTTTGAAAGTGTGACTGTCATGTAGGAAGGCACCGAAGGCTGCTGATGCCCCTTATATACTATAAATTGATAATAGAAGCAGCTGTGGGCACCTCATCGGCTGCAAGTTGACCGCAAAGTTTTTCTACTCTTTTCAACGATGCAGGAAAAAGTCATGCCAATTCTAAAGCGCTCATAATGGCCTGTCAACCTCCATTGGTCATGCTCATTTGGTAATGGCTTTGACGTCGCCATAGATTAGCTTGTTTGCTTAAATTCAGCACTCAGCCTCAGACTAGTAATTAAAAGTTTCTTAAAGTAGTTTTTTCCACACTGCAAGGTTTTTCAATTTTCCAATATTGGCATAGATTGCAAGGAGAACAAGGAAATAGAGAAAAAAAAAGAGAAAAAGAGACAAGGAAAGGAAAGAAAAAAGAAAGAATGAAGGGCAGTCAGCAAGTGGGGAAAGGTACAGCATAAAAGAGTTGAAAACCCAAAAAATAAAATGGTATTGAAAAATATTTTGCAGTCGCTCTTTGTTGGAATTATTAGAATGCGGCCAAGGCACTTTACTATTGTGCGACGAGTGTGTGACATTGTCATAGCCGTTTGGGTATAAGCTGTGCAGCACAAGCCTACATACTCTTGTGCCCTGTCGTGGTTTACATTTACCTTTCGTGCCGCCCTCGGTGTTTTCTTTTTATGAATATTTTTTGATATTGCTTTCATTGGTAATCAGACAATCAGCGCTGGCCTTACGAAAACTTCACCCTAACTTGTTCACTGAGTTTTCATTATTCCTAAATATTCTTCGTTTGCAGCTTTCACAGTATAGCTTTGTGCTTTTCTCATTTCATATTTTCATAATTTGCTGTTTCTTGTCGATTCTTACTGCTAATAATCGCTTTATTTATTCTCCCTTAGAATTCTGCAAAAGGCTCATCGCAAGCGCCACATCAATATCAATTGCATGGATCCGTTGGGTCGACGCGCGCTCACGCTGGCCATTGACAATGAGAACCTCGAAATGGTTGAATTGTTGGTGATTATGGGCGTGGAGACGAAGGATGCCCTGCTGCATGCTATTAATGCGGAATTCGTTGAGGCTGTCGAGCTGCTGTTGGAGCATGAGGAACTTATCTACAAGGAGGGTGAACCTTATGTGAGTAGAGAGCAAAATATGTATTTGTATGTATGGTTGTACAGTTGAATACTTCTAACTCGAACCGCCATAATCCTAAAAAAAAACATAGAGTTAGAGAAACTTCGAGTTATGAAAGGATATTTCTATGAAATTTGACTTCCATTGCCAATTTAAGAATTCGAGTTTGAGTTATATAAGTTCGAATTATGGAAGTTCCACTGTATATTTTTTTGCATAATTCACAAAAAATACATTCTTTGATGGTGCATAAATATAAATTAGTCGTAACTCGAGAGGAACATTATGAGGGATCAAAAGTCTTTAGTTGCGATGAAAGTTATGACTGATTATCGACTAGACTTGACACAAAAAGTTTCTGTAATACAGGGTTTTTCAATAAGAATGATATGATTTCTACAATTAAGTAATTCTGAATATAACATCTTTAAAATGGCCTCCACCACTTCTTTTGCAGTAGCGAATTCGATTAACCCAATTTCGGAGTACTTTTTCCACTAAATCAAGTCGTATGTCACACTCAATACATCAATAGTACATTCAATATTGACTTCTTAAGCTTAAAGAACGCATGGTGTATTGCTTAAGATCAATGTCTTCAAATAACCCCACGCGAAGTAGTCTAATGATTTCAAATCAAATTGGAGGCCATTCAATGTCATAATTTCTCAAAATAATCGATTCTCCAAACTTTTAGTGCTGTAATGCAGTTGTTCAACATGTTGTGTGGCAAGTAGCCGCATCTTGTTCGAATCAGATGCTGCCAGTATCAACTTTTTCCAATGGCGACCGCAAAAAGTTGGCTATCATCGATCTGTACAGCTCTCCATTAACAGTAACGTTGTCATCAGCTTCATTTCGAAAGAAGTAAGGACCCATTATACGACCAGACACAAAAGCAACTAACTGTAAATTTAGGAGAATGTTATGGTTTCTCATGCTTAATTTGTGTTTTTTTTTGCGCACCAGAAGTTATTCCAAGGCAAAATTAGCAAATTCACGACAGCTACGGTATGCCAATGGTCAGTTCTCGAGTGAGAACAATGTTATATGGATGCAAGCCCAAATTCTTACTCAAAATCCACCAGGTTGTGATTTGAGACTGTTCAAATTCTTGAGAACGTCTTGGAATCGGCAAATTGCGCTCTTCAGCAATACTTGTCAGAACAGCAGCAATATTTTTCCACCCTCCGAGCAGTACTTTGTCATATTGGCACTAGAACATTAAGCAAAGGAAAATGTACGCTCGAAGTTTTCAATAGTTCGACGTACAGCGAGCACAGGTGGACGCTTAATACGAACATAAAAGGGAAGAAGCTCGCGAAAAGTTGCAATTGAAGAACGTTGATTTTGATAATAAAATTAAGTAAGTGTAAACGCTGTACTTGCGTATATCTTTCCATAATTTGTAAACATTATTGCATACAATAAAAGAAAATTACAGATCACGACATATTAAAAATGGCCGAAACGACACAGAACCTTTCCATGTCTCGAATTATTAGTCCGCTGAGAACTTATATTGAATATGTATTAATAGTATCCTTAACATTTTCAATACTATTGAATGTAATCTGTTGGAATAAAGACTGACAAGTGTTTGCTGGTAGACAATTTTTGTTCTGACATTCTATAAGTCATATGCTGTAGCCTCACGACATCAGAAGTTGTTATTGAAACTCTTAACCAGACTTAGTCGACATATTTCATTTTAACATACTTACAACTGTTATGCCTAAAGCTACTAAAAGAGCTATTCAAAGGTATTAAAATTTAAATTTAGAATTAATACACAACGATCTGGTAAGCATATTGGACACAGCAAATATAAGTATAAGATTGTCTTCATATGCTTAAGTATGTTACAGTTGGAAATGCTTGAAATTGGCCTGTGACCATACCTATTTGCTTTTACTTATCATAGAAGATCCTTTTAAGATCCATCAGCTTCTTTAACCAGACAATGGATAATTCAAATACCAACGAATATATCGCAGAAAACGTTGCTGATATGGCAACTCCTAATTCAGAAAGGTCGAGAGACTATACATTTTAAAGAAGCCCATAGTCGAGGTTTAGGCGAAAAGATCAGAAAATAATCAAATCAGATCGCGTTTTTATACCTTGAACATGGCTTACTAGTTTGTCAAGAAGTCTGTAACAACAAGAAAGAAGCGTCGAAGATCTTATGAAATATATATGTATATACTACTATGCCCAAAAAATAAAGGGACATTTGAATTTAAACTACGCGCGTCGAAAGATTTGGAGAATTATTTTTCTTTTTTAAGTTGGCAGTACTGTCAGTCACATTTATGTCAAATTTCATGTCAAAATATTCATTAGTGTTTGAGATACGTGCCGTTTGGTGAGCAGCCAAAAGTGAGTTTTTCGATTTTTGTGATGTCGATATATGTTGAGCAAAAAATTTGCATTAAATTTTGTTTACGGAATCAATTTCTGCTGCGGCTACGATGAGGATGGTGCAGAAAGCCTTTGGTGATGAGGCTATGTCTAAAAAAAATGTTTAAAAGTGGTATAGTGAGTTCCAAGCCGGCCGTGAACGTGTTGAAGACGAAGAGCGTCCAAGGCGACCATCAACCTCAACCGACGATGCTCACGTTCAACAAATCAAAGATTTGGTGTTGAAAAACCGTCGATTAACAATTAGAGACCTTGCTGATGAAGTTAGCGTATCGAAAAGCTCAGCCAATACCATTTTGAAGGATGTTTTGGGCCTCAAGCGCGTCAAATCTCGACTGGTACCGAAAACATTGAATTTTTTGGAAAAAGGCGTCGCGATGAAGTGTGTGAAAGGATGCTTTCCGACTACCAGTGTATCATGAAATGCATTATAACTGGCGATGAGTCTTGGATCTATGCTTACGGCCCCGAAACAATCGATCAATCGAGCGAATATCGCGCCAAAGTCGCTCAAAAATCAAGGTCACGTTGACTGTTTTCTTCGATTATCGTGGTGTTGTGTATTATGAATTCCATCCAACCGGTCAAACAGTCAACAAGGAATATTATTTGGACGTTATGCGTCGTTTGCGTAACGCTATCCGCCTAAAAAGGCCGGAATTGTGGAAAGACAATTCTTGGTTTTTACACCACGATAATGCACCATCCCATACTGCCCTCGTAATTCGTGATTATTTCGCCAAAAACTCAACCCATATCGTTCCGCAACCACCGTATTCACCGCCACCATCTGGCGCCGTGCGACTTCTGGCTGTTCGTCAAGCTTAAAAGACCGCTCCGGGGACACCGTTTTTATACGATAGAGAAGATTCAAGCCGCAGCGAAGACGGACCTGAAGGCCATCCCGGAAAGTGACTACAACCAGTGTTTCGAAGATTGGAAAATCCGTTGGCATGAGTGCATTGCATCGGGAGGGGATTACTTTGAAGGGGATGAAATTGATTTGGAAGAATAAATAAAGAATTTTCAAAATAAATAAAATGTCCAACCATATTTTGTGGGCACAGTACGAGTATTATACAAATAATTGTGACGAGCTGAGTCGATTATCCATGTCCATATAAGCGAACTAATCTCAGAGTTTTAAAGATATTGTTCTGAACTTTTGCTCACGTCCTTTTCTCACCAAGAAGCCGCTTATATAATGGAATCGACGATATCAGAACGGCATGTAATATTGCTGCCATATAAACTGAATGATCGAAAATAAGTGCTCGTATGGAAGATTTTTTTATTTATCGAGATATCTTTACGCAATTTCAAGATTTCGTTCAAGTCAATGCTGCAATCTCCGAAGTAATTTTTCAGATCGGATTATTCTTGTAAGGAAACTTGTGTCTTTGTATAACTTTCCCTGATGTATAGAGCTTCGTAGCAATTGAAGTAGTTTCTCTTTTTTTACTCATTTTACGTGTCGCTCTATATATATATCGAGACGAACGTATAAAGTTCACTTCCCGCAACTCTTTTCAACTAATTCAACAGCGTTTAAGCTGAAATTATATAACTTTATTTAAAAATCGATTAACAATATTGACGCATCATTATTCAATGGCCACAACAACTAACACATACACGCAATATTAGCGTAGGACACTCCTTAAGCCTGCTAGAACCCAAGCTGTATGTTTGTATGTACGAATGTGTGTGGAAACTAGCAGGCTTCAATTCTTGTGCGCGCTTTTCGCAACGTCGACAAAAATGTCAGCGCCTAATGAGTTGACAGCTGCCATGCGGGCGCTGTCGGTTGGTGTCTGCTGCTGCCAGCGCTAGATCCGACGATACTTTAAAGGCATTGGTAGTGAGCTGCTGAAATTGATGGATCTTATGTGTCATACTACTCACACATATGTATACAACAAACATATGTGTGCGTGAGGTTACGGCACTACAGTGTGTCACACATGTGGCACATATAGCTGCCTACAAGCATATATGTATGTACCTATATATTTATATATATATAAGTATATGTATTCATATGTGCTCATCAATACTTGCTAATGTGTGTCTGTGTGTGTATTTCAATAAGCTATCTGTCAATAAACTTTATTAATACAACACTTGACACTTGTGCTGACACAGGCATAATTGAAGGCGATTAAACGGAAGCTTGTACGCAAGCCAGTACAAATACAAACACATGTACGTACACACATGTGTATGTGAAAAACTTAAAAGTATCAGCCTTCCTTTAACACTTTTCACACAAACTATGCTCACCAGTCGAAGGCACACATACCTAAGCTTAATCGAAATGCACTTGTGTGTCGCCTAGATCTATTTGTTTGTGTGTGTAGTTGGGTATTTTGGTGCCAGGAAGCATTACCTTAACATCCCGCCTTGTGCTCGTTAAGACAGTTGCCTCGTTAGTCACGTACTTATCACAGATTTTCAAACAGACGACAAGTGTTTGCCAGCAACATTCTTTCTCTCTCAAGCAGGCAAGGCTCAGTTTATAATTTGCTAATACTGCTGGCAACAGAAATTAAATTTATATAATTTTTTTTAGGTAAAGGAAATGTTGATGAATTGAAATTCTTGAAAATTAAATTTCTGGACTGTTTTTGTTATTAAAAAAAAAGAATTAAATTCATACCTAATTTTTAACTCATATGATACTATTTTTTGTACTTAAATTACTTGTATGAACATCAATATACAATATGTACTTTACTACATAATATTTTGCATCCATGAAACATAAGAAAGGCTTCAACTGTGTCCCTCAAACCTATTTGTTTCAAAAAAAAGCCCGAGTCTTTGAAATAAGCCATGCTTTGTCATTAAATCTTTTGCCAGAAAATCAACTTTTACTAGTTAAGCAGAGGTAACAGTCGCTGTGGACCAGCTAACCTTTTGTTTAGATTCATCACTTTGTTGTTGTTTAGTCTCCAAATATACCAAATACTAAACAAATTTTCCATAATCTTATAAGCTATGGCTCGAATGCCTCCATAGTAGAATATATCACAACATTCAGGTTAGTTTGAAAGTTTCTCAGCTTGTGCACAGTTCTAGAGCGCCTTTGGCTAGATTCTTGGAAAGTTCTCATCTCCGTTGTAAAGCAACTATTTTGCCACTTTTACTCCCTTTTGAAAAAAATACATACTTTTTGGTACGAGTGAAATATTGATAAGCTTCACACCCAAAACATTAACCAAAATGAGTTGAGTTGATCCAGCAGATATTGTTACGGATTTCATAAATTACGGCGATTCTTATTATTGTTGAATCGGCAGAAAATACTCCTGAAGTTATTTTCAGGCATGGTATGGAGTTGACAGTTCTTGGCTGAATAAAAATTCGGGTCCGCTCCAGTTACCGGTTACCACACACCTGAGGCACATTAGTTTTTATATTATTGCTTTTAATAATTTTGGTTTTAAGCATATATGTATATGAGTGTTGGCATCAGTGAGTTATTATTCTCTGCATTCATAAAAAATTATATAATACCTCAGGTTGGTTTTCAAACGGACGAGAACCGCCATAATAACATTAAATTAGTTTCCTGAGAATAATGTGTTTTAATTTTATTAAATTCGGGTTTGACTAAATAGTGTCGTTACTCAAATTGGAAAAGCGGGAGTCTGCTAGCTAACTGTACTAAAACAAACTTTGCTGAAAACTATAGTAAATAACAAGAAACATAACGGTCCATATGAGGTTTGACAATTAAGTAATGAGACTGATTTTATTGCCGCGCTTGTGGTAAACCTGTGACTTTAAATTTTCCTTTGTCTTTTTCTGGCATCCCTTCTCTTTCTACTGATATATGTACCATCGCTAAGGCTTGTTTAGTTCGCCTGCTGCATCAAGTTGAGTAGACGTGTGTTTGTAGTGCTCGTCACGAAAATGGAAAAACGAAATCAACTGCAAAGTGTCGCAATAAAATTTTGCGCCAGATTGGGCGAAACAGTTTCGGAATTTGGCCTCTAAAGGGATCGCCGTGTTGCAACAACCGCCTTATTCCCCTGACATGTCACCCTCTGACTTTTCTTGTTTCCTAAAACAAAATCGGTAGTCAAAGGAACTCATTTTCAGTCCAGGCGGCCGTGACGAGGGTACTCGCGGACATCCCAGTCGAAGCGTTCCAGAAATGTTACGAAGCATGGAAAACGCGCTGGAAACGCTGTGTAACTGCCCAAGGGGACTAGTTTGAAGGCAATGGCAGAGTTGTAGAATAATTTTCAAATATACGGTTTTTATGGAATCAGTCTCATTACTTAATTGTCATACTTCGTATATTCAAATTTGGCTCTTAAACTATTTTCTTCTATTGCTCGTCCACTTCTGATGGAATGCTTCAGATCGTAATAAAATTTTATTAACTTGTGTACTGCTTTCTTCATTATCTAACCGCTCATCTCTAACAATTAACTAACGTAAAGCTAAATTTCGTTCTTCAAGTAGGCGGTTATCTACTTTCAATCAATTGAAAATATTTTCAGTACCAAATAATATAGGATATTTGAATCACTATATCAGTAGTTAGTCGTTGATCTAAGTCGTTGACCGACATAGTATGTATATACAAGAGCGTTCTAAAGTAAACAGGAGTTAAAAAAAAACAGACCAAATAGTTTTCTCAGAAAAATCAATTCATTTTATTCAAAATAGTCTCCTTCTTCTGCAATACAGTTTTTGCGCGGTTCAAAAGCATGTCGAACGAGTGTTTCAGCTCTCTTGGCCGGCATGACCACCAGTATGCTGGTGCAAGCCTTTTGAATGACCTCTACGTCATCGTAACGCTTTCTTTCATGGGCAAATGAATTTTTCCGAAAAGGAAGAAGTGGCACGGTGCCATATCAGGTGAATGCAGGGAGTGGTTAATGGTTAAAATGCGATTTTTGGTCAAATAATCGGTCACAAGCGTCGATCGATGAGATGGATTCTGAGCAATTTTTGGTTGTCAGTCAATTTGTGCGGAACAAACCGTGCACACACCTTTCGTAATCCCAAATGTTCGGTCGAAATGCGATAAATCGATGTTTTGGAGATCCTGAATTCCATTTCCATGAAATTCAATGATGATTTCACGCACAATTTCGATGGAATTTCCGGTGATCACGGATTTTGATTGGTCCACCTGTTGATTGTCATTTATGTACTCATGACCACTTTGAAAACGTTGAAAGCACTCGTTAACTCTGCTACGGGATAGGCAATCATCGCCATAAACTTGTTTCATCAATTGAAACGTTTCGGTAAAAGTTTTATGAATTAAAAAAAAAATAATAATGTTGGCTCTTTGTTCGAAGTTCATTTTCGCAACCATAACACGAACATACGGACACTTAAAACGCAATAACTTCATTCATGAAATTCTCACAATCGCTAAATCCAGTCGACATATACTCGCAGATGGCGCCGCCATGGGGCGCTAGATTCAAAAAGTTCTATTTACTTTGGAACACACCTTGTAGATAGAAAAAACCAACGAGAAGACAGAAATAGTTTTACTTCGATATGTGGAAACGAGAAGTTGTAAATCACAAAAACAGTTGTATGCAGTTTTTGGTGGAGAGTAAATTGCATAAATTTTGTCTGTTAAAATTATCGATATCATATTTGATGGTGTATCAGTAAGCGATATTTTATTTCGATTTATCTATTGGTATTTGATTTCTCGATATTCGTTTTCGATATGTCTCTTGGATATCAATAGTTAGTTTCGTATAAGATTTATCGATATAGTGTTTCGATTTTTCGATTTGAAAATGATATGATAATATTGTATATTTGATTTACCGATATCTTATTTCGATATTTTCGATATTTTTTTGCGAGTAATCGATATTTTAATTCGATATATTTATTGGAATTGGAGCTCTCAATATTAGTTTTCGATAACTTTCTTTGTTAGATACATTATATTTTTATATTAAGTTGGATTTTGCTTTTTGGATATGGTTTTTTTTTTCAAACTTTTTTTCTATGTAATTTTCGATATGTTTTTTAATATTATAATTATCGAATTTTCATTAGCATAACTCATGGAATACATATTTCGTCAACTTTTTCGATATTTGGATATCGACAGATAGGTTGGTATAAAAATGATCGATTTAGTGTTATTTCGCACCTTTTTTTATTTTTGTATGTCGATATTTAGTTTTGTATAAAAGTTATCGATAAAATGTTTGAATTTTTCAATTTGTAACTGCTTAACTAATTTTGTGTGTTTGTATTATCGAAAAAAATATTTGAATATCTTCATCAATACGCGAGTTATCGATATTTCAATTCGATATATTTATTGATTTTGGAGTACTCAATGTTTGTTTTCAATATCTGTTATTGGTTAAAGGTATTTAGGTTGGATTTTGAGTTATCGATATATATTTTTGCCATCCTATATATCGATGTAACGTTTCGATATGTTTTGTGATATAATAATTATCGATAATTTCGTTCGCGGTACTTATGGATATCATATTTCCTCAATTTTTTTGATATTTGGGTATCGATAGTAGGCTTGGTATAACCAGCAAATTTCTGAGTCGAAGACTGAATAGGTGAACCGTGAGTTACATTCTGAAAAAAAAAATAATTATATTGAAGTTTGAAGCAGTTATCCTATGTAGGATATTGTCGAAAAGGCTAAGGAATATTTTAGAGCAAACGCGTAGAATTCTGAATATCTATGATTAAAAAAAATAGGATCAGGTTATACTTAATTTGTCGCATAATTTGAAACGCAAAGAAGGGAATATCGAAGACCTTATAATGTATATATGTATGATGCTCTCATTTAACCCTATTAGTCTATCTGTCTGTATACACGCGAACCAGTTTCTCAGTTTTTGAGATATCTGATCTGAAGTTTTGCAGCGGACCTTCTCTATCACAGACTCTACTCATTTGTAGGAATCACGTATAGCGGTCTACCATAGCATATAGCTGACGTACAAATTAAACTATCAAAATGAATTCCTTGTATGTAAAATATATTTACAGAAGATTTCACACGGATTATCAGAACAAATTGCTCGGATAGGGTCGATATAGCCATTCAAACTGGCTATTTGGCGCAACCTTTTAATAACATTTGAATAAAAACATTGCTAATGCAAAGCAATTACTTTCATTTTCAAATAAATTTACATGCGAGTTACATGTGAGCAGCCACACACTTACACATGTGTACTATATGCAATAATTTATTCATACACATAAAAGTTGCGTATACGTCTAGGTGTCGCTGCTTAGCACAGGCGTTGAGGCCCAATCAATGGTGCAGGCAAACATATGAATGAATGTATAATAATAATGGGAAAATGGGAGGAAAAAGTTTGCAAAATTAGCTGCGTATATGTATGTGTATGCACATATGCATATGTGTTTATGGCAAATGTGTGTGTGTAACAGCCATTGCGCACTTGACTGCCTCATCAAGCAATCATTTATGCATTCATTCACGCAAATAGCTATTCATCGTGCTATTTTTATGCTTTTGAATATATTCATAAGCGTTTTTGCCCCAGTCACATATTACTCTTATGCTTACGTAGCCGTGCGCACACATACATATTTGTTTACACAAATAATAACGCCAATAGGAGGACGTGTGTGTGTGTGTTTGTAGCCGTATTCATATGCAAAAATGTTGCCGTTGCCTTTCACCTTTACAGTTTGTTGTCGCAAATGTTATGCCACGCCTGATTAGGCACTTAATGTGCGAAAGGGGAGGGAGGAAATCAACGCATGCCGGTGTGTGTGGTAGAAAGTGTGGAGTGATGCGTGAAAGCAGCTGAGCCGGTGAGCTGCTGGAAGTGTCAACGCGTCGTGTCCTTGACTTTGTTGCACATATACATACTTATATACGTGTATATGTAATTGTATATGTGTTTTTGCTTGCCTGCTGCCACAATTCGGTTCAACGCGCGCTCGCACAGCCTTTCTTTGTCTTCGCACCGACCTTAACATGCAAGCCGGTGACTGAGTCAGGCATTCAGGTGTGGCTAATAGGCAGCCATTCAACTTTCAATCACGGTTATAATAGTAGGTATGCGTCACTCCGTTTTTTGTTTGGCTTGTGCGTATTCAATATGTGAGAAATTTTTGAGAATATTTTATTTTTTGAAAAATCGCTGCTTTGTGAGCGGTTTTTGGAAATTTCTTTGTAGTTGATCTAAAAATTCATTATTATTTTTTAATTTAATGATGTTTTTTCATATATTTTACTATTTATTTCAAGTACCGCACCTTTTTATGTTAAGTCTTATTGTATATATAAGGGATTTTTTTTAATTTCGTTACTTATTATTCGCAGAATACATATGTCGAATTTACAATAGAATAACCGGTATTCGATATATAGGCAAAAGAGTAAGAAAACTAGCGCTAATAATTTTTTTTTAGGAAACTTTGAAACAGTATTGCATCATTTTACATATTATATTATTTCGTTGACCATTTTAAGTAATGGAAAACCAAACAGAGGCACGAAGTAATTTTTAATTAATAATTTTGCTTTATGAATATCAAACTAAGAATTTCAAAAAAATAGAGAAATAAAAAAAAAACAAATATCATTCAACGCCGTATGTTCAGAAAATAATGAAAATTTTAAAATTTTGGGGATTTGCAGAGTCCTATTGTCAAATGTTTTCGTATAACTGGCATTTGGGTTGTCGAAATCTGATTCGATATAAAATTTCATATGTGCCTTATCGTTGTCATAATTCGTGGTCTTTAATGCTATGTGAGTTGTCTAAATTTCAGTTCGATATATTCGTTGGTACTTGAGTTATCGATAATATGTATCGATATCTCCGTTGATAATTGAATTATCAAAATTGAATTTTCAAATATTTTTCAGAAAATATTTTATCGATTTAATGTTCCGATTAATATTCATATTTCGATATTTCTGATGGAATTCGTTGCTAAAGGATCATGACTCAAATATTCTGTTAGCACACGCGCGTTTTGTTTTCGGTATTTGGTTATTCGATATCATGTTTCAGTGTATTTGTTTTTAGTTGAGTTATCGATTTAAGTTTTGGATGTGTAACTTCATGCATCGTCATTTTTTTTCGATATTTTTGATGGTTTATGAGTTGTCGATTTGTTAGTTAGTAGTGGTCTTAATTTTAGTTCAATAAAATCGCTGGTTTTCGAGAGATCGATTTTTTTCGATATCTTTGTTGTTATTTGAGTTATCGGTATTAGTGTTGCAATTAATAAAATTAAAAAAATTAGATTCATGTTTGGGTTATCGAAGCTATCAATATTATGTTGCTGTACTCGTGTCGAAATTTTAATTATCAATATTATATTTCGACATATTTTTTGGTAGTAAATGTATAGCCTTCCTATCTTTGTTCGTATTTAAGTTATCGACTCATTCATCGATATTTCTGGTGGCATTGCATTTATTGACATCCGTTTTGACATAAGAGCTCTTTGTCGCCTATTTAAATTTTTTATTAGCATATGAGTTATCGATATTATATTACGTTATCGTTATTGGCGCGTGAGTAATCGATAAATGAGTTCGGTATATCTAACTGGTTCACAAAAAAAAAAAGATATTGATATGTGACATTATGTTTCGAAGTTATTTTTGAAATCTTATTTATCGATATTATATGTCGGAATATTATTTGTTATTAAAATTGGCAATATTATATTACGATATCATTATTGGCAAGTAAATAATTGATTTTTGATTTAAATATGTCTATTATTATTCGAGTTTTTGTTATCTTGATTCTTGTTGGCATATCGATATTTTTCTTGGATTATTGTTATGGATATTCTTTTTCTATGTCTTTGAATCTGTGTTGGTATTGGGCTATCCATATTTTGATTTTTTAAGTTTATTGGTAAATAATTTATCGATATCATATTTCGACAAAGTTGCTGGTATATGAATTGTCGATGTTATTAAAGTTATCGATATAAGTGTTAGACATTATTGAAAGATTTTGGAATTTGAATTTTTGTTAAATCGATTCGATATACATAATTCTTTGGAGTAAAGTTATTGATATTTTTTCGATAACTTAATATCGATTTTTTAATTTGTTAAGTTTAATGGTATATGATTTATCGATACATATCATCGACAAAGTTATGAAGTTGATAACTTTTCGATATCATTGAAATATTTTGGTATTTGAATTGTTGATAACTCCGTTCGGTATATACTGGTTGAGTTATGGATTGTTTTAGCATATACTTAAATGAATGACATCCAGAATTTCGTTTCACAAACCCGACTTTGTGCTGATATGAGTTATTTCAAGTGGCTTACGAGACATATAGTATATATGTGGTATTTCATACCAAATCGACCACTTTTGAACCCCACCCCTTTAGATTTTGCTGAAACTTATCCATCCTTTTCTACCCTTTGAAAAACATTTTTGAGAATTTTTTCAAAACTTTTTGTTCAACTTGAAAAAAGTTATGAAATGTTCTATTTTTTGCTAAAAATGGCTTTTTTATTTTCAAATAGCCATAACTTTTGTAGAAATTGACTTTTGGGGACCTTTTCTTAAATTTTTGTTTTGAATGAACTTTTAGAAAAAATACACGAAAAAAATTAAAAAATTTAACACAATCAATTATATAAAATAATCGGTTTTTTTTGTTTTTTTAAGTTCGCCATTTTTTTTAATTTTTTTTCTTAAAAAAAAACTTTAATTACTTTGACAACTATTACTGCTAATCCCGGAGTGGGCCAATTTTTTTTTTTTTATTTTTTTAAAATATATGAAATAAAGATATAACAAAGATCAAAGAAAATAAGAGCAAACTCAGACATTTTGCTCTGCAATTTGTAGTTTTGCCTAAAATTAGAAATATATTTTCTACTAATCGTACTGGAGAGTATTATACACTTACTGAAATTACTGTGTTGAAAATGTGGGTGATCATTTCGGTTAATGAAAAAGTCTATGTGGTTGATGAGAACCATTTTGAAAACAGTCTAGAATAACTGTTCTTCTTTGCGATATCTGGGGATCCTGAACTTTTGTTCTCCTACTCATTGAACTAACATGTATCACCTTCTGGGTCTAAATAGCTAATTCATAGAGTTAAAGCTGGTTACTGATGTGAATATAAGCATAAATTACTCTTCAGAAGCATGTTCTCTCAGTTGTTTTTATATATATTTCTTATTATTTTTTTTGAAAAAAAAAGTCACATATACTCCATTAAACTAAACTTCAATAACTTTGCCTTATTATTAAATCTTATATAATATATACATTTAAATATATATTTTTATTTAATTATCTCCAATTTCTTTTGCTTCTTCTTTCTTCAGAGTTGGCAAAAAGTCGATATAAATACAGCTGTGTTTCCGCCTGACATCACACCGCTGATACTGGCTGCTCATAAGAACAATTTTGAGATCTTAAAAATTTTACTGGATCGTGGGGCTGCCGTGCCAGTGCCACATGATATACGGTGCGTATGAGTAGCCTCATAGTCATAGATACAAAAAAGTTTATAAAAAATATATTATAAAAATATTAAATATCGTATTAATTCTACTTTGTTATAATTTCATTTCAGCTGCGGTTGTGATGAGTGCGTACGTTTGTCTAACGAGGACTCGCTGCGTCATTCTTTGTCACGTGTTAATATTTATAAGGCCTTGGCGAGTCCCTCGCTCATTTGTCTCACCTCCACTGATCCACTACTCACGGCATTCCAACTTTCATGGGAGTTGCGGAACTTAGCTTTTACGGAGCAGGTTAGTTAATAATAACTAGGAAAGAGCTTTTTTCGGAAATTTGAAGCAGATAAATTGAAACTTAAAGGAAAAAATTTATTAAAAATATGTTATTATTTAAAATTTGTTATTATTAATGTTATTGTTTCTTTGATAATTTTTGCAAATTGCTTCGTTTTGATATTTATGTATATTAGAGTTTGTTATTCAGTTACCAAATATTCGAAATTTTTTAAATTCTTTTTATTTCAGGAATGCAAAGCTGAGTATATGGAATTGCGTCGTCAGTGCCAAAAATTCGCTGTTGATCTGCTGGATCAAACGCGTACCTCGAATGAGCTGGCTATTATACTCAACTACGATCCGGAAATATCTACATATGAGCCTGGTGATCGCATGAGCTTGAATCGTCTAGAACAAGCCATTATGTATAAGCAAAAGAAGGTGAGTGAGAGAGGAAAAAATGTGTTTGAAAAGATTTTTTTTTTTTGATATTTATAAATAAGTTAAAGTTTAGGGTATAAGCAGCATTATAGTTTTATTCTTGGTTAGTGCTACTGCACCTTAGTATGGGCAACAAAATTTTCATTCCTAAAACTTTTCAGAAACTTTTGCTGTCTTTTGTCAACTATAGTTTCCTAACTTCTATTAAGTCTACCAGGTAATGGTCATAGAATTAATTCCATATTAGCCTGATTTCTTCTTCGTGCGGTTGTGAAAATCCAGTAGTATGTCCGCTAGTGCCTCTACTCTTTGGTCCCAGTAGCGACACAGATCCGTGGAGTAGTACCCTTAGCTGTGTCGATGTCTCTGCAGTCTGCAGTGACTGCTAAATATCCCACAAGCTGACTTATGTTTGTTTTTGGGAAGAGCGATTGGTGTTTTTAACCATATTGTCTTGAACTCTACCAGAAACAAACTCACCTGCCGAAGCCTAAGCACTGATTCTTTCCTCTTTAAGTTTCGATGCTATCTGTCTGATTATCGCAGCTGCTTTCTACGGATAGCTCATTTCCATTGATGGCACTATGCCCTGAGGTTCATGCTAGTAGAATATTGTTATCAGTGGCAGCTCCGTTAAGCCTTTTTATGCACTTCATTGCCATTTTTGACTTGACTCCAATAGATGAAACGGTCTGAAGTGCCGCCTAATTATCACTGAGCAATACAATTTGTTCATCGTTTCATTTTTTCTCCAGAATAATCTCTGCACATCTGCTAATGATACAGATCTTAGCTTGAAAAAATTTTGGAAACCTGCTCATGGGCACCAACAGCTTCGTACGGGGTACCACTACTAGTCTACTAGTCGGAATTCTATTTGTATATAATTACATTGTGCTCCTACGTAGGAGAAGCACAAGGAAGAGAAGGATGGATTCCTTGCTGTTTAATGAAGCTTTGTAAGGATCACCTTTAAGTGAAAGACCATGAGCTCATTCAGTAAGTCGGCTTCATAAACAAAAAGCTTATGTGTAATCTACTTAAGCCTTAGACACGAAATTGTCATAGAAACTCATTTATAGTTGCGAAATGACTTGTGCAGTCATCACTTGGATTAAGGGTTGTGGTATAACTGTCCACTCTTTGCAAAAATGTTACTTTGATTTTCGAAAATGTTGGTTCTGAAACCATAGTATGTTTCACCAAGTCACATATCATCAGATAAAATGCAAAATTTCGAAATTGAGGTTTTCATTGCTTACGATTCACTCCATCGTATGTATATGTAGCATTAAAATTTAAGCTTCCACTTCCACTCTGAGATATAACTAATAGGTAACCAATGTATAACCATTTGATAACCAAAACAAAAATTTTGTTTCTATTTGAGTGGTTTCTATTATTTCGTTTTTCCTGTACCTAGCTACATAATATTACATATACATATCTAGCATTAAATTTTAAGCTTCCTCTCTGAGATATAACTAATATATAACCAATGTATAACCATTTTATAACCATTGTATAACCACTTTATAACCAAAACTCAAATTTTGTTTCAATATGAGTGGTTTCTATTATATCGATTTTCCTGCGCTTCACTACATAAAATTGCATATGTATGTAAATGAAGAACATAAAATTTTCAGCTTCCACTGTCAGACATAACCAATATATAACTACTTTATAACCAATACACAAATTTTGTTTTAATGTGAGTGGTTTCAATTTTTTCGTTTTTCAATCGCGTGTCAACTTATGAAAAGCGCTGTCTCGTTATTCAAAAAAATTAAAGTTTTGGTTATAAAATGGTTATATATTGGGTATTTTGCATTTTAGAGGACGATATGTATTTCAAGCGCTCTTAGTTTACTCTCCTTTCTAAACATTATATAACATTATATAAAATAAGTTCTCACCTAAAAAAAAAAATAGAATTAATGCTAATGTCTTCTACTCTACTTTCAGTTTGTTGCCCACTCGAACATCCAGCAATTGCTCTCCGCCATTTGGTATGATGGCTTGCCCGGTTTTAGGCGTAAAACGGTGCTCGAAAAGTTCTGGTGCATCGTACAAGTGGCTGTGCTCTTTCCCGTTTATTGTATGGTCTACATGTTTGCGCCCAACTGTCGCACCGGTATTTTGATGCGTAAACCATTCATGAAGTTTCTCATACACGCCTCGTCCTATCTGTTCTTCCTGTGTAAGTATGCGGAGTTCAAGGCATGATGAGCAAGAAATTCGTAAGTGTGTGGATGTGAAGATATGTTTGAGAGTAAGTGTGGATTGTGTAGATGTGTGTGTATGTAACTAGTCGAAAGCTCAAGAATGCTACTGTCTACACACATATCTGACTACTGGCTCTCATGTGCCGTTATTCACATACCGTTATTAGAGTTTCTGCCCAAGCAAAGGAGCTGTTAATTTGTAACGCGGCAGGCATACCTCTAAGTGAGTCCTTTGTGAGTTCTAAGCGCTGTAGGCTGTAGCTACAGTTTCAGCTGCACTCCAATCAGTCCAACAACAATTTTTGTTTAATAAGCGGCAAAATAGTGTAATCTTGCGGATCTAAGCGGCTTGTCTATGTGGAATAAAGACCCAGTACTTGAGAGTTGTGTAAAAGCAGTGTAGTTAGTGGCTTCTTAGAATAAGATTAGATATAGGGTTAGAGTTTTAAGCTTGTGTTAGCGCGAATAAATAAGACTCTACTAACAACAATTCGTAACTATCGCCTTTCGTATGCATCTCTACAAGTCTCTGACCAAAACAATCCGCTGGAATATCAGTCTGGAGTTCAGCTCCAAAATATCAACACAGTAAGTGCCACAATCTGCTGTCATTTTATTTCATGCATTAGCAAGACATTTACCCTCAAATCATAAACGCCCACGTTTTCTTCTATACTCTTCCTTTTTACTTTATTCCTCTATTCATCACTTTCCTTCTCCTTCTCTTCATTTACACCCAAATCCTTAAATGCTCTCTTTTTCTCATTTCTTTCCTCACATTTTTCCTGACTCATCTTTCATCACTTTCTTTCCCTCTCTTTCTATTTCTCTTCTCTTTTCCTGACAGCTGTCATCATTTTTCGTGCGCCTCAAGCGCAATGCGTGCAAATCACTAATCTTTCCAGTCCATTAAGTTTGCTGTTGATGGCATATTTGCTGCTTGTCATTTTTGCTAATAGTTTGAGCCGCTTATGAGTGGGCGAAATGGACATTTCACCTAACGGTTATTAGCACTTGTCTGGTCAAAAGTAATTTGCTGTTGTCACGTCAATCGCTATCGTGATTTCTCAGCATACTTTTCTCTTAAAGATTGAGAAAAAACTTTTTATGGTTATATAATAATACTCAAAGTGCAAATATGCTTTTGGGCATTAAGAGTTCTAGGAAGAAAAGATTTCGTAAGCCTTATAGCAAAAAAAATTTTAGAAATCATTCATGCCGAAATTTGTAAAAGATGATGTAAGCTTTAATGCGCTTAGTGCTTATAGTGTCTTAGTATCTTTCAAGTATTCTTTTAGCTAATCTTTTAAAGAAGTTAATGGTTAGCTAATGGTAAAGAGTGTTTCACAGTTAATTTCTTCGAAAATATTTTTTACGAGTAATAAAAAATGCGCACGTGCAGCTAAAAGCGATTGAAGTGCATATATTTTAAGATTTTTCAAATATCTTTCATTTGATATCCATATTGCATTTACACTATGTTTTTGTGCTGGCAACCCTATGATATATTTTTTCAACAGAAAACCTTCCAAAAGCATATATGGTATGATAGATATATTGAAATAATTCGTTTATATTATAAATTTCATGAATTCATCTTATTTTTTATATATTTTTTGACCAAATATTAAACATTTGGCAACCCTGCAGCAAATAATTTTGAATATATAGCACTTTAAAGCTTTATAGCTCTTTAATTATTTTGTAGTAATCCATTTATTTTATTAATTAATTTTATAAAAAGTGTGTAGAAATTTCAGGCAGGTGGCAACCCTTGTAAAATATATTTTGCAATGTAAACTTTTGAAAATTATTAATATATTATATAAAAATTAATTAGTACAATATATTAAACAAATATGTATATATTATGAATTTTAAAGCATACATAATTTCAAATATTTGGCAACCCTGCCGGAAATAGTTTTGAATATTAAGCATTTTTATAACTTTATAGCCTAATAATCATTTTGTAGTAATCCACTTAGTTTATTATTTTAATGGATCAAAAATTTGAGCAAGTGGCAACCCTTGTAAAATAAATTCTGCGTTGTAAATATAATATGTCATTAATAATAAGTACAATATATAGAAATAATAGCTTTTTATAATGAACTTAAAAGCGTAAAAAATTTTAAGCATGTGGCAACCCTTCATAATTTTTTTTTTGAATTTTGAACATTTTTAAAGTTTTACAACTTGATAATCATGTTTTTAATAACACATTAAATTAATAAATTTAATGAAAAAAATTAAACAAAAATATTATCATAAATAGCTTTATATTATGAATATAAAAGCATACCAAATTTTAAACATTTGGCAACACTTCAGATTTTTTTTTTGAATTTTGCACATTTTTAAAGCTTTCTAGTTTTATTCTCATTTTGTAATAATTCCTAATAATTTCTTTATTTTATTATAAGAACCAAATTTTAAAGAGGTGGCAACACCTAAGTCTATAAACCAATAGTTATGCAATCAAAGGTGCAACCTCTTTTTGTCAAACCTAAAATTTAGTGGTTAGATTATCTTTATACTCATTTTTATATCTTAAATTTAGTAGATTGTAAATTTTATTAAGGTGGCAACCCCACCGAAAAAAATTTTTACGTAATATTTCAAAATCTGCTTGGTTCGGTACCCATAATATGGTGTTTTTGTCTAATAAATTTTGTTTGTCTCTTATTGAAGTTTTGTAATAGGTGGCAACCTTCCAAATTTGCATAGGTTTGAATTTGATATCAGTATTTAAGAGAAGTAAGCTATATCTCTACTAAGGCAAAAATACTGTTTAGTATTGGCAGCGGCTGCTTTCTTTAGAATGAGGGACCCTAAAGCGAAAAATGTTTCGGGAAACTACGTTGCGGTAACTCTCAAGGACTGAGAACCTTTCGATAGAAGACTTATGTACATACCTGTTGAATTATTTTAGGTAAGTATGTAGATGCTTTCTGACAGTTTGTTGTGGTACAAGATTTAGAAATAAATTTTGAAAATTTATGCATGGACAGAGTTGCCATATGTAAACGATTAAAGTAAATAAAATAAAAAACAGTTGCCATACAAGTAATGGTTGCAATGTTTAAAGAAATTATAAGATAATGCTCAATTAAAAAGTTTATATACAGAGTTGCCATATGTACATATATAATTAAAATCCACGAAGAGGAGAATTGCTACACAAGTAATGGGGTAAAGTTTCATGAAATTATAAAATAATGCTCAAACGTTTCAAAAAGTATATATGTATAGAGTTACCATATGTAAATAATTAAAACACATGTGGCAACTCTGCACATGTAAACAGTTTTTAAACGTCTAAAGGTTAACACAAGCTATAGAAAGGAAGCTCGAGCCAATTAGAAATGAACACTTAAGCGATTAACAAATCTATACATGGGCAGAGTTGCCATATGTATAAAATTATTATATGTGAAAAAAGAGGGTTGCCTTACAAGTTATAGCTATAAAGTTCGATAAAGTTATAAAAGAACACTCAAAAATTGCCAAAATTTATTTCTGATAGGGTTGCCATATGTATTAGATTAAACTACTTGAAATAAAAAAACGATTGCCACATAAGTAATGGGTATAATGTTCGATGATTTTATAAAATAATGCTCAAGTGTTCAAAAAATGTATACATAGAGTTGCCATATATGTATAAAATATTAAAATACATGAAAATAGGGTTGCCACTTGTACTTAAAGCTTAAATAAGAAAATAAATAAATATAAATAGAATTAAATGGTACTTTAGCATAATGAAGGAGTATATATGTACATATGAACAGAGTTGCCATCTATTTAAAATTTAAGTGAAAAAGTTTTTATGAGCCTATCACAGCTCTCAGTGGATCTTCAACAAAAATGGTTTAGATAAAAATTTTACTAAGTAGAGTTGCCACATTTTCCACGTTGAAAGTGAATTACAAAAAAAGTTGTTTGAAAGAGTTTTAGGAAGTAGGCAATTTTACTATTTTAAACCCGAGACTCGTTTGAAGGCACGAACACTCATTATTCATTGCTTAATTCAACTTCATTCCTCACATTTCGAGCAATACATGTCATTTCGTGACACACACCCTTCCCAGTAATGACAGCTGAGTCAAATAGTATTTGTCAAACATTTAGAAACCCATTTATGAACATTATCTAATCGAGTCAAACAGACAGCGGCAATAATAAATACTTCACTGGCTGAAGTAAATACCCACGGGATTGTGGCTGTGAGCTACAACAACAGCAATGAAGTAGCTGAAGTATGAAAAATAAAAAATGAAGGAAAGCAACAAACAATAAAGAGCTTGTTGTAGATAAAAGTGCCAGAAAGCGGAAGCCAGTGGTCACTGTGCCAGGAGTGGAGTAAAATCGAATTATATTTATAGACTTATGTGCCGTTACTCGTGCGCATTACAGCGTGTCTGTGGTGGTGGTGTGTGTGCGTGTATGAGATTGTAACGGAGTGCTTTTAGTGTGACGACTACAAGCGCTTGACAGCCGCAACAAATAAGCAGTTATCAAAGCCATACAATGCTCAGACATGTTGGCAGCTTGAAAAGATTCCCGGCAATATTTTTCAATTTCTCAATTTATCTTCCCACTGCCTTTCAGCCATTTCGGTTGCACTTTTTCAAACAAATGATTTTTTCTCTCTCTATTTTTTGCTATAATTTTCTGCTTTCAACATTTTGCTGACTGCTGCACTTGGTTCGCACGTCCAACACTGTGCACTGTCCTCGAATGCAACGCTGTGTCGGCGCGCCGTTGCCCCATTGCGCTTGTCAACCGCACACATATACACTTTGACTCACACTTAAACACACGTCCTTTGGCAAACAGTCATACTAATCCTGGTGTCGCAACGTGCCGACGACGATGTCATCCGTCTTTTTGGCACCGAACGCATGCGGCAAACGCTGGCCGAAGAACAGCTGCGTCAGCGTGGCAAAGCACCGACTAAGCTGGAGCTGTTGGTCGTCTTCTATGTGTTCGGCTTCATGTGGGAGGAGGTGCAGGAGATATTTACGCTGGGCATGAAGAGCTATTTGCGGAATATGTGGAACTTCATTGATTTTCTGCGCAACAGTTTGTACGTGAGCGTCATGTGTTTGAGGTAAGCGTGAGCGGTGGATCTAAAATTGACTAAAAATGATTGAAACTGAAAATAGTTTAAGTAAAAAAATTCCCCAATGAATAGCATAGTGAATATTACATAAAGACCAAAGCGTAGATAATATATATTTGATATTAACAAAAAAATATTTCATATTGCATGTTCCATCTGAGTGATACCAAAAATATTCCTGGAAATCAGGGAGTTCCATCTAAGGAATTCGAAACTTTCCCTCAATTCGACCGATTTCAATTATATACGTGGAAGTCCGGAGTTCCATCCGAGTGATTCCAGTAATATTCCTGGAAGTCCGAAGCTCCATCCAAGTGATTTCAGAAATATTCTTGGAAATTTGGAGTTCCATCTGAGGTATTCCAAAACATTGGATTGCAAGTCCAGAGTTTCCTGGGAGTCTTGGAGATCCATTTGAGGAATTCGAAACTTTCCCGAAATTCCGGAGTTTCATTCGACTGACTTCAATATTATTGGTGGAAGTCCGGAGTTCCATCCGAGTGATTCCAGTAATATTCCTGGAAGTCTGGAGCTCCATCCAAGTGATTCCAAAAACATTCTTGCAAATCCGGAGTTCCATCCGAGTGATTCCAAACATATGCCTGGAAGTCTGGAGTTCTTTCTGATTGGTTACAGTGTTTTACATGTTGATTAAAACATAAATCTAATTTTATAGACTAGAATAAAAATATTTCAACTGGTTCATTTTCTAAAAGATAGAACAACTTAGATAAAAAAAACCCAATATATGTATGTATTTAACTAAATTTATATATCTTACGAGCCATAAATGAAGAAGTCCGTCTATTATCCTAGGAAATATGTAGGGTTATAGGAGGATATATGGTCGGTAAGGCAAATATGCCGACTTCTGTTCATTCGGTTAACTTTGGTATGGAAGACTCGAATAGTTAATGCAATAAAAGGAATCAATCTTGATATGTTCAACACAGTTTTTAAGACCACCGAATGATACTGGCTGGATTTGAGTGGTGATAACCTAATTTCTATCATTGTCCGAGAAATTCTAAAGAAAAGAAGGTCCAATCGAATTTCCATTACATTGAAAAATATTCAGATCTGTTTCATCCTTTAGAAGATCCAAAAGCTTTCTGGAGTCGACTTCAATTTTTTTCCTTCCCAAATTACATCTCCGAGCAACTACAAAAAGAAGAAGTTCCGATCGAGCATTCATAGCATGGAAACATTTCTAGATGTGTTTCTGCCATTAAAAGACTTCTTAAAAGATCTTCAAATATTTTCTTTTCTTTCCTTAAACATATTTCTGTTTAGTTTAGTTTAGTAAACAAAGTATTTAACCTCTTCTTACTTACAGAATCCTCGCCTACATACAGCAAACCAGCGAAATCCGCCACGATCCGAAAATGGCTTACGTGCCACGCGAGAAATGGGACGACTACGATCCACAGCTGATCGCTGAGGGTCTACTAGCCGCCGCTAATGTATTCTCAGCACTTAAACTGGTACATCTATTCTCGATCAATCCGCACTTGGGGCCGCTACAGATCTCACTCGGACGCATGGTTATTGATATTGTGAAATTCTTCTTCATCTACTCTTTGGTGTTGTTCGCCTTCGCTTGTGGCCTCAATCAATTGCTGTGGTATTTCGCCGATTTAGAGAAGAGTAAATGTTATAGCATGCCAGATGGTTCAGCTGATTGGGGTGGTAATGGTGATTCGTGCATGAAGTGGCGACGCTTCGGAAAGTAAGTGAGACAGTGAATGTTGAGTGATTACTCAGTGGAACTCCTTAGCGCTGTAAGCTTCGTTTGACCAACATCATTGAGCTGTCCGGATTCGGTTTTTATACAATATTATTTGCTTTTTTCCTTCACTATTCTTCTTCCTTCGTCAACTTTTAGCTTGTTGTAGTATAATAATTTAATCCAAAAATTTCACTCATCTTGAACTCTTCAGTTCTGTGTAATCCTTCATTTGCTCATCATCCCAGCCGCCATAGATTATTTCCGATTATTCATTACTTAGTCATCACTCACACACAGTTTCTTTCAATATATCTCACATTTGAACTCCATTTTGCAGCCTCTTCGAGTCATCGCAATCACTCTTCTGGGCCAGTTTCGGCATGGTTGGTCTGTCCGATTTCGAGCTGACCGGCATTAAATCATACACACGCTTCTGGGGTCTGCTGATGTTCGGCTCGTATAGTGTCATCAATGTGATTGTATTGTTGAATCTACTCATCGCGATGATGTCCAATTCATATGCCATGATTGATGTAAGTTGAAATTGCTTAAGCGAATGAATGAAATGAACTCGCCGCTTGTAGCAGGCTTGCAGTAGACCGGAGGGACCGCTGACAAACAACAAGACAGAGCGACAACCGACAACAGACAACAGACTTTTCTCAGAGAAAAATATGTGCAAATGAATAATTTGTAGTTGGAAGAGGCGGCCAGCAAGTGGGTGGGAATGACGGCCTTTTGTTGAATGACCAAGTTGTTGAATTGATATGTCAGTAAGCTAGTAAGTTAACGTTTTGTCTGAGCTGAACGGACGACGAACAAAGGACGACTGATAAAGGCGTCGTAGTGTCGGTGAAGATGCACGTAAAGATTGAACTGATTACCGCGCCAAACTCCCTTACAATCCCTCAAAAGCGAAGACATGATTGTGTGACAAAAAGTTTTCGCTTCCCACGCAGGCATAGACCAAACAATTGTCACAGACCGTCTGATTGGCGGGTCACGTACGCGCAATGAAAACGCCAACGGAAGTATGTGTCTGCCTGTGACCAAAAAATAGATTTATCTGTTGGCGCCGCAATGCCACTGTTACCATTCAATGCTTGATTTATGCGTGCACTGTTTGTAGTCACAAAAGCTGTAGTTTAAGATTTTTTATCACCTACTTACGTGCTCTACTATGGCTCAAGCTTTGTCTTCTTACAGGAACACTCGGACACTGAGTGGAAGTTCGCACGCACCAAATTGTGGATGAGCTACTTTGAGGACAGCGCCACTTTGCCGCCACCATTCAATATAATGCCTTCGGCTAAGTGGCTAATCAGAGTGTTTCGCAAATCGAGCAAGGATATCGATAAGAAGCGTTCAAAGGTACAGCTAATTAGGCACTAAATGGCCGCATTTGTAATATGTGATACTTATGGGTAATTGTTTATTGCTATTTCACAGAAGCGTCAACTTAAGGATCAGGAAAATGCCTATGATAATATAATGCGCTCGTTGGTTTGGCGTTTTATTTCGGCGGAGCATCGCAAGTTCGAAGAGAATCCTGTCACCGAAGATGACATTAATGAGCTAAAATGTGAGATCTCTACAATGCGCTATGAGATATTGGATGTGTTCGAGAATAGCGGCTTGGATTGCTCGAGCGCGAGCAAACGTGAGAAACGTAAGTGTGACTGAGAGTTGTAGGTTGTACGTCTAGCATTCGGAGTGTTTTGCTCTCTTTAAACTCGATGAAATCTGAAATTTATGTAACTTGCAACTATTTTAGGCGAATTAAATATAGAAAACATAGTTACATACAATTCGGAGTGTTTTGGAGTTGTTTCGAATATTTCGGAGTAATGAAATTTTGTGTAAAATATATTTTTAAATCAAAATAAATACTTTTTTTTCTACGTGAATAGTTCTATATCTAGCTTTCGGTATGTTTGCTTCTTTCAAAAATCGATGAACACTAAAATTTCTGTTATTTGAAAAGACCTTGGAGGGGTAAAACTTAACAAATAAGCAGTAAAAAATTTGGAGTGTTTCGGAGTTATTCCGAATTTTTCGGAGTAGCGAAATATTATGTAAAATGGCTTTATAAAGCAAAACAAATAACTTTTGGTTAACGTGAACCATTTTGTACCTAGCATTCGGAGTGTTTTGCTCACTTCAAGATCGCTGGAAGTTGAAAAAGAAGTAGAAAATATTGTATCAGAGTAGCGAAATATTGCATAAAATCTTTTCATAAATCAAAACAATTAATTTTTAATTTACGAAAACAATTTTTGAACAATATTTTTAATGTACACTACTTACAGCGTCACGTGCCAAGCGCAACAAAGTGTGGGAGCGTCGTCTCATGAAGGGCTTCCAGGTGGCGCCAGTGCAAGTTGTCTACGCCGAAGATGCGAACTTCAATGTGAATGGCGAAGGCGAAATCAACGAAATCAAAATCGAGAAGGAGCCCTCGCGAGATCCCAATGAAACACCGCTCGAACGTTTCCGACGTGTGGCACGCACTGTGGCCGCACAATCGGCAACACACAAGTGGACCGTTGTGCTGCGTGGTGTAACCAAGAATTCACAGATTGGACGCTGCAGCAACTATCACGATGCGGACAATTTGCAACATCTTGGCAAGGCGATTGAAGAGGCGAAGCGGTGAGTAAATTGATTGAACGAATCTCACACGAACTGAAACTAAAATTCTCTATACTTACTGCACAGTCTCATCATGCTCAGTCCCACCTTTTCACGTTCAGGCATTGAGTCGCCCATACCGATCGAGTTCGAGGATGAGAAGACCTCAACACTACTAGATTTGCTCAATAAGATAAGTGAAGAGATCGATGATCACTATGATACACCACACGGCCGAACGGCTGAGATGAAAAAGCGCGAATTACTACGTGCCTTCCACCAACAACAAGCCCCCACCTATAAAGAGCAAACATTTCTGAAGCAAAACAAGCCGTCGAAATTGCAACCAGCGGAGCAACCACTGCTGACACGTGCCAAGACCGCGCCGGAAATAGAGCTCAATAAGGCCGGCAAACCACCGGCTTATAGCAATAATAAGATGAACAGCAACAGCGGCAAGCAACCTAGCAAGCCCAACAACGAATTGTCACTCTCCGCCTCATATTTAGCCAAGCAACAACAGTCCACGAAAGCGGCTGCACCAAAGGCGCAAGCACCTGGCAAAGCAATTAGCGCGACCACTAGTGGACCCAGCGGTTCGGTGAAGAAAGCAACTGCACCACAAGCGCCACCTAGCTACGTACACAGCAACATGAGCAAAGGCAGTGGCGCAATTGAAAGAACCGGCAGTCGTCACACGCCATTTTCTGTAGAGTTCGGTTACAGTGGACGTCGTCCAGGCTACACTGGACCTACCGGTAATACCAACTCCTTTGACATCGATGTGGTCGATTTGGATGATATAGATACGGATGGTGAACAGTACTTCCACACCAACGAGGACAATGTCTCCGACGTCAGTTCGATTGTCAATATTAGTCCCATGCAGCCAGCCGGTGGCGCAAGGCCAAAAGAACAGCGTGCCGAGTTAACGCGTGGCTTTAGCATCGAAAATGAGAAGCAGCCGAAGGCCACAAGACAGCAGTCGTCGGGTGGTAATAATAATAGTGGTAGCGGTAATCGTGCGCCACCACCGCCGGTGGATCGTAATGGCAAGCAATGGATGTAAGCGTTAGCATATTTCGATTAAAATTGCTGCAATATTTGGCTGAGGCAGTTTTAAGAAATTTGTGCGAAATCTTTAAATCTTTAAATAAATATATAAAGGAAATAAATAACTGAAAACAACTCAATTTAACACTTAAAATACAACACCACCGCTATGTCGTTGCCAAAACCGATAATTGTGTGCCTTTCTCCGTATTAGATAGCAACGAACGATGATACTCTCAGGCGTGCAGTTGAATTTTATGAAGTGAAATTTGCTGTTGCAATTAAAAGCAAATGTTTGTTAACAAAATGCAATAATAAATTGTTATTTAAATATCAACAAAACAATAAATATCGCCTTTTATTTCAATATACAATTCCAATTAATATTATTTACATGACAAGGTTGCGTATACGCACTGCTGCCTTCTGATTGCAGTTCAAACCAAAATATAACGAAAATTTAATTTTAATTTTTTATTGTCACCTATGCTAAGCAAACACAAGCTACTTTTATACAGCAAATATTTGAGGAATTAATTTAGAACAGAAATTTAGAAGTAACACCAGTGAGACTATTATCCAGCTGAAGAATTAGATATCTGAACATACTCGTACATAGTAGTCAAAACATACAAGATGCAGGAAGAACAAATTCAACTCTATTTTATGTATAAACATAAAATTTTGATAACTAAATTTTTCCTAGTCGTTCGGAAAGTTTCGGAGTAGTATCAAAATTTGTGCCAATTTGCCCCATACTCATTTTTTGAATGTGCAAACATGACAAGTGTGACAGCTAAATTGTTCAGTGTCTTTCGGATTTTTTCGGGGTAGCAAAAATATCAAAAGTTTACTGATATGATGCCAGTTTTGAAGTTAAGTAGAAGTTATTAAGTTGTTGAGTGATTCGGATTTTTTGAACTTTTTCGGAGTTACCAAAAACATGAAATTTTTTTTCTTAGTACACCAGTTTTCAAACTAAGCGAACATTATTTATTGTCTGTGATACATTCCTGAGTTTTTTGAGCGATTCGGAGTTGTGAGTCATTTTTGGAGTAACTAAAATACTAAATTTACATTTATAGTACACCAGTTTTTTAAATAAAGAAATATTTATTAACGCCTGTGAGTTTTGTGAGCCATTTGAATTTATGGGAGTTGACAAAGACATTAAATTTACATTCTTAAAGTACCAATTTTCAAGCTGAACGAACAATAATTATTGTTTGTGATAAATTCATGAGATTTGTGAGCGATTTGGGGTTTTTTGACTTTTTCGGAGTTACTAAAAATATTAAATTTACATTCGCAATACACCAGTTTACAGAGTGAGCTTAGACTGATTAATGTCTGTGATGTATTCGTGAATTTTGAGGGTGATTCGGAGTTTTCGGACTTTTTCGGAGCTACTAAAAACACTAAATTTACATTCGCAACACACCGGTTTACAGAGTGAGCACAAACTGATTAATGTCTGTGATGTATTCGTGAATTTTGAGGGTGATTCGGATTTTTCGGACTTTTTCGGAGTTACTAAAAACATTAAATTTACGACATATTACTGCCTAAGATGTATTCTCCGGTTTTCCGAAAATTCATTTATCAGTAACTTACAATTTATGTTCGTAATATGCTAATTTGGAAGTTAACATACATATTCATATGTAGTTAGGATAGATTTCAGTATATTACGGTTTTGGAGTACTTATCATTTTTAAGTAGTGAATACGGTTGTTGATCAATGGCATTTATTACGTTTTTGCCTTTAAATTCAGTCACAATCATGGTGCATTGCCATCGTGTAAGTCCAAGAATTGTTCTTCAAAAAATCCGGCCATTTCCTCATTTTCATTTTCATTCGAACGGACTCACGAGTGATTTCAAATTCTCTTTCTATCTCTCTAACACTTATCTGACGATTTTCAAGCGCCTTATTCTTCACTTTTTTAAGATTTTATGCAGTTGAAGAGGTCACAGGTCGTCCATGTATTCAACGATCTCTCAACCGTTTTTGAGGCTTTGTACCATTCATAGACTTCTGATTTTAATGAAATCACCGTTAGCCTTTTGCAATATTCAGTACGATGGCGAACACATGTCCTTAAGCAAAGTTTAGTTAAATATGTATGGATGTAAGCAGTTCATACCTCCTTTATCCCCAACATATAGGTATGTATTCATATGCTATGCTTTTTATACCTTAAAACCCTATTGTGCTTTTGCTGACATGGCGTTCAATTGTAATTGGCACTGGTTTGCAGAAAAAAATCATCAATGTATTTCCAAAATTTTTCTTTACAGTGCACATCGGTACATACTTATTCCTAAGAAGTCTACTTACTTCTAAAAATATATTTGTGTATTAAAAATATATATATATTTATATAGTATATATGTACATATATCGACTAATACGTATTTTATAGCAAAAACAAAAGCCGATCTAAATATATAATGAAATTTATTTCAGGAGAAAATTCTCTATATTAGCCAAATTGCAAATTTGTAAGGATTAACTCTAATCCTGGCTTAAACTGCGACTGAAACGAATCAAATGCTGCGAGAGTTGGCATATGAGTTCCATATACTATATATCTAGTTTATTTATGTAAATATGTATGCACACATACTTTTAAAAAGCTAAAATACTACTTGTTAGCCTTTCTTGCTGCCAAAATTCAGGCGACGAAATAAAATCCCTTAAATTGAGTAATTCAACATTCACAGTTTTAAAAGCGTTAAAAAGAGATTTTAGTTGCAAAAGGGTTGAGATTTGTTAGTGAAATTGCAAATGGATTTAAAATAGAAGCCAAAGTTATGGCGTTTATTTAATAAAACTCGAAGATTTGTTTGCGACAAAATAAGTTGGCTAGGAAGAGATAGGAGAATTTTAAGGGATACAATGCTTTTCTATTTTTCATTTGTGTAGTCTATCTGTCAAAAAATCCCATACTAAAATTTTAAATAGACATTTCACAACTGTTTTCAGTTATAGTATTCTAAAATGTATCTAATCGGCTCAAGCAGCTTTATCAGTTTATCTTTACACCCATTTTGCGCGAAACACAATTGTTCGTATTTTGAACTGTTTAATCTTTAATTACTACAAAGCTACAGTTCTCTGAGTATCTTTCCGTCTGTCCGTATGTACGCGAACTAGTCTCTCAGCTGCAGTTTCTCTTAAGGCTGCCTTTTCTCTAGTTTGGTACTGTTTTAGAGTAGTGGTTAAAAGAAGGAGAGGTACTTCTACGAAAGGCAGTTCCGTATCCTCATCTTGACCATCATTGTTTTGTTGTGTTTTTTCTTATTATTGTTTTTTCGTTGATTTGGTGTTGTTGTGGTGTGGAAAGTTCATTTTATTCTAATGGGCAAGCCACTATCTCCGCGCATTGTAACAGATGCGCCATATGAATTCCATATGAGACTACGCGAGGGTTTACAAAAGTCCTTATGGAAGCTTATGTTCAAAGTCAGGTTCGGGCACTAATCAACTGAACCTGTATGGCCAAAAATATAGCGACGTGTTTTAATGTACTTGACGACTTGCCAGGGCTTTAACGAGTTGAAAGTGAGAACAATATTAGCCTGCCAGCCCTTTCGGTGAGATGTCATTCTTAGCTGACTCAATACAGGTCTTTCTGGCCTCGATTCTGTGCTGGTCGCTGTGTGATCCAATGTCGCTTTGTTGCCTTCCTCTCATAATTAGGTGCTCTCTCGGTGCAACACCGGTTGGTGTTGTGAACGCTTCTTTGAAAGCGAACCTATGTGTCTGGAAATGGGTCCATCTTGGAAATCTTAGTGCGTACATGAATCACTTAGAATGTCGATTCTCAAAGTTAAAAGAAAGTAATATAACGATATATTTTTTCCGATTTTTTTCCAAACTTTACACATAAAAAATGACAAAAACAGCATCAAAGCACTCAAATATGAAATCATTATCTGCTAGAACCACAGCTTCAATGTGAATGACCTTTGAAAATTTATCTGCACTGGCACAATATTCTATTTGCATTTCACGTATAAAGAAAAATTGATGAATTATATATGTAGATGTATAGTTGAATGCACACATACACACACATACAAAGCGCCTTTAAATTTGATTTGTCCGTTATGCCACTGAAATGGTCGGTTTTCTAAGCCAAAGGACAAAGCAGTTGATAAAATTTATTTTCTTTTTTGCTGATCAGAAGTCACTCAGTTGATTTAGCAGCCAAAATATTGTTGCTACATACACATACACACACACAGTCAAGCATATACATAAATGCATATATAAAATTTTGGGCTATCACAGTCTCCACTTTGTTTGCTGAGTGCTTGTCATCGTTGAAAATTCTTTTTATTATTATTTTCTTTTCAAGATTTTACATTCATCATTTTCAATTTCAGTAATTCTCATGATGAATTCTCAGCTCATGCCTTGCATATAAAATAAACGGGATTCGAGGAAAGGCAGTTGAATGGCAAGAAATGCGACACCAGACACACGTATGGGAAGAAGCGCACTGAGAGAGATGGAGAGGAGGCGAGATGTACTTATATATATGTATGCGCGTGAGATTGTTTTTATGTATATATGTATGTTAATATGCTGATATGTTTATATGCGTATATATGTACCATACATATACATATGTGCAGGAGCAGACGTTGTCATAAGGAGATATTTCACTCAACTGCTTTTTCTTCGCATGAATAATGCTTGTATTTGTTGATTTTATTGCTGTGTGCGCGTGTGTGTATGTAAATTATTGTCCCGAAAATGCCGTAATAAAAGCTTTAACTGTTGGTATAAGTAATATTTATGCCCTTGACAGCCGACACGTTCCGAGTGATATTTACTTATACAAACACAACTTAATAGTTTATGACATTTAGGTGAAGCATATTTTTAGGCGCTTTGCTTTGGCTACGTATGCTTCTATAGTCGTATAGATTAAATTGATGGATCTTTACAAACATTTAGGCAATAGTGATAAATTTTTGGCATGCGATATAGCTACTTATATTAGGGCAGACCTATCATATTTTTAGTCAAAAATTAATCTAGGTGTATACACAGAGAGAAAAGGCTATATACAGGACCGTACCTTTAGTTTCATTTCAAAAGTTGTCGGTGGTTTCTCCCATAAAAAATTTTAAAACTTTTTTTCATTTAAAATTATGCATCTTTCGAACCTTTTAAGCAAAAGTTTTTCAGAGCACGTATTTTTTAAAGTATAAAGTTTAAAAAAAAATACCAAACATTTTTATATTAGTGTGACCTTTCTACTCACAATTTTTTACATTTAAATGCTTTAAAAATTGAAGTATTGAAAAATAATTTTAGTGATTTTTGATTCATATTTAACAAAGATTTAAATGCCATTGTAATGTGCTCACCCTAATATAAACGAAAGTATATATAAAGCTTATTTATTAAATTTATAACTCTATAGTGGTTGTATGTGCATGTATATTTACATATAATGAATATATTGCTCAGAGCTGCCTGTTTCAGATTTTTTTTAATCGATTTGGCAGTTGGACATAAAAGTTTACTGTTATGGGATTGGTTAGAAATGATTGAGTACATTTAACCAATTATCAATAAACAACTAAAGAAAAAATGTTTTTTATATTTTAAGCTAAGGTATATTTGTCTGCCTTAAAATTGCTAAAGAATATAGTATTTGTATGCATTGAATCCAAGACGAAGCGCCTAAACACTATATGAGCACACTCGAAAGTTGCTCCCTTGAATACAGTATAGGTCAGCGTCATTAACTTTGGTTCTCTCTCACATCACGCAATAAACTTATTGAGACACTTTTGACCAATATGTTCTACTTATATAAGGTTTTCCATTGAAAGCTACAAAAGTAGACCGATTTGGATCAAAAAACGACGTCATATCTTTCCTCGCTCTTTTGAAATTTCTCTTCAGTAAGGTGGAAAGATATACGATTCAACGAGTCGAAATTATTAAAATTTACGACTGAATTTCAGAAGCCTCAACTGTAAGAGCGCTACAATTAGGGTCGGTCATAATCGTCCAGTCAGATAAATAATTGAGCGTCTAGTGGGAAAATTTAATTCCACAGACACAGTACAAAAATTTCCTGTACCACTGAGGTAAAGAAGTAGTATCGAGAATAATACTGCCGCTAGCGCATCAATTGAGAACGACCCAAAACAGTCCCTCACCCGTCGTTCTCAAACGTTGGGCATCTCTGTGACGTCGTTGTGGCGAGTTTTGCGAATTGACGTAAGAAGTGAAGGTGCCTGATCATCAGAATCGTCGCATGTTCGTGATTTTGGCTGAGCAACAACTTGAAAATGATCCGGATTTTCATCGAAGAATCATGTTCAGGAATGAGACTAATTTCTGGCTGAATGGCTTCGTCAATAAGAAAAATATGCGTTATTGGTCAGACGGCAATTCACATGTAGTCCATGAATCTCTATTGCATTCCGAAAAAATTACGGTTTGCTGCGGTTTATGGGTCGGCGGCGTCGTTGGGCCGTACTTCTTCCGTGATCAGGACAGGCACGTTACTGTGAATAGTAAACGCCACTATCACAATCGATTTATTGAAAACTAAATTTATTTAAAACAAAAACTGTTGTTGCCCTTTTAGTGAAAACCCGTTATTTGCTGTATAGCTAGCTGTTAAGATTGAGTTCTACGTATTCAGCCTAGAGCCGGAAGTAAGATTTATTAACCGATTTCCGCAATTCTCCATAGGATTTGACAGTAGTTTTGCAGTATTCTACTCTATATATATTGAGGAATGTCTATCATAATGATATTCTGGAAATCTAAGCAATCGAGTCCAAGAGACCATATTAACGGAGTTACTAAAAATTTTGCAATCTCTTCCACTGTACTTATAAGAAACCTACTCTGGTTTCATTGGTTATTGTCAGAGTAAAGCGAGTATAAAAGTTGTGCTCAGTAAAGCTTTAGGTTAACTTAAGTCAGGTTTTATGGCTGATTCAAAGGTCGCACTGGTACTACGATATGCAGACCTTTTTGAAGCCAAAACTCCAGTGTTTTTTGATCATAAATACAAGTCAGCAAAGCGCGTTGTGTTTAATATAAATTGGCTTATGCGTATAATTTCTATTCCCACCAGTTCCCAGTTCTTCTGTAGCTGGCTTCAGGAAATGACCTGTTGGTAGCTTGCCAACTAAGGAGATGCCAGTCTTCCTAAGGAAAAAGAGCTCACTGGGTCTCTCTTGAGTTTTTTACGATCGACATTTGGGTCTGCGTAACCTGAATGGATCCGAATTTTTATCCGGCTAAGGACTATTAAAAAAGCAGCATTTTTCCAAATTATTTCAGGAATATTTTCTGTCACTATAAGAACAACACGATGAGGACAGACTTCTTGTGGGCAAAGAGCTCCCTGGTTTTCTTAAGATCGATCTGAAGCGAAAAGGTTCTGGTGAGAGCGCCAATGGTAGCTCAGCGCCAATGTGCCTCGAAGTCCAGCTATCCAGTAATAGAAAACGCGAGGATTGGGAAACATCGACCGACTAGTATCGGAGCTAGAGTACCTTTTCATTCCAGCCAATCAGCTTTACAGTTGACTGCGATTCGCTGTGAGCTGATACCCAAGCTAGTCTTATCACAAAATGGTTTTATGTCACTATAAGTTACGTTATCTTTTAGACTCTGGTCTTATCTCCAACGTCCTGCCTTCTTTTCAGTCCTTATAAAAGATTTAATACCAAGTATTCTCATATCAACTTTATATTAATTGAAATAACACTTAATTATTAAAGTTTGCCTTTATTGCAGCTCCACCAACATTTCTGCAAATTATTTTTTCTACTTTAATTATTCGTTCAAATTACGGCTATCACCAAATCGCTTAGTAAATGAAACCAGCAATCAGTAAATATATAAATATGTTGCAAATACAGCCGCATAAACCGTCACCAACGCAAATCAGCAAGTGAACCTGCGAGCGCGAATAGCTCTGGAAGCTCATGCCCCAAAGCTTTAAAGCAATGTGTTGAGCATTAAAGCATTTACAGTCAATCAAATATTTTCTGAGTGGCGGATGTTTATATGTTAATATAATTCATTGCCGACGGCGACTGTAATCAAATGAAAATAAAATAATTTTGAGCAAAAAAACGGACAAATTAACCCAGTAGGAAAGTTTGAGAGCTTTTAATATGATGCGTAGAGCAGTTGAATCTATCACATTTAGTCAGAGAATAAATTTAGTTATATGCATATTTTGGAAGGATTTTAATTATAATAGTTTAATTCTTTTTGTACAGATAGGGGATTTAATTACTAAAATTTAGTCTATAAAGATACTTACTGAGTTCAGATATACGATTCTACGAAAAAACGCTTATTCAACAAAGATAATTTAGCAATTTTAGTTTAACGTTCGGAGATTTGACGAACTTTGATTATAATTTACCTCACTTAACTTATTTTCAAAAATAATAATTAAAGCTAAAGGAATTGTAGCCATAAGTTTATGTCGTCTTAGAGCCAAATGTGATTTGTCTAACGAATTTGTATACTAAGACGGGATGCCATTAGGCCGTAGATGACCCAGAGCTTCAGTCAATGAAACTAAAACTAAGAAACAATATCATATCTTGTCTGAATTTGGAGTGCAGAGTAGAGCTCCCATGGAGTGCTGTATCCGATTTTGTCAAATTAGCATGGCCAAAACCGATTCCTTAACATAGAACTCAATAAGCTCACGATTTCCGGTTTTAGACTACGTATCCTCTGTTTGGCTAAAAAAGACATCCATTTGAAGGCGAATTACCCCTCCTGACAGTTTCGCTTTGGGTTTAGAAAAAACCTCCCACTGAAATCGACACAACAGCCCCGGTTCACAGATCCCATTTTTGATGAAGACTACTGCAAACTCTCGCCTACAGTTGCTACTTCGAACTGAGTAGGCGATTGAGAAGTAAAGTCCTCTCTGGGCCAACAAGTACCGACTTCTAGGAGTCAGTCATCATTTATACAGTTCAGAGAACTACGAGACAGTGACTATGCTGGCTAAGGCATGTCGTCCGTATAGATGAAAACATTACAGGTCAGAGGGTATTTGACGCAATATCTCCCGGGTGAAGCAAAGCAATTTGAAAGACCAAGTGGAGAAGAACCTGGCTGCACTTGAATTCTCCAATTGGTGCCAATCAGAGAAAGCAAAGAACAATGTCGAAAAAATACTCTTTATTTTTTTTATGTTCAAGTTTTCCTTTTGGGTTACTTGATTGGCGCTGATCCGTGTTGTCCCTTGTCATTTCAAAGAAAAAAATACTCTCACTCTCTCGGGAGCCTATTAGCTCATTTAGTGTGTTATGTTGCTGTGTGTTTTACTAATTCCCCGTTATGCATATAAATTTAAATGCTCGCATTCCTACATAATATATTTATTTTGTATATGTAAAGCGGCAGAGTAAATATTTGTTGTTTAGCTTTCACTGCTTCCGGCTGAATTTTTTGTTCTACCGTGTACGGCATATTTAAATTGATATTTATTTTTGACCAGCCGCTCGCCTCGCTCTTCTGCATGTCAGCTGTGACTTTCAGTCTCGTTGCCATATGTGCTTGTTTGTAGCATTGTTTATGCGCTCGTTTTTTGTTTTGGCTAATTTTTTTATGTCGCTCGTAAATTCCCGTTATGCCGTCAAAATAAAATAACATTAGACTGGTCGGCACGTCGGCAAATCTATTAAAAAATTCAAATATTTATTTATGCGCGTCCATTACCGTTTATTTACTCACTCCACTGCGCGTTTGGGGGCGAGTACCATTGTCTCTGTTGCTGATTGCCTGCTTTCACTTTCCATTTGCCTGCAGACATGCTTGCAGAAAAAGTTCGGCCGTTGGGGATAGTTAAGTATGTATGCAAGGAGAGACAGTAATGAGGTCCACATACTTACTTTTTGTTGTATTTGGTTTCTCTGATGACCGGATGTTAATGTGCAAAGTGAGCTTTTTATAGTCAGCAATACCAATTAGGTGGCTGTCACTGTGAGTTTAATGTCTAATTTAGATTATGAGGTAGAATTAAAATATTTAATTGCTAGTTCTTTTTTTTTTGAGAATTTGTGATTCCTATAGTACGACCTATATTTATGAAATTTCTTCATTTTATTCTTATATTTCATTATTACTTAACTTTTGAGAACTTTTGATAGAAACTGGTAGTTATCAGGTTCAATTTTGGTTGCTAAGTAGGACAGTTTCAGAGCGGTAGAAGAAAATGAGTCTCTTCTCCTCCTATTGCCTTTCAGTTTGTATGTATGAGTTGCTTCTGATTGCTGTATTTGTACCTATAGACCCCAGATATTCCTTATTAAAATGCATTACCTCAATCCTAACCACTTCGATAGATTCTCCAAAGATATTTCATTTTCAGACAGGCATTTGGAGAAAAAGTGATAAGCTTTAGGAGAGACAATGACGCCATCCACCATTCAGCTTTGCCCAATAGCATCCATCAACATATTTAGTCGCACCGCGTGCGTATCGATTGAACAATCTCCAATCAGAATACCTACAATTGCGGCGAGTTTGCCTGACTACGTGCAAGTGGTTCAGAGGACCTCTTAGTTTTCATTTATTTTATTGGCTGCGGGCTAGAAGGCTGAGCTCACTGGAGGTCCAAAGGTTCAACACCTAAACAAGATCATCAGAAAACCGTCTAATCGTATGAAATTGGAGCAAGGGTGAAGTGCTATCAAACTCAACGGCTTTGCTGTTTCTGGCAATTTCGCTGTGACCGGGCACCAATACAAGTCTGATATAGAAAAAGCTTGCTTATGAGTTCAAGAATTCTTTGACTACTTTTGGGTACACAGTGGGCGATTCACCAACCACTCATCCTCTTAACATCAAATCATCAGGTGTTACTGTTGCTCTTTTCCAACAACTCACGGTTCTGACAGATAGACTTTTATAAGCAGTCAAGCAATATATTGATCTCCTAAAAATTATATAGTGTCTATCATTAATTGCTTGACAGCATCTCAGCAAAGTTTATCAAACTGTTTTGTCTAAAAAATGAACACGCGATATATGGAGATCAGGTTGCACATGTAAGATAAATCCTTTTCCAGACAGATAATATATTTGCGATAAGTCCACTTTAAGAGCACGCAAACCTCATCATATGCAGGGAGCTGAAATATTTCTTCTTATTCTTAAGAGCAGCTGGCTCTCTATAAGAGACCGTGTCTGACCAGTGCTTAAGTGACTCTCACGCCTCAATGTGATGTAAATTGGAAGCTAGCTCAGCTGACTCTATATAAGAAACGCAGACACCGTGCCTGGCCAGTTCTTAGGAGATTCTCGCGTTGCGATGTGATGTGATTTAAGAGTCATGCGGTGACTTCAGAGGAATCTGGCTTCTTAGGTAACCCAAGCGTTACGTTGTGATGCGTTTTGGAAGTCACAAGGTGACTTTAGGGGAAGTTGACAGTCAGCTGAATCTACATAAGAAACGCAGGCCCCATGCCTGGCCAGGTGACTCTCGCAGTGTATTGTGATATGATTTAAGAGTCATGCACTGACCTCTGGGGAAGTTGGCTGTCAGCTGGCTCTATATACGAAATGCAGGTAGCCTAAAACCCTGAATTTGAAATATTTCTGTTTTCAATGTATTGATTTACAACTAAAAGGTGTTCTTCTAAAGGCGCAAGTTTAAAGGATAATCATTCTAAGGCCATCGACAGATATGTGGCGCGTAAATTTTTTCAAGCTGGTTTAGAAGACGATACTCGATGTAAAGAGATTAGTCTACGTCTGGACATCAGCTTTTCCCATTTCTCATCTGTACCATCCTTCTTTCTACGCTGGTCTGCTCTGAAGGCATTGTTCCTTAGGGGTATGCATCAATCTTCTTTTTGACCGCGTGACAGACAACCAATAAAGGTGACTACCAGTTTTAGGGAACTGATAGCGGCTCTGAGTGTGGGTCCATTTAACTATGAAACTTCCGCAAAAATATAGTGAGTATAAGATGGTTTTAGGAGGTGAAGGGAGGTCGGAACCGACATCCAGATCTGTTCCTTGCAACGTAGGGCCTGCACAGATAGGAGCGTCACCCGCCAAGGCCAAACTAAAAGGCGCGGTGTAGCTTCTCCCTCGAGTATATATAGGTTAGCCACAGTAAGGAAGAAAAAGACGGAGAAAGTTCGTAGAAACCAAATGACAATGCTAGGAAAACTATATGTGGCGGAGTCGCCAGTGCCAGCAAAGGAACTTCTGCTCGAGATATGGGCAACACTGTGAAAACAAAGGCAACAAACGCGAAACGGGAAATGTTGGAAGAGAATAATGTTAAGGACTTTCTATGAGCCTCAAAGGTTGCAGCAGATCCAAGCCCGCTATGACTTGTCGCTTGAGGTACTTCAACTGATTATTCCTTTCCATTTTTGCCACATACATATAGTGTTAAGTTCGCATGTTTGATGTTTGTAACACACAAGAGGAAACGTCCGATACTCTATAAAATATATATATGCGAACTACTTGGTCCTTGGGGTTTTGAGATATCGATCGGAAATTTTCTACACTTTGTTTCTTACCGAAAAACTGCTTATTTGTAGAAACCGCCGATATCGGTCCACTCACTAGCACCCGGTAGTTTATTGGACTTCAACAATGCACTGGGGCGAAATGAGTCTATGTGATTTAGGAGAGGGCGCAACAGACCTAAGGTCGCTTTGCATTCCTCATCTATCAATTTAATCTAATCCAATCATATTGCTACCATGCAAACTAATCGATATGATCAAGTTAAACTTGAGCCTGTGAATAAAATAAAATACAATTTTCTCTTTTAAAAATTAATAATTTTATTCTATGTATTTTCTTTTATTCTTCATATTTATTGGTTGTTTTTTTATTACATCGAAATTATTATTTTTTATTTATTATGAATATTTTTATAACTTTTTTTAATCCATTTAATATGCTCTCTCACTTTCTTCTTTTTTAACCATTATTGTATTACAGCTTAACTGTTTTGCTCATTAGCTTACTAATAGACAATTGCTTCGTATTTTCTCTACAATTCATTTATTTTTTATATTCATATTTCTTAAGAATCTCTAATTTACTTAATTATAAATCTATGTATCTACATATATTCGTTTATTTCTCTATATACATTTCATATTTGAACTTTTTTTTATTTAGTTCAAAGTTTTCGAAATAGTTATTCGAACTCCAATACTAACACACACGCAAATTAGAATCTTCGAAGACTTTTCTTCAACAGAAAACTAATTTATACTTTAAATGAGAAAAGAAAACAACTATCTTTATTGTTGGCCAGCGTCTTTAAAATGAAACTCTATAAGAACAACAAAGCGGCGGAAGCCAATGGATTGCCGGTCGAGCTATTCAAACACGGCGGCGAAGAACTGATAAGGAGCATGCATCAGCTTCTTTGTAGAATATGGTCGGACGAAAGATTGTCCAACGTTTGGAATTTAAGTGTGCTCTACCCAATCCACAAACAGGGAGACCCCACAGCCTTCTATCGTATAAGGTTCGATCGAGCGTATTGTGGGAAAGATTAGAGGCGACCGTCAACAAACAGATTGGACCTTATTCCTGTGGCTTTAGACCTGGCAAATCAACAACCGACCAGATATTCATCTTGCGCCAAATTTTACAAAAGACCCGTGAAAGGAGAATCGACACACACAACTTTTTTCCCGTGCGCTGTTAAAGAAATTGGAGCTGTATAATAAATCCATGAAGGGAAAAGTCATGCACGCTTATAGAGGTTCTGTGTCCACCTCGGAAGTTGGGGAAAAATATATTTGTGTTATTGAGCTTTAGGGTATGTCTGACAAAGGTTTAAAATAAGATGGGCGAGATATGTTTTCTTAACGAAGTTTATCAAAACAGAGCAACTGAAGTAAACTACTTCCAGGCATTCAAATGCTAAAACAGGTACGCCAAGGTGTGCCTATCATAGCCTTGGTCCACCATCATTGTGAGAGACACACTTTTCTGTTTTCATCCACAGTACGCTGTAAGTTTTCATTGACCGTTAAGCCTTACCTACAAGCCTTACGCTACGGACCAAGCGTCTTATGTCATCTCTAACTTACACGCTATGCTAACGGTAAACCCATAAACGTAAGTAAAACGCTTAACTCAAACTGTTAACGCTCGTACGCACTTTTACAGCAAAAATATTTACAGCGCTCAACTAACCACTAATTAACCGCTACTTAGCTTAGATTTAGCTTGTATGACTAGATTATTACTTAACGCTTTCCCTGCTCATTTACTTTCTACTGCTAATACTTCAACTTACTAACTAACTTTTCTGCTATTTCCGCTGTCTCCACTGCCGCTTACATACTACAAAAACTGCGCCACCGCACCAGCGCTGCTGCGACGCGCCAACAAACGTCGCCACTATCAATCATTGGCCAACTTCAGTCGCACCGCAATCCGTTTGCACTTCCACATTAGCTGTGTCTCCAGTATGCTGAAAGACATCGCAACCAAGACCAGACCCAGCAGGAGATAGGCGCAACAAGCGAAGAGCTGCACATGCGGTCCGTGGAAGGTGCGTTCGGGCATGAAGTCGCCATAGCCGATGGTGGTCAAGGTGACAAAGCAAAAGTAGGCGCCATCCACAATGGACCAATTCTCCCAGAAGGCGAAAATCACAGTGCCCAAGCATATGTAGCAGATGAGTATGAGCAGCACTATGCTGATGGGCACCTGTGCGCCAGTCTCCTCCGTCTCGGCGTCGGCATTCGAGGCGGTTTCGTCGTCCTCAGCTTCGTCGGCAGTCGCATCGGTATCACAGTAGGCAGTCTGTTCATCTGGTTTCGTGTGTTTGCTGACTTTGTTGAGTTTTGTTAAGCGGAACTGTTCGCCAGTTGTGGCGTCACGTTGCATGTATGCCGCTTCCGCGTCCGCCTCCTCATCGTCGGATGTCTCGGTGGCTGTGTCGCCATAACAGCTGCTCGATTTCCCACTTCGGTGGCTTGTTGTGTGCATGTTGCAGCCGGCGCGTCGTGTTGCGGCATATGTGGTTGATTTACGTGCCGCCGCATTGCGTTGGAAGGTGTTTAGTGTGTGCCGATGAAAGGAGGCTGCCGTGGCATTCAAAAGACTGCGCGCGCCTCGCTGCTCTTCGTCTGTGCTGCCGGCGGTGCTGCGTGCGTTGATGGCGCCGCTGCTGCCTGAGATGAGTGGTACGCGTGATGGTGTGCCGTGTGGGCAGTTGCTGAAAGAAAGTAAAAGTAGGAGAAATATTTAGATTTTAGTTTTTACAGTTAGAATTTTTTGAAATAATTTTTGAGTTAATGTTTGCTTTCGAAAGTATCCTTAAGCTCATAACAGTTTGCAGTAGCTTTCAATCCACTCTCTCTCTCTCTCTATCTCTCGGTTCCCTTCATTCATTCGCTTTACATAGCTGTTAATACATTCATTTGCTTTTCATGACCTAAATGCATTAGACGCAGCTTGGCATAATTTTGGTGAGTATAAGACAAAGTTGTAAGCCTCTTATGCGAACCCTCTACTGTTGCAAGCCACACATTTTTGTAATCAAGCTTATATTTACACAGAATTTTCGGGGTGTACATCCCGTTACGGCCACTATAATTGTATTCGTTTACTTTCTCATAACGGTTGGAATATTCGGGAATTTTATTAAAACATATTTGTGTATGAGAACTTCTAAGTAACAAATAGAAAATATAAAAGTTAGACAGAGTTGCCACCAGTTTTGAAATTTTTTACCCAATAGTATAAAATAAAGTCATTAATACTAAATAATCCGCAACACAAAGTAATTTAGGAAAATTGGACTTAAAATTAAACTAGAGTTGCCACATATTTCAAAAAATTTTTTGTTACAATTACTTTTTAAGTATGATAATTTGATTATTTTGAATTTTTTGAAATATACCGGATTTTTAACAGATAAAAAAGTTATTGTGGATGGTTGCCACTTAATTGTAAACAATGGGTTCATTCTATTAAGAGCTCGTGTTATTTACTACTATAGAATAAACTAATTACTACGAAATAAGCAGAAACTAGGAGTTGAATATTGCATTTCAGAATAAACTAGGGTTGCCACCTGTTTCAAAATGATTTGTTCTATAAAAACTTTGTATGTAAAGACTTTTAAGAAAATTAAACTGGAAAATAGTTTCTGTCTGCACAATTAAACACTACTAATAAAAGATATTGTTGTGTAGGGTTGCCACTTATTTGAAGAACTGTACTTAATAAATAACGAATTACTTATCATCTATTAATAAACAAGGCTCAACAAAAATGCATTTAAAGAAGTTATACTTGAAATTAATTTTCGGAGGGTGGCCACCTCTTTTAACTCATTATACTGGATAATATAAATTGTCAATTTGAAAGAGTTAAAAAAAAAACTACATGTAAAAAGAGTTTAGAATTGAGAAATTAACCAGCGCTAATAAAAGCTGACAAAATTTTCAAAATAAATTAACTAAACAGCGTTTTTAAAAGCTTAACATATTGCAGTGGAGAGTTGCCACTTGTTGTAAAAAAATTTATTTTATACATAACGAGCGCCTAAGCACTTACGCCAAATAAGCACCAAAAAAAAAAAAAAAAAAATGAAAATCAAGAAAATTAGCCTAAAATATATATTCACGCAGAGTTGCCACTTGTTTTAAATTAATTTATGCATTTATGATCAGTTAGTGACAATATAATAAGTCGTAAGCTAGAGTTGTTCGGAAAAAATTTTCATAAATTTAATTTTTCGAAAGTTGCCACCTGTTTAAATTATTTTGGATGAATGACTTTACTGGGTATACGTATTTTGACAAATTGGTTGCTTTTTCGAAGTACTATGTTAAATTTAATAAACAAATCAATTATTAAAAATGAAAAATTTAAATTGAATAAGATTAAGAAACCTCACGGACATAATATTTTTGAAATGTTACCACCTATTTGAATTAAATTTGATCAAAGAAATATTAGCTTACAAAATTAACATTGAATTTATGGAACTGAAAAAATATTTGTATTGGATCAATTTATGAGAGAGGTGTTGCCACATGTTTGAAAAATATTAGATTAAAACATTAAGTTAATTGAATCGAATAGAAAATAAAATATCAATAGTTTTAAGAGAAAACATTGAGATGCTAATTTCAAAGAGCTGCCACCTATTTACATTTATTGACTCAAATGAATTGGCTGAAAAAAATTAAATATTACTTAATGCACATTGAAACTGCAGAGGCTAAAGAAAAATATATTTTTGGTTCAATTTTGAGAAAAGTGTAACCACACTTTTCAAAAATTTTAGATTAAAATAATTAAGTTAATTGAAACGAATCGGAAAACAAAACTCAAAAAGTTTTAAGAAAAAACACCGAAATAATATTTTTGAGGAGCTGCCACCTGTTTAAATTTTTTACTCGAATAAATTAAATTTTTTTTACAAGTAAATTGAATATGAAGAACGGTTTAGAAATTAGAACTAAATAGCTAAAAAAACACGATATATGTACATATTATTTTTGAAGTGCTGCCACTTTTTCGCATATTTCGACTAGAAAAAACCTGAAAAAATAAACGAAATATTACAATTGACTATTGAAACTACAAAAGATGAAGAAATATTTCTGTGTTAAAAATTTTTGAAAAAAGTGTTGCCACCTTATTAAACAATATATGATTAAAATTAAAGAAAAAACGAATACTGGGTGCCACAAATTAAAAATTAAGAAATTTAAGCAAACACACAGTAGATATATTGTATAAGGGTTGCCAGATGGTAAAAATAATTTTAAACAAAATTATAAAATAAATTAAATTAAATGTGTGTGAAAAACATTGGATGTAGTCTAATATATGTAAATAATACAGAACATGAAGAAACAATTCTGTAAGTTTTGAAAAAAGTGTTGCCACAAATTTAAAAAAATATTATATTATATTAACAGAGAAAATTGAACACTGCGAGTCAGAAACAAAAAATTAAAAAATTTAAGCAAGAACACAGTAGTAATATTAATTGAGCGTTGCCAGCTGTTAAAAGAAAATGTTTAAAAAAATTATTTTAAAAACTCAATTAATTGTGTGAAATATCGCATGAATAATATAATATTATTTTTTTTTTTTCAAATTCCATTACAATGATTATTTGAGGAAAGTGCTGCCACATATGTAATAAAAAAAAAAATTAATTAAATTTTCAATGTAAATGAAATATTTGAAATCTAGTTTATCCACTTAAACAAGAACGCGGTAGTTCAATTAAATTTCACAAAAAAAAATTGTAAATTGGGAAGGGTGTTGCCACATATTAAAAAAAAATAATAATTTTTAAAGTAAGTGAACTATTGCGAAACGAGATTACCATTTTAAGCAAGAACACATTAGTAATATTTTTTAAGGGTTGCCATCTTTCAAAAAAAATTATTTGGAAATTGTAAAATTTTAAAAATATTTGAAGTGGTGTCTATCCTAATACAGATTTTTAACGTCTGAAAGTTAAATTGAATTCTTAATTTGTGCACAATCTTCATCGTATCATTTCCCTTTTAAAATTACACCAAAACTGCAACAATTTATTTTCGTTATCTCTCTAACTATCATTTCCACACCGTTTTTACCCACCGAAAACTAAACCCTTTCAGCTCTTAATCATCCCTTCCTTAGTACGTTTTTTTAAAACTTGCTGCCTCTACTGTCCATTGCATAAGCAACCCTTTACCATTTACTATATTTGCATGCCTTGTGAACCCCTTTTTCTTTAAGCTGCCTACACTAATCACTTCATCCGTTTTTACATATGTACACCCAATTGCTTTTTCATTTGTTTTATTGAGCATTCAATTTATCTTGTTTTTCATTTGCCTGCCAAGCCCTATGATCGCATCGTTGTGCTCAATTTAATATCTAAACAATCACAAAACGAAATAGTCATTTACAGTCCGTTCCTAACCCTTGCGACGGTCGCAATTCCACCATGGCCACCGACCGCACATGGCGTATACGTGACATTTTGCTAAACCACATATATGCTTTCTTAACACTGCCACATACACCAACACATGCACATAGATGACAAAATGTGCCTTTGCCTTTACTACTTTTGTTTGGTCTCAGCTTTTGCTTAGCACAGCAATTTGCATAGTTTTCGGCTTTTGAGCTTGGCATGCGCACAAACACACAGACTCAATCTGGTACTGTTGTATGTGTTTGTTGGTGTGTTGTGCGCTGTATTGACTTTTGAAATTGCTGCTTGTCATCATCGCAGTTCTCGCTTATTTTCGGCATGATTTATGATGTTGAAAATCAAAATGTTATTATGCTTGTTGTGACTGGCGTTTGCGGTTGATAGCTTTATTTTCAAATAAATTATAACTACAATACAGCGTGGTAGAGTTTGGCAGGATATTAAGGATTTATTCAATAAGAAAGACTATATTTATATGCGCAGTTATGAGGAAATACATTTCTTTTTATGAATAAAATGAAACTGCTGATAGATTTTGAAGTGCAAACTGCTCTAAGCAAGGAAAGATTACATTTTTCAGCTTTTTTGAGATTTTGATTGGTCAGTTTGTATGGCAGCTTTATGTTATAGTTGATCGATCTCAACCATTTCTTTATATATTCTACTGTTGGCTAAAATATTAATCTGTGCCAAATTTCGCGATTATATCTTGTCAAATAAAAAAGTTTTCCTTACAGGAGCGTGATTTTGTTCGGTCAGTTTGTATAGCAGCTATATGTTATAGTTGACCGATGTCAATAATTTCTTTGGAGATTATTGCTCTTATGAATATAATAATCTATGTCAAATTTTGTTAAGATCGCTTGTCAAATAAAAAAGTTTTTCATATAAGAACTTGATTTTTTATCGTTCAGGTTATTGGACAGTTATATGTTATAGTACACCGATCTGATTATAATATCGGGAGATTAAATCGTTGCTTTAAATAGTAAGCTATGCCAAATTTTGTGAAGATATCTTTTTAAATGAAAAAGTTTTCCATACAAAGACATGATTTTCATTGTTCGGTTTGTATGGGAGCTATATGTTATACTGGACCAATTTGACCAATATCTCCGGAGATTATAGCATTGCTTTTTAAAATGGGCTATGCTAAATTTTGTAAAGACATCTTGTCAAATAAAAAAGTTTTTCTTACAAGAACTTAATTTTCATCGTTGAGTTTGTATGACAGCTATATGCTTTAGTGGTCCGGTAACGGCGATTCCAATAAATGTGCAGCTACTTAATGATAAAACAACGTGTACGAAATTTAAATATTCAGATTTTAAAAACTGAGGTACTAGTTCGTAGGCAGACTGATTATTCGGAAAGGTTATACCCGTCAAGCATAGTTTCAGTCCAACGAATCACTCTAGAGATTGGCTAGAATAAATGCCTGCAGCGATTATGGTAGTAGAAGATACATATATTACTTCAAAATCCTGCTTCTATCAGGAAGATAGACAGCCACTTCAACAGCAGCGTGGGAATACCTACACTGAGCTCGCTTACTGTACGTTTAATAGTAGACTAGTAGGACCGGTCCTTACTATAGATGGCATCAAGTCGTTGTAGTCGTTAGCAGAATCATTTGGCTGCCTGGTCTACTCGCTGTAAGCTTTTGAGATCACATGAGATGACAGCCCTGTCCCAATTACATTGGATAATTATGAGCTGGATCTTCGTTGTCATTTTGCGTTCCAGCGCTTCAACTATGGATATCGTGTCAGCTTAACAAGTATTGGTCAATAATAAACTGGATCTCTATTGTCGTCTTGCATTTCTGCGCTTCAAATATGGATCTTGTGTCAGCTTAACAAGTATTGGTCAACATAAATCTGGATCTCCGTTGTCGTCTTGACCTCGAGTGAGCTTAACATTCATTGGTTAACAATAAGCTCTTGTGCGACTGCAAAAACCTTCTGATCCAGTGTAGAACACAAGGAACTCATTACACTACTTGCTCTAAGAAATATTCATATTGCTGGATGCCTAGGAGTTGCTGGATATTGTTCAATAGGCGTACAGAAAAACTATAAATCTTGTCAGAAAATGTTCAACAATATATGGAGAAAGGTGAAGTGATCCTTTCTTTGCTAAACTGAGATTGAAACAACTTCGTAGTCATTTGATTGGCGAGCATATAAAATGGACGAAATAGACAATTCAATAATTTTAGGACATGTTCAAAACGCTTCCCCGAGTTTTAGGTATCACAAGGGACCGAAGCTCATAGCCTTCCCAGTGCGTGTGTCACAGGAACCTATATTAAATTCAATCTAACATAACCAAGTTGTCTATTGCTTAACACATTTCTGTATGTCCATGAGTCAGCACAAAACGAGGAAATTATTGAAAGTTGCTTGCTATGAAGTGGTTCCAACTGATTTATATATATAGTACACCGCCAAGTCGTAGCAAGGTATCAGCCATTCGCAGAGCAAAGACGTGATCTGATAGTCAGAACTTAGAGTTAATGAAAGCATCCTACAGAAGACAATACTTCTTACCCTCTTCCTTAAATTCGATTCATTCTTGAGAAAGCCACTGCACTCCATTTTCAAAGTGTAAGCAGAGAAGAAACTGCCAGAAACAGATGTTCTATATTATCGGGAAGGCAATGCTAACGTCCAAAAGTGCAAATAATCAATCCAAAGCAACTTGTATCATAGCAGTTCCTTCAATCCTTTATCTAAGACTTATTATGCCAAAAAACCTCAAATCGATATTAAATTAACACAAAAAGCAGAACTGAAGTTGGCACTCATCAATACCCAATTCCAACCCAATTATTTACTGAAATATGCTTTAAAAATAACATTAATATATATAACCATGCTAGATCTGAACTAGCAGCTGCAAGTTGTTTACGTAATAAATGAAAGAGCAAAGCAATTTTGTACTAGAAATGCATTTCAAACTAATTCCATGAATAAAATCACTTACCAAAGGGCAAGCGTTGATGCAGACAGCTGCCAAGAAAATAACTTACATATATGAGCTGAATAAAACAAGCAGAACGCACACATATATACACGTATAAGACTCACATATACACGTACAAGACTCAGTCTGCAGACAAACCACGCACAACCAGACATACCAGTGCTTGTATATTTATGAGTGCGCTGCCGGACGAGCAAATAAAGCCAGAATATGAAAGGCAAGAAAACATCGATAAATAAATCTTGTAAATTCTTATATTTATTAAATTGCATTTATATGCCAGCGGACAGAGCGAAAAACTTTTCATTTCAAATTTATTTGTATGTGTAGTGCTGGCTGTAAAGCGCAGCAGGCATGTTACGTATACGCCACGTACTCACCGAGTAGTGCTGTCTAGCATATATGAAAGAAACGCTTATATGAAACAAGCGCTTATATAAAACAGGCGCATAAACACTGCTTGACCTTACAGCAGCTGAACGCTGACGTTGATTTGGCATGAAGTTGTTGGCCAGACGCGTTTGAAGCATAAATATCGAAGAGGATGGAGCAAATTGTGACTGCGAAGGAATGTTGGTTGCAGTTGTATGAAGTGTTTTGTGAGGAAGGTGTACTTATCGAATACATAATGCATGTTATTAAACACAAATGTTGGTATATAAGTATGATTTACTACATAAACAAAAGATCTGTCAAACCACTGGTAATAGGTCGCAAATAACATATTTGTGTCTCACGGTCGCTTCAAATGAGTAAGTATTAGCTGATGCCATGGTAAAAGAATTCTTAAATAATAAATTTTTTCGGTTAAATGAAGCTTAAAATCTCACTTTTCTAACAATATATGGTATGGCACAATGTGATTGCCAGCACTAAAGATATACGACTGCAACGACATCTTATGGAAAAATACGAAAAGACTTTTTCGACAACCCTTTATATTTAAAATTATAAGGTACTATTAAACTTTAGCTATTTTAATACATATTATACAAAGTTTAATAAAAACTATAAGCTTTTCTCAGTATTATTCTTTCTTGCAGTCTATGAAATACAGTCTATTCGAGAAAAATAATAACTTTTGCATATTTAAACTCCGATATCACTTTAATGTAGTAAAAAAGCCACAGCTGCTCTCTAATATGTCACAATAGCATCTGAGAAGTAACTCGAAGCTGACAGAACACACAACTGTAATATGGTTACATATGTGTACGTGTGTTTCACCATGTGACATATGAACCTCTCTAGCTACTATTCACCAGAAATGTGACAAGAAAACCGCAGACGTGTCGTTTTATGTAAGTCACGAAAAGTATATCTAACATTTCAGATACTGTGAGCGCCATCGATACAGGAAAATAAAAATCTCGAAAACATGACAACCGCTGAGCAAATGAAATATTTACGTGACAACAATAACTTAAGGAGAAAACAAGAAAAAGTGCATCACTCGCAAATAAAAAGTTAAAAAACCTGAGTTTGATGGGAACGGTTGTATGGCAGCTATATGTTATAGTGAACCGATCTGCACTATTTATGCGAATATTATGGCATTGCATGAAATAATTATTTATGATAATTTTCATGAAGATGCGTTGACAAGTAAAAGATATTTTCATACAAGGACTTGATTTGGAACGCACAGTTTGTATGGCAGCTATATGTTATAGTGACCCGATCTGAACAATTCCTTCGGAGATTTAAGGTTTACCTTGGAAACAAATCTTTCCAAAATTTCGTGAAGATACCTTGCCAAGTATAAAAGTTTTCTATATAAGAACTTTATTTGGATGATCAGTTTGTATAGCCGCTATAAGTTATAGTGGGCCGATCTCAATAATTTGCTCGCATAAAATGGCGTTAAAAAAGATAATAATTTATACCGATTAACATGAAGATACGTTGTTAAATAAAGATGGTTTTCATATAAGGACTTCAGTTTGATCGATAAGTTCGTATGGCAGCTATATGTTATAGTGCACCGATGTGAATAATTTTTTCGGATTTTATAGCGTATACATTGTCAAATAAAAGAGGTTTTCATATAAGGATATGAGTTTGGCAGATCAATTCGTATGGGAGCTATATATTATAGTAGCCCGATCTGCACCAATTATTCGGAAATTTTCTCTTTGCATTGGAGAATAAACTGTGCGACATTTTGTGAAGCTAAAGGGTGATTTTTTAAGAGCTTGATAACTTTTTTTAAAAAAAAAACGCATAAAATTTGCAAAATCTCATCGGTTCTTTATTTGAAACGTTAGATTGGTTCATGACATTTACTTTTTGAAGATAATTTCATTTAAATGTTGACCGCGGCTGCGTCTTAGGTGGTCCATTCGGAAAGTCCAATTTTGGGCAACTTTTTCGAGCATTTCGGCCGGAATAGCCCGAATTTCTTCGGAAATGTTGTCTTCCAAAGCTGGAATAGTTGCTGGCTTATTTCTGTAGACTTTAGACTTGACGTAGCCCCACAAAAAATAGTCTAAAGGCGTTAAATCGCATGATCTTGGTGGCCAACTTACGGGTCCATTTCTTGAGATGAATTGTTGTCCGAAGTTTTCCCTCAAAATGGCAATAGAATCGCGAGCTGTGTGGCATGTAGCGCCATCTTGTTGAAACCACATGTCAACCAAGTTCAGTTCTTCCATTTTTGGCAACAAAAAGTTTGTTAGCATCGAACGATAGCGATCGCCATTCACCGTAACGTTGCGTCCAACAGCATCTTTGAAAAAATACGGTCCAATGATTCCACCAGCGTACAAACCACACCAAACAGTGCATTTTTCGGGATGCATGGGCAGTTCTTGAACGGCTTCTGGTTGCTCTTCACCCCAAATGCGGCAATTTTGCTTATTTACGTAGCCATTCAACCAGAAATGAGCCTCATCGCTGAACAAAATTTGTCGATAAAACACATTTCGAACCGAACACTGATTTTGGTAATAAAATTCAATGATTTGCAAGCGTTGCTCGTTAGTAAGTCTATTCATGATGAAATGTCAAAGCATACTGAGCATCTTTCTCTTTGACACCATGTCTGAAATCCCACGTAATCTGTCAAATACTAATGCATGAAAATCCTAACCTCAAAAAAATCACCCGTTACCTTGTCAAATAAAAAAGTTGGCCATACAAGCACTTGATTCTGAACGATCAGTTTGTATGGCAGCTATATCCAATAATGTCTCAAATTCAGCGATTCCGATAAATATAGACCCTCTTAAAGAAATAAGAATATGCGCAAAAATTCAGATCGATATGTCATATATTAATACTGCAGAAGCACATCTGAACTGAACTGCTTTCCTAGAAGTTTTATATGAAGTTGCGACATTTGTAATGACTTTATGATGTATGATATATAGTTGCATCACATACACATATATACATGTGTAGGTGTATCTTATACGAATTTGTATTCGTACATAAATATTCCATATTTTGCTTTGTTTATATTCCGATACGGTATTTATTCCAACGCAAGCTGCTTTAATCAGAAACACTAAAAGTTACGCATCCGCCATGGGGGCAAAGGCGAAAAGATGACTTAAGTGGCATTAATCGAGAAATGCTGGAAGTTTGAGCTAATTAAAGCAAAATGTGATAATATATATATAATACACAAAACAGTAACTATATATATTGAATATATATATATATAATAAACATAAAAGTAGCTAACATATGAAGTGGTTTTTCGAGCACGAGTGAATGTTGCTCCCACCCACTTTCTTTGTCATTACACTTATGCTACATATGTCTATATATGTTAGCAACGATATATTCAACGTTTCAGTAATATAGTGTGTAAGTTGCGCTACCCACGACGCATGAGTGGCAGCAACAATTCAGCCGCATATGAGACAACATGCCACCACCGCGTCGTCATCAATTATATTGTATTTTTGTTGTACTTGGCATGAAACAATGGCAATTATACATATGTATGCACGTCAAATTGCCTTCATTGATTCATGCTGTCTTTCGTTTGTGGGCTGTTGCTTTTTCAATTATTTATAGGTTGCTTATGCCATTCGTAAGCGTTCGTTTTATTCACTTAGTCTTGCTTGGTTGGGCAATGTAAGTAATTAGTTGTAGCTTAACTTGAAAGCAGGTCTATTAATTGTAGCTTATTTTCTTGCTGTAATTTTTTCGTTACTATTTGGTGGGAAATGTTGATGCGCGTAGGTAGTGGCGGTCTAACAATGGAATGGTGGGTGTTGATATATGAAAATTGGGTAGAGCGATTGGCAATTGAGATTAAAGTTGTACAGATTATTTGGTAGAAAAACATGTTAACTTTGGTTATGCTGAAATTATCCTTAACAAATAAAAAAGTTTTCGTACAAGAAATTGATTTTGATCGTTCAGTTAATATGGCAGCTATATGATATATAGATCCGATCTGAAAAATTTTTCTAGAGATTTTAACGTTGACTCGTGCCTCAATCTGTGCCAAATTTCATGGAGATAACTCTTCACACAAAGAAGTTTTCCGTAAAAAATTGTATTTTGATCGTTCAGTTTATATGGCAGCTATATGATATAATATTCCGATCTGAGAAATTTTCACAGACTTTGTAAAATTTATTTAGATAATAACTTATGCGAAATTTTGTGACGATATCTCCTCAAACAAAGAAGTTTTCCTTACAAAAATTTAAATTTCATCGTTCAGTTTGTATGGCAGCTATACTCTATAGTAATCCGATATGATCAATTTCTGCATATATTATGCCATTAATTTTGGCAATAATCCATAGCAACTTTTGAGAAGACATGTCCTCAAACAAAGAAGTTTTCCATATAACAGTTTGATTTTAATCGTTCATTCTATATGACAGCTATATGAGATATTGATCCGATCTTGAAAATTTCTTAGAATATTATAGTGCTATCTTCTGCAATAAACCGTACCAAGTTTCGTGAGGATATCTTGCCAAATAAAAAAGTTTTTCTTATAACTACCTCATACCGATCGCTCAGTTTGTATGGCAGCTATGTGATATAGTGAAGCGATATTGACCTTTGCAACAAATAAACAGCTTCTTGAGAAGAAAATGACGTGTGCGAAATTTCAGAGCAATATCTAAACAAATTTAGTCACTTATAGGCTTATATACAAACAGAGAGTAAAATCTTTAGTCTTCGTTGGCGTCTCATAGTTTGATTAAAAATTTAGTATATAATAACACTGAAATTCTCAGTATCAACTGGCAAGTTCTAGCTCCTCAATTATTATTTACCTTTCTTTTAATTTCATTACCCTCCTTTTATTTATCTTCCTTGTTAACCTTTTTATCAAAACCTAAATTCCACATTAATTCCATTCACACTAATTACTCAATGTCCTTGCATTTCTCACACCTCACCTCACGCCACACAAGCAACAACAGTTTTCATTCTATTGCTTTTCAATTAGCTTCAACGCTTCGTCAGTTGACACTTGTTAAGGAAAAACAATGAAACCCATTTGATGTATTTGTTATAGTCATTTACTAAAATGCTACTCCTTCAGCGCAATATATATATGTTGTACGCTACCCCAAGGAGTAGGGTTGCTCATCGTGCACCTGTTTCGTTTCTTATTTCGTTTTCATTTCCAATGCCAAATCCATTTTCAAATGTCGCGTCTGCCAGCAATCAGCAATTTGTACCAATCATGTCGAACATTAATCGACTAGACGGTTAGATATTTCTACGATTTTTTTGTGTGTCTCACATTTAATTCGTTATATTGAATTACTTTACTTCGTGAAAGCGCCGTTGTACATTGACAAATTGCTGGCAAGGATTGTGTGGCAGTGAGTACGAGTCTGAGTGGAAGGATTTATAGAGTGAGCTTTTGTTATTCAATAAGCCTGAGTACAAGCACAGACATATCAGTTACAAGTTATTACCATAATTGTAAATTGGTCTTTGCACTGATTTTAATTTTTCGTTAATGGTTAATTTAAATTGAGAATGAAAAATAATACTTGAGTCATTTGAGCTTTTAAAAAATTTCTTTTAATGATGAAATTGCCGAAATTTGTTAAAATTTTAACGCATTCAGCGCAATTCAGCTACATATGCATCAATTCAGCGCAACATTTGTACTTCCCATATGGATATTATCACTTTTTATGTGCAAATATTGTAATATAAAAACATATTGTCGTAACTTGTTAATACTTTCATCCATTCAGCGCAATTCAGCGACATATGAATTAACTCAGCGCACAGTTAGTGCAACACATATACTTCTCAGATGGATATAATCAACATTTTTATGCAAAAATTGTAATATAATGACATATTGCCGAAATTTGTTGAATCGTAATTTAGGGCAACATGTATACTTCGGAAATGGATATAATAAAAATTTTTGTGCAAATATTGTAACACAATGATATATTATCCGATTATTTTGAAATTTTGACGCACTGAGCTCAATTCAGCTACATATGATTTAATTCAGCGCATCATTTTAACTACTCGTATAGATAAACTTACGATTTACTTACAAGTATTTTGATATTATGATATATTACCGAACTTTGTTGTACTTTTAACGTATTCAGCATAGTTACGCTACAAGTGAATTTATTCAGCGCAATTTTAGCGCATCTTTTATACTTCAAATGTACTTATAGTCCAAATTTACTTGAAAGTATTCAATATAATACCAAATACGTGACACGTTACCGAAATTTTTAAAATTTAGGGTTACTCAGCAACAATTCAGCCTCATTCATACTAATTCAGAGCATATTTTTCACATCATTTATGCTTCTCATGGACATATACTTAGGAATGTTGGAATCTTAACGTGCTCAGCATTATTCAGCTACAATTGAATTAATTCAGCGCATAGTTTATATTTCATATATACATATATTTAAAAGTTACATGCGAATATGCTACAGTCAATTAAGAAAGGGCTAATTCTAATTGTAAATTTGCATAAAAGCACGAGGTTTTGAAGGCTACGATACATATACTTCCGACATTGTAAAGACTCGCATAATTCTACATATTAATTAAGCCTAAACTGCTTAACTCTTTTTAACAGACGCGTCATTCAGCGCTATTTAGCGTAATTCAGCGCTTTCAAACAGCAGTACTCGAGCTTTAAACTTACACTATTTTTAAGAATTTAAACAAATTACTTACATAAAGAAGAACACGGAGAACAAATAATATTCCAGGGATAAAAAATCCTTATAATTAAAATTCTCCATTTATCGACGGTTCTTGAGAACCCAAAATCATTTCAAATACATCTTGTTTGCTACAAAAATGTTTAAGCAGGCTTTCAATGTTCTTCAAAATAAAAAAAACCTATTGCTGAATAAGTAAAACTATATTCAGCACCAAGAATATACTGAATGCAACTCATATTCGAAACAAATTTTTAATCAGCAAAGCTTGTTTTTTTGAGTGCTGTAAACTTTTAAGCAATTTGAAATTTGTTACGTTTGTTAACAAATATTTGTCTTTAAGTCAGCAAATTTAGCTGAATTTAAATTGTTGGTGTTTGACAAATTTTATTAGTATATAAAAATATACTAGCGTACATTGCAAATACTACTATGACCCGATAGCTGTTTACTAAGTGTTGGATGATGGAATTCAGCGCATATTTGTCTTATTCAGCACTCTTAAATTTATAGAAATAACATTAGTAATTTAGTTAGCGGGAAGCAGTAATTTAGGTCTATTTTGTCATTTTAATTTGCCATTCAGCTATTCAGCACTTTTTCATATGCATAATTTTTTAATAATATCCTTATGTACAGTGTATTTCTTATATTTTTAAAGCTTTCCTTATAAAATTCATATATGAAGTAGTAGCGGTATTACTGCTCACATAGAGCTTTTTTATTTAGCGCAAATTTCATTCATTTAGCTGCTGAAAATAGTCTTTGGTATGCAGTATAATTTTTTGCAAAAACGTAGGAAGGAGGCATTAAGCAACCCACAGTTGGTATGCCACTTTATAAATCAAGTTGTCTGCTGAACAAGGAAGAGTTCGTGTCGTGGAAACCGGAAGAGATTATAAAAGCAAAGGAAAATGCCAAAAATACCAAGCCAAAAACGCTGAATAACTACGACCAGAAAGAAACAAACAGTGAGATGTCGTGACGGCAGCGAAAAGTGCAAAAAACTGCCGGAAAAGGAACGCCGTTGACAAACACTACTCGGCCGGGTAAACATGCCGCCACTGTCATTTAGACAAGTAGGAAGAGCGCAGAGCTTACCAAACGGCATATCGAAGAAATATTTGCTTACATTCACACTTATGTATATATGTATATATATATGTATTTGTATATATCAATGTATACACTATACATGCGTAAGGTTATATTACATGGGATTGAACTTTACTTTGTTGCCGCTTCCACCGCTTTCGTTGCCACACCAGCTGGAAAAAGGACAACCATTCCAATTTGCATGGGTATGGGAGTTACGTGTACAAATATCTGGGTGTGAGTATATTCATTTGTAAATATGTATATGTTGTATTCGTGTTTGATTATTGATGTGTGGTCATTTACCCGAAGGACTGTTGTGCTGTCTTGACTTTGCTGGCGGATTTACTCCTTCTTTTTGGTGGTTAAAGGGCAGGAAAATTTGCCAAAACAATTTGTCCGCTTATTTTGTAGTTTTGTAAACCCTTTTTTATGTTTTCAAGGTTCCTTTTGGCGTTGTGTATTTTTTATATTCCCCGCTATTTGTGGGCGTTACGCCACGTTAGTGGCTCCATTAAGAGTCATTGGCTTTGCGAAGGATTCAATTAAATAAATGTATAAGAATGTCAAAAGAAATGTATCGATAACCAGCGCAAGAGGGGATAAGAGGAATCAAAAAAGTGATCTAAAAAGTGACTTTCTCTACAAAAAGATGCCATGAAATAAATAAAACTAGTAGTTTGATGCTTTAAAACAACATGTTGTCTATTTTTCTCGCATTTCAACGCAATTCAGTGCTGTACATTCAGCTTAATTCAGCGCATTTAAGCGGTAAAAAAGATAATAAAAATTACTAATTTATAATCTTGTGACTTTAGAACAATACTTTCTCTCCTTTCCTTGCAATTCAGCGCTTTTCAACGTCATTCCATACCCTTCAAAACTTTAAAAAATATTTCGTACACATTTAAGCGTAATTAAAAATAATTCAGCTTAGCTCAGAGATTTTTTTTATAAGTCCAAAAAACTATTAATTTCAGTAAAAAATATAACAAACATTTTTTCACGACGTCGAAACAATATTTTCTCTCTATTCTCATTAATTCAGCGCGTTTCAATGTCATTCAGCTCAACTTATAGCTTTAAAAAATATTTTATTTACATTTCGGCGCAATTCAGCGCTTTCGATGCCATTCAGCTTAATTCAGCGATCTGAATTTTTAGAAGTACAAAAAAGCAATAATAATTTCAACAAAAAATGTAACCTGGAATAAACGAAATTATATTTTCACGTCCTTAAAACAATATTTCGCCTTCATTCCTTTTATTTCGGCGCGTTTCGGTGCAATTCAGCGCTTTCAATTTCATTTAGCTCACTTTAAAACTTTAAAAATATTTCATATACATTTCAGCGCAATTCAGGGCATTTCAATGTTATTCAGCACAATTCAGCGGATTGTGTTTTTAAAAATACAAAATAAACTGAAATAAACGAAATAATTTTTCACAACTTCAAAGCAATACTTTGTTCACTATCCTTTTATTTGAGCGCTTTTCGGTGAAATTCAGCGCTTTTCAATGTCATTCAGCTCAACTCAGCAAATTGTATTTTTCCAAATACAAAGAAGATATCACAAACTACCCAATCAAATAGGACATACGCATTTAAAAATACATAACATCCCATAGAAAAGAAAAAAAGAGAAAAATAACAACAACAATAACAACGCAATCAGATTTACAGCTTACCCCAATCGTTGCTGTTCGTGCTCCTCTTCATCCTCCATTATGTCGACTGTGGCATTCGAACCAACCATGGACGATGTGCCGGACATTAATGTGCCCATTTGTGTGTTGTTGGCTGTTGCTGCAGCAGCTGTTGTTGTTGTTGGAGCATTACCGCTACATGCCGCCGCTGTTGCTGTCAATCCGGCTGTCAACATTGCAATCGTTGTTGCGTTTGGTGCATTCGATGTTGCTGTTGTTGTTGTGCCGGCATATATTGTCGTTTGTGTTGGTGTTGTAGTTGCATTGTTTACATTGCTGCTGGCAGTACTGCCACCGCTTTGTTGTAATAATAAATCATGTCGGCAGGTTAAATCGCGCTCGCCGGCTACTAATGTGCTGATCTCCGGTGGCAGCGGTTTAGTCAGGAATTTCGCTCGACGTATACCTGGAATGAAGCGAATCAAAATGGGAAATTGAAAGGTTTGGTGAAAAGGCTATTGTTTAAATTAATTTCAAGCACAAAAAAGAAAAACAAAATTAATATTAGAAAAATGTTAAATCTGAAAGTAGTTTTTTGTTTACGGCATTTTCTACCCTAATATTAACTGAAATAAATTTTAAAACTGCGGGTTTCTAATTCAGCACCATTCAACAGAATTTAGCACTATTCAGTTATCATTTTCAGTGTTTCCATAGATTTTAAACCTTATTCAGCGCTACTATTTTATTGTCAGCCAAATAAAATATTATTCAGCACTATTCAGCTACCCCATATTCAGTGTTTCCTTAGATTTTAAACGTCATTCAGCGTTATTTAGCAAAATTCAGCGCTATTCAGCTCTTTAATGTAAATCCAATGGAAAGGAGAAAGCACAAAAATAATTTTTGTCTGATGGAAGATGAAAGCACATCCAATAATATTTACTTGTTTTACATAAAAAGTCCCAATTTTACACTAAAGAAAGCCCTTGACTCTTATTGGACGACAGCTTGTCTGTAGACATTTTATGAATTTCTTCTTCTACTTGAAAAGTACTTTTGACCAGTCTTTAGCTGTCTTATATATATATATTTTTAAAACTATTCGTTGCCCTTCCGCGTCATTCAGCTATATTCAGCGCGATTCAGCACTAAATTTTTAAGTGTACGGTTACTCAAAGACATCGGTGATCGTAACACTCCTATTTTTTGATGATTCAGCTCATTTCTAAGCAATTCAGCGCTACATTTATGCTTGATATAATCTTCTGTTGAATCATAAACTCAACTAATACTAATTATAAACATATTAAAAATATTTTACTTTATTTACTTCAAAAATTAGAAAACACACTCCAAAACTAAAAAAAAAAAATAGATACGCAGTGATTCAGCACAATTCAGCATCCACTTTTATGCAATATTTTGGCGTCTTTCTGACTTGATGATTATCTATGCGATTACTTATTTAATACTTTATTCCAAAGACGACCTTAATTGAAATAAATTCAATGCTTAAGTAGTAAAATGAGCCTAAACTCTCTCTACACAGCACATACGCCCTTGAAATTCAATCGCGTTGACACTGTGCTGCTACTCCACCCGCAAAACAAATTAAGAAGCAAATCAATAAAGCATAGCGCGATGCGGCTCATTCGTCTCTTACACGTATGTACGTGCCACAACGCGTCATTGTCAACATCAATAAACAAAATGGCACACGTCTAGCAGGCCTATAATATCAAAGACACATATGATATCCTAGAAAAGGTAGAGGTGTGAGCACTTAACTTTCATTGAATGTCAGCATTGTGTATTATTGCTTTAGATGTTGGTTTTTTCGTTAGCTAAAGTCAAAGTGTTTATCACTCTATCCATCTCACTCCTGCAACTTTGGAGCTCTGCTCCGTTACTAAGTGCTGAGAAAGTGCTGCAAATCGTTAACTCAATGCCAATAGGCCTACATATGAAATACGCGGAAGTATGGGCCCTGACACAAGACCAGGCACTTATTTTAGTCAATCAGCAGCTCCTTCCATTCGTTGGGCTCAGCTGTCACAATTTAAGCCCTAAATTAAATGAAGTGATTGATTACCGTATTTTAACGGTAATGTTTGTTGTAAAGCGCTTTACACGAGGCTAAAGGTTTTGTACACTTATGTGTGTTTGTTTACAGCTTGTTCCTTGCAGTGTCGCATTACACCTGCCTGTGTTGGTTGTTGGTCTTTGCCTGCCTCTGTTGAGTTGTGTTTGAGTTTAGCAATTTACTCAAGTTGTGTGTTAAAGGGCAGCAAATTTACGCTGTCACAACGACGTAGATTGTTAATTAAATCGATAGAGTGCATTTGAGGTGGTCGTACGTTGTAAATGTCTCAAACTGTCAGTTTTAAGCGTTGAACGTGCTGAATTTGGTTGAAAGTGCCTGAATTTCAATTTCAGCTTAATTCAGCGCGCTTAGAATATATTCAGCTGCTTATAAAAGAAGCATTTCTTTACATTTCATTTCTTAAAATGTCAAATTTATATGTTCAACGTGCTGAAAGAGCCTGAAGTAGTACTTTTTGATACAAAAAAGCAAAAGTTGTCAATTAAAGCTTAATTCAGCGCGCTTTAAATAAATTCAGCTGCGTATGAAATGAGCATTCCATTATATTTCATATATGATGAAATACAAGATTATATCAAAAGTACCTTAAGTGCCGCTGAATTAATCATAAATGAGCTGAATCATTATAAAACACGAATACTATTATTATTGTAGCTTTTGAGTAAACGTTAACTTAACGACTTAGTATAAAAGGCGTTGAATCATTCTTATATGCAAATATTGACTTTAAAGTCGTTTTTCAGTAAGCAATAACGTAATAAAGTAGTGCTTAAGTGCGCAATAAATAACTCTCAACGTTTACAACATTTTTTTCTACAGCTTTGAAAAGTATGCTGAAGAAAAGAAGTTATTATTAGTGTGTGCCACATGAAAGATAAGCCTTTAATACTTACAAAACACTTACGAAAGTATTGTCTCTGTCATTTTTTTTATTTTTAGACTTATGTATATTACATGAGCGCTATTCAGCTGAATTTTATTTGCCATAAATTGTATAATATTTTATTCCTTTGCATTAAATTAATGTATTCAGCTCACTTCAGCATATGCCTGCTAGACAAAGATATTCATCTATACGTTATATTTTGAATACTATTTCTTTTCAGTTGTCAAAATGTATTCAGCGCAAATTTAAAATTTATGAAATTAAAATATGCTTGATTTTGAGTAAGTTGCTGTTAAAGATAGCGCTATTCAGCGTTTTTTTGTTTAATTCAGCACATGCAGTTTCAAAAAATTTTGTGTAAGAAATGAATATAAGCAAACTGAAATCACTATATTGCAATTTGGGTGTATTCAGCACAATTCAGCTGACATGGCTGATTGATCAGCTTGCATTGTAAAGCACACTGATACTTATGTTTAGGTAACTTTAGCTTAAACAAACTGCGCTGAATATATTTTAACAGCATTATTTGACATTGAAGCCTTAGAAATTAGACTTGATGTTATTCAGCGCTTTAGTCATGATTTTCCTTAAGACTTTTTAGACTAGAATATACTCAGCTAAATAAGTTAACATTATTATAAATATAAGTTATTTATAATCGGAGTAGTATATCTTTGATTAGCTTAGTTGCGCATATCCACATTCAAAAAAATCCCTCACAAATCAATCCTTTAACATTTTAAACCAAGCAAACGTTGTGAAATTACAACCAGCTGACAGCGGGACAAACGAATGACAGCCGAGGCGTACAACCAAAAAAGAGACAGCAAAAGCACAGTACAGGCTCAAGGCAGCCAAGTCAGCAACAGCTTGAAATAATGCTGTGAATTATGTCGCTAGGCTGAGCCTATCGCACAACATTTGCTATGCTGTCAACGCCTCGCAAATGTCTACTACAGGCAGCTAACGGCCCAGCAATGCACCGCAAAGAGCGGTTGCCATATTGCAAGCTAACGATAACGTGTAAGTTAAATGCAATTAAAACGTTGCAGAGTACGTAAGTGAGGCGGGCACAAATAGCTGAATTGATGCTGAATTGATGCGTACATAAGTAACGGCTGTTATTCATTTGATGTGCTGACAAGCTGGATATCGGTTGATAAGCGTGTTCCAAAACAACTGAAGTAGTTACATATGTCTTTACTTAAAGTGGTTCACAAGTATACTGAACTTAGGTTTCGTATATATATACCCACAGAACAGTAAATCAACAGCATTACCAAAAGGGTAAACTTCATCAAAAAGTTCAAGGTTATCCTTAACAGCGAGGCGGAAGGAATTATTCCACTCTCGAGCTACTGCTTAGTGATGGCACAATCAAGTGGGATTGTTGCAAGAGTCGCAGGACCGCGCACCAAACTTTCCATTCTTATGATTTTCGATCATTTTTCAGGCAGAAGTCTTTGCCATGAGTCAGAGCTTAACTTCTATTGACACTATTGCAAAAAATGTAAAACTACATATACTTAGCCTTAGTCAAACGGGACTACAACCTATCTCTGATGAGAATAACCTGAATAACCTGTCGGAACGTAACCAAGTAACCTCATCTGCATGTCAAGTCACAGAGGTAATGCTGGAAATGAACTGGCTCTCAATCCCAGTCTTTAATAATTAAAATTTCATATTTTCTGCTTTCAGAAATCAAAAGCATATATTCAAAATGGACAATGGTCAATTTTAACATATCCGAAAATAGCCAGAGAAAAATCAATCCTGCTGAGAGAGTAGTTTCAAGTGACTTCTTACAATGGAACGGAATAATTTTGCAACCACGCAAATGCTAGTTTCTGTCCAAACCTTATTGAGTTCGTGTGATGCTCGGTAGGCCAGTCGGTATTGAATTCGCGCGATACTCATTTGTTCTGTATTCAAACGCATGAAGACGCTGTCTTTTTCTGCCAGTGTCCATCCGCTATTATTGAGACGTAATTATTTACCCTTTCAAGCCGATCACCCTTGCAGTTTTCTCCGATTTCGCAGTGATTGGCTAATCTTACAAGTTTCTTACAAAATTGCTGGAAGTAACTAATATTGAGACTTTGTATCTTTTGATTATGCTTGAGTACAGTCAGCGAACCCGAGACCAAACTGCTCTGCTATCGATGTGTGTTCGCTACTTTCGAAATGTAGCTCTACTTTAAAGCAGTAGATCTTCCACTGCTTGAAGGAAGTTGTAATAGCTTAAAAATCTGAAACTAGTTCTTAAAGAGAGCTCTGTGTGAAGTACTCGTTCTTCACTGGATACCATACTTTTGAAGCTCCCAGATAAGCTTATTATTTCTATTTTTTTATACCCTAAACTATATATACTACTGTGTCTAAAAAATAAGACATTTGAATTTAAACTGCGCGCGTCGCAGGATTTGGAGAATTATTTTTTTTTAGGTTGGTAATACTGTCAGTCACATTTATGTCAAATTTTATTAGTCTTTGAGATACGTGTCGTTTTGTGAGCTGCTAAAAGTGAGTTTTTTCGTTTTTTGCGATGTCGAAATTTGTTGAGCAAAGAATTTGCATTAAATTTTGTTTACGGAATCAATTTTCTGCTGCGGATACGTTGAGGATGGTGCAGAAAGCCTTTAGTGATGAGGCTATGTCTAAAAAAATGTTTACAAGTGGTATAGTGAGCTCCAAGGCGGCCGTGAACGTGTCGAGGACGAAGAGCGTCCAGGGCGACCATCAACCTCAACCGACGAAGCTCACGTTCAACAAATCAAAGATTTGGTATTGAAAAACCGAATAACAATTAGAGACCTTACTGATGAAGGTGGCATATCGAAAGGCTCAGCCAATACCATTTTGAAGGATGTTTTGGGCCTCAAGCGCGTCAAATCACGACTGGTACCGAAAACATTGAATTTTTTGGAAAAAGGCGTCGCGTTGAAGTGTGTGAAACGATGCTTTCCGACTACCAGGGTGTCATGAAATGCACTATAACTAGCGATAAGACTTGGATCTATGCTTACGACCCCGAAATAACTGATCAACCGAGCGAATATCGTGCCAAAAGAGAGCCGAGAGTAAAAAAATCGCGTCAAAGTCGCTCAAAAATCAAGATCATGCTGACTGTTTTCTTCGATTATCGTGGTGTTGTGCAATATAAATTCCTTCCAACCGTTCAAACAGTCAACAAGGAATATTATTTGAACGCTATCCGCCTAAAAGGCCGGAATTGTGGAAAGACAATTCTTGGTTTTTACACCACGATAATGCACCATCCCATACTGCCCTCGTAATTGGTGATCACTTCGCCAAAAACTCAACCCATACCGCTCCGCAACCACCGTATTCACCTGTTTTGGCGCCGTGCGACTTCTGGCTGTTCACCAAGCTCAAAAGACTTCTCCGGGGACACCGTTTTTATACGATAGAGGAGATTCAAGCCGCAGCGAAGACGGAACTGAAGGCCATCACGAAAAGTGACTACAACCAGTGTTTCGAAGATTGGAAAATCCGTTGGCATAAGTGCATTGCATCGGGAGGGGATTACTTTGAAGGGGTGGAAATTGATTTGGAAGAATAAATAAAGAATTTTCAAAATAAATACAATATCCAAGCTTATTTTTTGGGCACAGTAGTAGGACATGTCCGCATTGACCTGTCTATATATACGCGAACTAGTCATAATGACGATGGAGTCTTGTGTAGAAGTGCACGCAAGTGAGAAAAGTTCTCTGATGACCATTCACTGGAGAGTGGACAGAAATGATTCTTTTACATACATGTGGCCCAAGCAGCTCACGACTTCCGGTCGTAGACCAGATATCTTCTGGGTAACCATAGTACATCCCTTTGAAGGCGAGCTAGAGTGAGAACGTGAACCATCCTTCCCCAAGGTTGTACGTTGGGTTTGGGACCCGCCACGTAAAAAACTCTCCCAAAGAAAATGAAACAAGACCCTCGGAAGAGAAATCCCCGTTTTGATGACTCCGTTGGAAAGGCCAAGTGAAGAATGACCTGGCTTCGCTTGGAATCTCCAATTGGCTCCACACTGCGAAAAAGAGAAAACGACTGGCGTGCTGTTGCTAACTCGGCAAAAACCGCATAACCGGTGTCTTCGTCAGTAAAGAAGAAGAAGTCTTTCAGTTATTGAGTTATTGAGATATTGATATTGAATTTTGCACTCACTCTTTTCTCTCCAAGAAGTTGTTCATTTGGCGGACTGTCTACATCGGAACACTATATCATATAGCTGCCATACAAGCTGAACGATCAAATCAACTTATTGTTTAGTCTTTTATATTTGTGAAGGGTATTATAGCATCGGTGCAACGAAGTTAACATTGTTTTTATTCTCATTTTAGATTCACATACGCCGTCACCGCTTGCTGCCACCGAAACCGGCGAGTGTGAGTATTTGGTTGCACGCCGACAACTCGGTAAATAGCTGCATCAGTGTTGTGGTCTAACTTTCATACAGGCATTGGCCGTCACATTTCAAACAAACGCATAACAACAACACCAGCAATGTGTTTTTTCTGCAGTTTGCATAGCTGTCACCAAAGGAAGGCTGAGCTTAAATTTCAATTGCCACACAAGTGTGGCATGCAAAGTTTTTCTCACCATGCAGGAGAGAGAAGTGTCAAAATGCAGTGTTGCATTGATGCTGCAGTGACACACGCACAAACATACAGTTGAAGTGTGTGTGTGTGTGTGTGGATTTGAGACGCCTCCCAGTCTGGCTGCTTGCCAATGGCCTGCATTCGCACTCACTGCCACAAACCACTAATGAAAGTCAACTTGGAAAAGTTTTGCTGCTCGCCACACCGCCAAGACCACCAGCCAATGGTGAGATGATGCTGCAGCAATGCATAAACTTTGGCTTGTTTTTGTTTTTGTGGTTGTTGTTATCATAGCTTTATCTACGTTTTTAGGTAGTGCAACTTTAAGTTGAAAGCAAAATGCAATTAAAGTGCAGCAATGTGGTAGCCGAGCGCCAGTGCCACTTACAAACACACACAAACATACACATCCATATACAAACATACACACACGTGTACAAACGCATAAGTAAATGTGAAAGTAAATGAGTTATTCAAGTGAAAGATTTAACTTTATGAGGCCGAGCGAGTGTTTGCAGTTCGGGAGCAAACTAATTGCATCATTTGCTTGTTGCTCTTGCCTAGTTACCGTTAGCATACGAAATATCTTAGCATACTTTTTTTATATTGTTGTTGTTGTTTTATTTGCTTGTTCCGTTAGTTAGGTTGTCGTGGTTGGCTGCCTTTGGCACGTCAAAGTTTGTAGTTGATTTAAAATGAGTGAAAGTTTCCGCCAGCAGCGAAAGTGGATTTCCAGATTTAATGGTTGCGTCAAGTACTGAAGATAGTAGCTGCTTCGAATTTGTTGGGAAATTTAAGAAAGTTTTTCAAACACTTTGGGCGAAAGCTGAGTAGAATAGTAAAGAGTTTAAGAGCAGAGAGCCTGTGTGTAGAGAGTAAAATAAATAACGCAATAATCTTAAAAATGTATGTTTGAGTGAGAGTAAAGGAGAGAGAGAGGAAATTTTGTTCTAACAGAGGCGGTAGTTAATTTTCGAGCACATTGAACAGTAATTTTGGAAGACAAAGTTTCATTCGTATACTACTGGGCTCGACTCAGTGGATCGTATGGGACTTTGGACCTTATAATGTTTTTCAGTTTCTCTCTTTCGTTAAAGTAGAAGTATGGTATTCTTAATTTTACTCAAATAACAACTAGCATGGATGGACGGAAAAACAGACAGACAGACAGTCAACTGGATTTCAACTTTTCTCGTCACCCTGATCATTTTTGTATATACAACTATATATTCAACTCGATTAGTTGTAGTTGATACAAACAACCGTTATACTAGTAAAACTCTTATACTCTGTAGCAACAGCATGCAAGAGGAAAAAATAATAAACAAATTTTCATAATCCGAGTATCATACTAAATATAACTTAATGTTGAAAATATTGGAAAAGTGTTGCCACCTTTATAGAAATAAAGAAATTAACTTAAATTAAATGATATTTTTATTAAGAAAATATTTTAAAGACAAACTTATTATTAAACACTAGTAAAAAAAAGTTTTTGAAAGTGTTGCCACCTTTGTACAAATTAAAAAAAAATTAAGGGATAATATACATACATATGGATGTATGTAGAGTATTATAATATGGGTATCGAACTAAAGACAGTTGAAAAAATTTTATTGCAACGGGGGTTGCCACATGTTAACTAAATTTAGTTTAAAAAATATTTAAAAGATAACTTTATTTTTAAAAACTGATTAAACACTTAGTAAAAAAAAAATTTTTTTTGAAAGTGTTGCCACCTTTGAAGAAATTAAAAAAAAAAATTAGGGCTAATATACATACATATGTAGCTAGAGTATTATAATATGGGCATCGAACATCGTCAGTTAAGAAGACATTTGCTGGTAGCGGGGGTTGCCACATGTTAACTAAATTTGATTTAAAAAATATTGAAAAAATAACTTTATTTTTAGAAACTGACTGAAAAATTATATTCATACGTTTGCTATTACTTAATTAAAAAAAAATATTTTTAACGATGTTGCTACATGTGTAAAAATTTTAACGAATTGAAATGATAACAGAAGTGAAATATTTGATATGGTTATCAAATTAGGCAGGATTAAGTAAGCATTTCAGTGCAATTATTTTTGAAAGAAGTTGCCATATGTTTGTTAATTTAACTTTAAAAAACATTTAAAAGTTAAGGTTATTCGTAAAAAGCGATGCAAAATTATATACTGAACGAAATAACTAAATTACAAAAAAAAAAAAATTTGAAAGATGTTGCCATATTTGTAAAATTTTAACGAACTAAAATGATAATATAAGTCGAATATTCGATATGGGTATTAAATTAAGAAAGTTTAGAGAAACATTTTATTGCAAATATTATTGTAAGAGGTTGCCATATGTTTACTAATTTTGTTTTAAAAGCACTTAAAAGACAATTTTATATTTAAAAATTTATTGCAAAATTATATATGTACATACATACGCTTACAATGATTTAATTAAAAAATATGTTTTTAAAAAGTGTTGCCATATTTGACAAAAATTTTAATGATTTGAAATAGTAATATATAAGTATATTAAAGGATAATAATGGATAAGTAGAGTATTCGATATAGGTATCAAATTAAGCCAGATTAAGGAGGTAAAATATTATTGTAAAAGGTTGCCATATGTTCACTAAAATTAATTTAAGGATTATTTAAAAAGTATGCTTATAAATAAAAGAAGATTGCAAAATTATATACGTTTAAAATGATTTGTTAAAAAGAAAATATTCTTAAAAGTGTTGCCACATTAAAAAAAATTTAATAAAATATTAATATGAATAGAGCATTCGATGTGGACATCAAATTAAGCTAAATTAAATCAGTAGTTCATATTAAATGTTATTGTAAAAGGCATATGGCAATGTTTACTAATATCTATAAAAAAAAATTAAATATAAAATTATTATTCAAACTGATTACCAAATTCATTGGGTTTATAGTTGCCTAATTTTGAAATTATTTTCAAAAGCGTTGCCACCTATTCATTTTTATTTTAAACATTTTTAATTTACTTTGCATTGATAATAAAATTAATTAGGTATAATTAAGTTTTATACTAGATTGTTTTGATTTTCATTTAAACTCAAAGCCTTTTTTAAATTCATCAAAGAGAAATGAAAATTTTCAATTTAAGTTTCAAGCCGATCGCTTTTAATGCCTTGCATGCGCTTACTCACCGTGCACCGTTGCCGTTTGGTATGCCGGCGGTGGCGGCAGTGGCATCACATCAGCCGCTCTGCCCATCAAAGCCGGTTGCTGTTGCGTTTGCTGTTGTTGTTGTTGTGGTTTTCGCGTAGCATGCGTTAGTTGTATGGTGTGATATTTCACAATCGGCTGATTGCAAAGCAATTGCGTTGTGGCTGCGGTGCTGCTGCCGGATCCCAAGCTGGTGCCACTCATTGTTGTTGCTATTGTAGCGTCATTGTTTGCTGTTGTTGCAGCCGCAGAGGCAACGGACGTAAAGCTCGATGTTTGCTGGTGCTGTTGCAGTTGTTGTTGTTGTTGCTGTGTTTGCGCTGCCGTGGCAATTGGAAAGTAAATTGTGGCCGTCGCTGTGCCCCCGCCGGGTACTGACACATTCGCCGACTGATAACAATTACCCGACATGCCGGTGGCGATGAGTGTGGCGCCCACACCGATGCCGACGTTGCCATTGCCGTCGGTTGTGCAATTGTTGCCACTGCCACTCAGCGCTGAGGCGATGCCTGTTGCGGCCGGTGTTGTTGTTGTTGTTTGAAAACGCACCAGCGCACCGCTGGGCACAGCGACATACTGTTGTGGTTGTTGTTGTTGTTGTTGCGGTTTATGTTGATGCGTTTGTAGTGTTGCGTACTGACGCAATGTTGGCAGTGCTTGTAGTTGTTGTTGCTGTTGTTGACCTTGTTGTGTGGGCGACGAGCCGGCCGATACGATGTGGAATGTTTGCATGGCATGTTGTTGTTGTTGCGGCTGCTGTTGCAAATGTTGCGGTGATGGTGTGGCCGAGCGGCTATAAAGTTGCTGATATTGTTGTTGCATTGATTTCGGTGCTGCCGTGGCTGCCGTTGCCATTAGCATAACATCGGGACGTTGTTGTTGTTGTTGCTGATGCTGTTGTTGATAGTAGTGCGCATTGATTTTCGCTCCCGCCAACATTTGATTTTGATTCAATTTCGCCGGTGAATTGTGCAGCAGCCGACAGGAGTCTAAAAGGATAATGCGAAGAGGCAAATGCAAGTCACTAATGAAGTCGTTGGAAATTGAGTGCATAATATGTGATATGTCTAAGGAAAATTCTGAAAAAATTAATTTTCAGCAGTTTAAAGTCACAGTGGAGTTCGAGGGCTTGAAAGTATATATTGGGAACAGATTAGACCACATACACATGAGAACCACATGAGAATGGCTGGTGCAGGTGCAGTCGAACTCAGGATATATATACAGACAGATCAGAAATGGTTAGTGAAGTGGGAGCCGGATCTGTTGCTCGGAGTTGGAACTAGGGCCACCCTGCAAGCTTCCAAAAAAATGTATATTTTCCAGTCGGAAGTCTTTTCAGTGAAGAAAGCGCCATAGTTTTTACTCTCACGGGCTGAAAAGGACTGCCGTACGGGTGGTTGGCTTTTTGATAGGTCACAACCTACTGCCATTACAGTCGAGCCGGATAGGCTTAAGTGCCCACGAAACATGCAGAAAATGCTGATAAATAGCCCAGAGAGAGATATATGTAATACCGTTCATGCCTCTGTCCAGCATTATCTAAAACTAACCTTAAATATCTAGAATCTTCGCAGTTCAAAGGACCAGACGAAGTATAAAACTTAGATATCCAGTCGCTTTTAAAGTTCGTAAAAAAGGTTAATGCCCTGTGTCACGAATACTTTACCTGAAGTTAAACAGGCATCTGGCACTACTGAGGACCATTAGATCTAGCCTAACCTAATATTACAGATGGGGCTCAAAAGCACATACATATATCAAAACAATGAGTTGACCAACACCAAAAATAATACAAACTTTTTACAGGTATTATTTGATACCAGTGAGTCAGGTGGAAGGGACACCTTTTACATCTTGGTCGGGTTCGAGGCCGACTTAAAACCTTTGCGGTGCTGTGGGTCTGGTACCCGGCCGCAGTGCGACTCTCATTGAAAGTTTATAATATGAGTTCAAGCTGAATATTTTAGTACTATTTCTGACATAGACTATGCCAAAATTTAAAGACAAACCCAAACAGACAAAGTGCACATGGATTTTAGTCACTTCTTACGACAGGCATATCTTGTTCGCTGGGGGTGCTTATTAACAGACCGATTTCGCTAATTTCCTACCTAAAAACGAAATTAGCAAGATTAAGACAACTACAATGCAATAATTATTCCGCAAGGTGGCGACTGAGCGGAATAATAACTAAAAATATATTCTTGGTACGTCTTGTCACATATAATACCAATCGAAATGACAACTGGAAATCAGATCATCGCAATTGGAAAAACCGGTATTTAAATTTTTTTCCACCGTCAGCCTGAATGTAGTCAACATTTTTAAGTCTAATCCTTTCAGTAAGAACTTAGACTCAATGCTTAACACATGACTCTTCAGGGCATTGTGAAAATACAGCCGGGCACAGAGTCCCACATCTATCATCTACATAAATATTTTTGGTCATATGTTATACCCTGCGCCTAAGTGTGGACAAGATTTATGTGTATACTAATCCAAATATTATGCTTTTGATGATGTTCTAACGTTGTCAGTTTCTCTCACGTTCGCGTAAACTCTGTTCTATCTCCCTGTACCTTATAAATCATCTCAGCCTTTTATTTACTAAAACTTCAAAGAATAATTGTGTAGGTGTTGGAAATTGTTAAATACCTAGATTTATTCATGTACTCACCATCTCCTGAATCACCCATATTACCGCTATTGCTGTAGTCATAACCACCACTCAGATTTGTTTCCGAAATTAAAGCGTCGTATTTACAGTTTTTGCAGTCCAACTAAAATGAAATTGGAATTATATAGAAATATTACTTAGTGCAATATAAAATCTATTAAAAATTCACATATAGATTGTTTTAATATATGTCAATTCCGTATATTTTTCGAGCGCCTTTCTACTTTCAGCGCTCCTTAAGCTCTCACTATACCATAATACTAGGTTTGACAATTAAGTAATGAGACTGATTTTATTGCCGCGCTTGAGGTAAACCTGGGATCTTGAAATTCCCTTTTCTTTCTTCGGTATCCCTACCCTCTCCATTGATATATGTACCATTGCTCTAGCTTGTTTAGTTCGCCTGCTGCGTCAAGTGTTTGTAGTGCTCGTCGCGAAAATGGAAAAACGAAATCAAGAGCAACGCGTCGCGATAAAATTGTGATAGTGCTCTTAATCATGCCCAGGTGTTTCGATGGCACAAAGAGTTTAAGGAGGGGCGTGAAAGCGTGGAAGACGAGCAGCGGAGTGGAAGAAGGTAAAAACGATGATAATTGGCTTTTTTGATAGCCGTGGTATCGTCCATAAAGAATTCGTTCCATCGGGGAAAACTGTGAATCAAGTCTACTATTGCCAAGTACTCGAAATATTGCGAAAACGTGTCAACCAAGTGTGCCCAGACATCGCTCGTAACTGGATCCTTTATCACGACAACGCGCCGTGCCACACCGTGTCCCAGTATTTGGCTTCTAAAGGGATCGCCGTGTTGCAACAGCCGCCTTATTCGCCCGACATGTCACCCTGTGACTTTTTTGTTTCCTAAAACAAAATCGGTGATCAAAGGAACCTATTTTGAGTCGATTACGGACATTCAGGCGTCCTTGATGAGCGTACTCGCGGGCATCCCAGTCGAAGCGTTCCAGAAATGTTACAAAGCATGGAAAACGCGCTGGAATCGGTCTATATAGCTGCCCAACGGGACTATTTTGAAGGGGATGGCAGAGTTGTAGAATAAGTTTCAAATAAACGGTTTTTATGGAATCAGTCTCATTACTTAATTGTCATACCTCGTATATACACCAACTTTTTAAGTTCATATTTCGGTAAAACAATTAACCATTGAAAAAAATGTTTTGTTAAAATTGGTCAGATATAAATATAGTAAACAAAGCTCTGAGAAATTATTCACGTGTGAGGAATATTTAATCAAAATTTATTATTAGGTTATCAAATATCTCCTTTCTCCGTTCTCGCTCTTTATTCTATGTTTTATATAAAGTGTTACTGTGATCGGATTTAGTTCAAATATGCGCCGTTCACTTCGATAATCTATTTCCATCTTGACGGCAACTCTATTATACCCCCGTCGCAGAAACCCCCCTCCTTATTTGCAAAGAACTCGGACAACCACTTTTCACAAGCCTCTTTTGGGTTCAACTTTACACCAACAAGAGCGTTCGCCATGGACAGGAAGAGGTGGTAATCACTTGGCGCTATGTCCGCGCTATATGATGGATGCGATAAAACTTCCCATCCGAGCTTCCGTAGTTTCTAACGAATCATCAACGAAGTGTGTGGTCTGGCGTTGTCTTGGTGGAACACTACAGCCTTCCTGTTGGCTAATTCTGGACGTATGTGGTCTATCGCCAGCTTCAAGTGGTCCAGTTGTTCGCAGTAGATGGTAGAATTAAGCGTCTGACCATACGGGTGCAGCTTATAGTGGATGATTCCCTTCCAATCCCACCAAACACACAGCAAAACCTTTCTGGCCGTCAATCCCGTCTTGGCCACTGTTTGGGACAATTCAGCGGACTTCGACCACGACCGTTTTCGCTTGATATTGTCGTATGTGATCCATTTTTCGTCGCCATTCACCATACGCTTCAAAAATGGGTCGAGTTCGTTCCGTTTCAGCAGCACATCGCAGGCGCTGTTTTGGTCCAGACGTTTCTTTTTTGCGTCAAATCATGCGGCACCCAAACATCCAGCTTTTTGCGTATCCAGCCTTCTGCAGTTGGTTTAAAATGGTTTATTTGAAAACCTAATATGTGACTGTGTAATGTCATAAAAATTAAATGGCCAGCATTTGCTCTAGTTTGACGGTTATGGCCGTAACAGTCTAGTTTGACAGCAACTGTCATTAATTTTGACAAAGTGAAAACTTTCATTATAAGAAAGCTGCTGCAATACTGAAAATCTCCGCTCAGTGTTTCTCTTTTCAGTTCAAGAACGGCATTTAGTCATACCGCCACTAAAGGTAGCGGTAAACCTATAACGCGGATTTTAAAATTATGTCAAAGTTGAACGCAATAGTGACAGAATTTTGACACGACTGTAAAATGTGTTCAGATGTTGCAAAAGACTGCTTACCGGATTAATACACGGAGATTATTTAATATATTAAAACTGAATAATTGAAATACTTCTGCATTATAATTTTCACTTATTTCTTGCTTAGTTGGATTAAAGTCAACTATTTCTATGCCCTGAATGGCGTATATTAAATTCCCACACTCCAGTAAAAGTTAACAATTCTTCCATTAAAAATGCTATTATACCCGTATATTGGTTCCATTTCATATAACTAAATATCTAAATTTTAAATAAAATTATGCCTTAAATTCAAAGCATTTTCCGGAGTTGAAATGAATTCAATATTTCATTTAATTAAAACAAATTGCATTGCATCCTTGCTATTTCCCGAAAAATTCCTTGCAACCATATGTAGTATACTCTTACTAAATGGTTATATGCATACATTAGGATGATTCAAAAATTTTTTTTTTTTTTTTTCGTTTGGAACTCGGAAAAATAGGTTCCTAGACACCTCTAACAAAGCCTCTCCAAGCATGAGTTCTTAATTGTAACGGGAAGGTCCTCCTACATACAGTTTTTCTATTTTTTCTTATTATCGGATAGAAAAATTTATATCTCGCTTCCAACTACTTGAAAAAATATTTTGTTCCTTAGATTTTGTAGGAAATTGAATGCACTACAAAGAAGGTCTCCGAAGATTTTTGCGTAAACCTAACTTTTAAAAGATATTAACGGTTGAAGTTTGATTATTTTTGGGAAAATTTTTTATTTCTTATGAATTTTATAACTCAATGAAAGAAATCATTATGAATGATGAAACTCATAGGTTTTTGGAGAGGCTTTCTTAGAGGTGTCTAGGAACCTATTTTGTCGAGTCCCAAACGAAAAAATAATAAATTTTTTTGTTTTGAATCACCCTAATATACATACATATGTACTCTTTCATTTAGCTATCTCACATTTTCTGCGCTGCTCCATGCTGTGCAGCGCGTTTGTGCTGCGCCAACTCACCAAATCCTACACTAAATTTACTATCAAAGCATATTAAACGAGCGGAAGAGCAGCGCGTGATAAAGTCGCACTAATCCTTCGAACAAAACCTCAGTGGCCACATGCAACACCCCACACACACATACAAGCACGCATACTGAACAAGCTGACAACTCGATGGTAACAAATTTATATACAAATGGACTTTTACAGTTGTCAGTTAACCAATCAGTTTGCTTTTGCATTGAAAGGACGCTGGGGATTTTATTGGTGGCATTTGCTTGCTGTTGTGCTCGAAAGTGTATGTGTGTGTGTGTTCGGAAATTGCTATCTAAATGACTTGGTTTAGCTGTTGTGTGCTACAAGGTGCGCTGGTGTGGGCAAATACAAGCATTTGTATATATTCGGAATAAATATCGGGCTATTTATATCTTCAACTGCTGAGTGTGGTGGCTAAAATCCTTTTACACATTCGACCACACATACACACCACAAGCAACCATTTCTATGCATATCCCTTTTTCGTATTTTTTCATCCACATTGCCACACTGAAAATTGCTTTTCTTTATTTTCAACGATTTGCGACTTTATTTTAACAGTCAATTAGTTCACTTGCAGCTTTTTGTGGCACAACACCCTTGCTGTGGTGTCTATGTAGCGTGTTGAAATTCGATTGGCTGACATTTGAGCTTAAAATAACACTGTGGCGAGCAAAGCGGGACGTCAATGAAATTGGTCTTGCCACGAGAATTGAACTGTGCAACATATGTGTGGCATAAAAAGTTGAAAATTGGATTCCGTAATGGATAGCAAATGGGATTTGGTAAACATGTATGAAACTAATTACCCAAAAGATTAAAAGAAAACACAAAGAAAGCAGGAAATAAGAAAAAACGCTAATCTCAGTGCAACCGATATGTTTCTTTTTCTTCGTCTTTATTGTTCTATATTACAACAGCGCGCTAGACGCTTTTTCTTTTCTCAAAGTGATGCCAATTGGAGATTCCAAGCGCACCCAGGTCTTTCTCCACTTGGTCCTTCCAACGGAATGAAGGTCTTCCTCTTTCTCTGCTTTCCCCTGCGGTTATTGCGTTGAAATTCTTGGAGCTGGAGTGTTTTCATCCATTCGGACGACATGACCGTCGGAGCCGTTGTCTTTCAATGCGCTGAACTATGTCAATGTTGTTTTATATCTCGTACAGCCATATTGCCATCGACTGCGGTTCTCGCCGTTGCTAGCGCGGAAAGGACCATAATTCTTTCGCATAACGTTTTCTCGAAAACTTTATCTCTGTCGTTGCTAAAGGCGTTTCTAGCGGTTGTATGAATGTCAGCCATGTCTCGTTTTACTGAAGAGGATAGAGTAGTTTTCAGAACGAAGTTAGGTAGACTTCGCGAGGGTTTGGCCTAACGTCTTTCCTGCTGAAAGCATAAGAAAAAATCATGGTTGTGTATATCAGGGCTGCACAGCTTCCTGGAAGTTTGTCGCAAATGCACTACACATACACTAAAGACAGATCCATCGAGACTGGATTCCACACAATAGTATTATGCATAGAAAATGCTCTAGAATATAATGAATACATTTTGTTGAGTATTGCTGATCGTCTCTGAAGCTCTCACTAACGCTTCTATGGAATTCATTATAAATATTGACGAGTCAATAGGTGTTGATTCCGCTAGACATCGTCAGAAAACAGGTTTCTTGAACTCCAGAAGAATAACAGTTAAAATATTAAAGAACTTAAGCAGCAAAGCCTAACATATGACATTAAAATCTTAATATATTAATATATATATTAATATATTAATAACGGTAAGATGGCTAGACACCAGTGGCATTATTATATTCAACACCATCAATATAATCAAGAATTGGGTTTCACAAGCATCTCTGGGGAAGAATTCTGCATTAACGGATCTGCTTGTTTTCTTTAGGAAGTAAAAAATGCCATCATGCAGGCTTCCTTCGATAATTGGTACATATCTCTCGAACAAAGACTGCACCATATACCTTGGGGCAGACTTGGTTGGAATCCTCCTGTGGAAGCACAATGGAGATAAAATAGTAAAAAGGGCAGCAATACCTTATGAATCGTTTAGGGAGATGTTCGGCACAACCTGATGCCTTTCTTGCTGCCTCATAGACTTGTGCTACACCGCCATTGTAAGACTAATTGTGCTCTATTCTGCAAGACGTATGGCAATATAGCTACCGGAATCCCATGGAAAGGCTTCAGAGGTTCGCTGCGCTGTGCATATCGGAAGCTCTAAGAAACTTCCGGATCATTGCAGTATATTTCATGCAAAGGCTTTTGATAGTGGTTCTTTCTAATGCCTTGGCCGTGAGCTCCAAAATCAAAATCTACTCGTATGTGAAAAGCTAAGCGGACAACAAGGCTTTAACTTTGTTGGGCATGTCGGTGAGAAGTGTTTTGGAAACTAGGACACCAGTAGAAAGTGTCGTTAAAACCGCTGGAGTGGATATCGCCACTGCTATTGGGTACCAGCTCACAAAGACAGCAAGAGCAATGAGATAGTGGAAAGGATTGTTATGTGTAGTGCGCGGCTGTCACCAGGACGTCAGTAACCTAGGAAAACTTATGTGTTGTCTATGTAACGATCTCGACTGAAGTATACCAAGAGTAATCAAAATGGGATAAAATGCTATACTTGGGTTAAAAACAGAAAAAATCATGTGTAAAATGATACATCGGAATTATAGAAAGTTTCCACCGGCACTCTATAGAATGGACTGTAGGAACATGATTGGAATACGCACTGGTCTGTTAGCGGCACACAGTTGCAGATTAGAACTGATGGATGAAAGATACTGCAGAAAATGCCAAAAGCAGGGCATGAGGGAAATAATGTAGCATTCTTTAAGCACTAATTTTTGCGATTGGCCAGGCTGCGCTGTAAGCATTTAGGGATTCTGCGGTATGATACACTGGCAGAGGTTTCATTAGTGAGGCCACAGAGTATATTGAAATTCGTGTCAATCGCATTCATCCTAAAGGAAGACTACTCACCATGGACTTCTCAATTGAACTCCATATGGTATTGGAAAGGACCAAAATTGGTTTAACCTGGCTCTTTAGTCTACCAGACTAAGCTAACCTAAAAAGGTATTATTATTAATACTCCATACCACAAGAACATACAATAAACACTAAATGTTAATTAAACTCTATTATTCCCACAGCAAGTAACTCTGCTTACATAACCGCAAGTAAGCTTATTTCAAAAATCAAATAAGTTAAATTAACGCAAACGAGCGAAGTGCGTGCCTAACCACAAAAGCTTGTTAGTAATGTGGTTAACTCAAGCGCTGACATTACTTAAGCCAAACAAATATGTGACTGAACTAAATGTATTTCGGTATTCTAATTTCTTTGGATAAGAAAAATTATTGTAATTTGTTATGTATTTGCTCAGCTTAACTTCCTTCCTTCCTTCACTTCATCCTTTTTGGTTCCTTCTTCCCCCATACTTGTTTAAAACCATCAAATTCTCTTCTTATCCAAATGCTTTTTAAAAATTATCGCACTAGTTTGCGTAACAAATTCATTTGCGTGCATAATTTGCCGCTTCGTAGCGCTACAAACCGCAGTGTGACACTTTGTTAACCAACAAAACGCACACAAGTTCCGCATGCTGCACAGGTGTGTTCGCCACGGCGTATACGCAACCTCACTAAACTACTCCTTTGTTGTCTGGAAGCGATTTGTTGTGGTACTAGCAGCTTGTATACAGTTTACCTAGCTTGCTTAAGCTGCTTAATTCCGGTTATTGCAACGCCTGCTGTCATAGTCATTTAATTACCCCCCCTCTGCGCCACGAACCCCCTACTCGACGCTCTAAGTTCTTGTCAATTGCTTGTCTTTACTAAAGTCCGTGTCAATTTTAAGCGTTGAATATTTGCACGCATTAAAAGTTTTCACACATTTTACTACAGATTGAAGGTGTTAATTAGTGTGACAAATACTTTTGTGTATGTTGGTGTGAGTTAGTAAGGGTTGCAGTGTGGTTAAGTTGTTGTAAGGTGGTTTAGTTGTTGTGAAATAGTTGAGTTGTTGTAAAGTGTTTGTCATGTGGTTAAGCACATTTTATTACCGTCGTTTGTTTGGATTTGTTCAAGTTGTGGCTGCTGTTAGTTTAAATAGAATGCATATGCCTTTTTCGGTGACGTTACAGAGAAGAGTGTGGATACAAAGATAATAATCATTGCGTTCATGTCATATTTTTATACCTGCTCAACATATTGAACATCTTTATGCTATATCCTTTCCTCCAACTTTTATATGTGACAGGTTATTGCATTCTTTATGCCGAATATGATATTTTGTTTGGAGTTATGTTCTTCATGAAAAGGTAATATATTCTCGAATACACGCGAGTGATCCAAAAAGTTAATGCCATCAATTCAGACCTTCCCGATTCCTTCCTCTTATACTTTTCCAATAGGTAAAGAACCATTAATCTTCCCCAGAACCTTTCTGGTGAAAACTTGTAAGGTCGAAAGGTCTCTAAGCAGATTATGGGATTCCCTTTTTAGTGGATTGAACAGAGCATACTTAAATTGCAATCGTCGCGAATGGTTTCATCCGATATTCAACAAAGAAGCTGATGCGTGCTCCTTATCAATCCTTCGCCCACGTACTTGAATAGCTGGGATGGCCTTTATATATGCTAAATAGTAGTTTACGACTTACGAAAGTATAAATTGTGGGTTTCTTCTATATCCTTTACAGATAACTCCAGACAAGTAGTTTGATTCAACGAAAGTATTACGACGTAGGAATTCCAATCTGAGTCAGAGAAAGGTGCTTTGCATTGTCTCATTAGGGCTTACCTCTGAGACTATTAAGAGTAGTTCAATAGCGGCTCTGACCAGGTACCGAATAAACGTGAATCGAAAGCAAAAGAAACCGAAACAGTTATAGTGGAAGAAGATCGCAACCAACGTTCAATTTTCGAACAGTATCCTGGGAGGACCACTGCGCGAAAGATCCGAAATAATCTCCTTTTTAAAAGCAGCTAGGGATGGTGAGCCAGAATAGGGCAACGGCAGCTAGATAATTGATGTCCTACCGCCACATGGTATTTAAGTAGATGGTCAAGGGAGACCCTGTGCCACTTGCAAGGTGCGAAAGTACAGATTAACACCGCAATATTCACAAGCTGGTCAGGTGTTCCGGAGTATTCCATGTTCTACTATAAGGTGGTGCGTGGCGGAGTTGAAGAGGTCTGAAAGGAAGTTAAGCTAGAAGCTTAAATCAAGGTGGACCTTCCACTGCCGGTCAGTCTTCTTGCCGACGGAAAAGGCACCATCAGCTATGGCTTTGAGAATGGTCATTAGGACCCTCCCAACAAATATCAGGGAATGTGTCCCACAGCCTCCAAGAGTGACTTGGAACCGTCCCTTTGGAAGGGAACAAGCATGTGGTCAGATATTAGACTGAAGGGTTATTTAAGCCTCCTGTCTAGAATCTTGCCAATGCGGAACACACACTTGTGGAGGATAAATATCCTCTAAAATAGTCTCCAGCGCGCGAAAGCGACATCTTTGGGACAGAGCCGATGTCGTTCTAGGCTAAGAGATGTGGCTCAGAAGTGGTGGCATCGCTGGAATAAAACCGAAAAGCCATAAGTTGCCGGCGGCAGCAGTACTGATAGAATCAGAGCTTTTTCGCTGGTCCGAAACGAAGTAAATACTTCACTTTCGCCTATGGCTCGAGGGTGAACATGGAGAACTCTAGCCCATCTCGGTCTATATGCTGCATGAGGAGGAAATATTGCTACCTTCAGTGCTGTTGAAGAATATTCTGCCGTAAGTTCTACAAAATAAAGCCAGCATCATTATTGGTGCTGCCGTTAAACCTAAGCGTCCGGTCTGGGGAGCTCTGATAAAAACTGTAGTAGAGGTGAGTTCTTTTGTAGTGAAGATCGCTATATTAGAAACTGGCGAAACTTGGCCACTTTTGTAACTGCAGACAAGGAAAACGGTCTTTACTTCATTTTGCTGTCAAGGAAAATAGCTCCCTTAATCTCTGAATGGAGGGTTCTTAAAAATATTATTTCTCTGATCATAATTATATTAGTTTAAACGTAGACCGAGCAGGTCCAGTAAGAGAACTCTATATAAATCTTACAATCACGGATTGGTTAAAAACGGCAGGCAACTGCAATCAGCTCTGCCGGTCGCGTCAGATCGAAGCTCTATGTTTCTGCAGCGAGATCGATGAGTGCGTCGAGATCGTCAGTTTCGCATGTAGGTATGTCCTTCAAAGTTCTTGTCCTCGGAAAGCTCGAAACGGGAAGGGCACATCACTTGATGGACACCAGAATTATCGCAAATCAGATCTTCAAGCAAAGGCATGCACAATAAGGCTTATAAAAGCGTCCTAGTGTAGATAGGGTATTGTATAAAGAGGAACTTTCTTTGTATAAAATTGTGATTTGGAAGACCAGAAGATATTCTTGGATATGGTTCCGGGTAAGCGCAGGTGTCTGTCATGTCTCCTTCAGGTTTACTGATTTCTCCCAAAGAACTATTCCGGGAAAGCGTAGACGACAGCCATAACTCTTTCAGGTTTACTGGTATTCTCTCAAAGAATATCCGTACCGTATTGGGATGTCTGAGAGATGGTATTAGAGACTGGGGCATAAGTTGTGAGAAGTCGCCACGGCTACTTTTAAATACTACCGAGTGTACGTTAGAACTCTTATCCGTTCGCATTCTGATCTTTTACAAGCTCGTCGGCTTTTCTGCTTAAAGCTTGTGTGTTGTTGATATTCAAAATTAAATGCAAAAGTGAGTTTCTGATAACTTCAAAAAAAAAAATCAAGAAGAAGTTGGCACTGCTCTGTACACTTTTTCCTTTTCCATTGAGCAATGCTGTCCAAGCAACTTTAATGAACAGAATTTTGTACGAATATTTTACTTGTCTTCAAAGAAGGAACTCTTAATTTTGATTTTTTCAACAAACAGTTTGCGTAAATTCCGACAAAATTTCAACTCACCTTGCTGCTCATAGAATTTTATGATTATTTTGTAATTTAAATTCGTTTCTAGCATGCACTCATCTAGTCTCGCGCCCGAAAGTATGCTTCGCAGACAACTTGAGTGCTGGGAAAAGTCAAGTAAACATGCGCTAAATTGTTTTTTATTGTTTGCTCTGCAATATACCACTTTTTTACAGCAGTTTGTTGCTGGAATTTTTCAAAATTTTTTGCATATTCCCCACTCCCTCGAAATATTTCATTTTCTGGCTGCTCGCTGACGCCACCACTTTTATAGCCTAAAGCGCTCAATATCCCACAAGGACTGACTACTTTAAACGCTGGCGCACACATTCACACATATCTCCGCTACATAACTACAAGTGCAATATCTACCATTGCCCGCTGGCGTTGGAAAGTTTTTCACGAGCAAAATCGCAAAAAAAAAACCAAAAACAAGAAAAAACGTTAACTTCGGTTGCACCGAAGCTAAATACCCTTCACAGGTGCATTTCTGTTAGTAACTATGTGTCCAGTTTGTATAGAAGCTATATGCTATAGTAACCCGTTCTGAACCATTTCTTCGGAGATTACATTGTTACCTTAAAAAATAATCTATACCAAATTTCGTGAATATATCTTGTCAAATGTGAAAGTTTTCCATACAAGAACTTGATTCCGATCGTTCAGTTTGTATGGTAGCTATATGCTATAGTTAACCGATCTGAACAATTTCTTCGGAGATTACATTGTTGCCTTAGAAAATAATATATACCAAATTTCGTGAATATATCTTGTCAAATGTGAAAGTTGTCCATACAAGAACTTGATTCCGATCGTTCAGTTTGTATGGCAGCTATATGTTATAGTTAACCGATCTGAACAATTTTCTCGGATACTACATTTTTTTCCTACAAAATAATCTATACCAAATTTGGTGATGATACATTGTCAAATGCGAAAGTTTTCCATACAAGAACTTGATTCCGATCGTTCAGTTTGTATGGCAGCTATATGCTATAGTTAACCGATCTGAACAATTTCTTCGGAGATTACATTGTTGCCTTAGAAAATAATATATACCAAATTTCGTGAATATATCTTGTCAAATGTGAAAGTTGTCCATACAAGAACTTGATTCCGATCGTTCAGTTTATATGGCAGCTATATGCTATAGTGGTCCGATATCGGCCGTTCCGACAAATGAGCAGCTTCTTGAAGAGAAAATGACGTTTGCAAAATTTCAAAAGGATATCTTAAAAACTGAGGGACTAGTTCGTATATATACAGACAGACGGACAGACGGACAGACAAACGGACATGGCTAAATCGACTCAGCTCAACATCCTGATCATTTATATATATACTTTATAGGGTCTCCGACGCCTCCTTCTGGGTGTTACAAACATCGTGACAAAGTTAATATACCCTGTTCAGGGTATAAAAAGTGGAAACAATAAAAGACTGCTGGTGAATTGAAAAAAGCCGGAAAACTTTCGAAATTGCACTAAAATTGTTTAAAAATTGAAAATGAGTTCAAGTGGCGCTTTTAACGAGCTTCTAAGTGGGCGTGTTAGCATATGTTGCTCGCTTCGCACTACACCTCCAAGTGGCGCTGTGGCGTACGAAGCGAACGTAGGGCGCAGCACATGCATCCAGGCAGCCGGGCGCTCGAGTGCTAATAGTGGTAGGCCACTGCAGTTAAGTGCGACGAGTAGCTGCTGCTACTGTATAATTTATATGCCAACAACGGTGCGCTGCTGCTGCTACTAATACACTCTAAGTCTGTGTGTGTGTGCGGCTGCGTGTGGGCTCGACGTACATAAGTGCTTAAGTGAGTGAGGTGGCAAATTTTTGTGCGACTATTCTCTTCGACAAAAGCCCTTAGTTAAATTCTTTAAACGCCGCTGTGAAGCTTAAGTTAATTTAGGCGTTTAAAATTGCGAAATTTCGCTTTTGTGCTTAATGGAGAGTGTGTGTGTAGTCAGTGCAAGCCTTTTATGCAGTAAATGAGATAAATGTGTTGCATACTTTTAGTTGTTTTAAGCGGATTTTTTTTACAAAAAAATAATAAGTAAGAAGGAAATATGTTAAATCCGTTTGCACTAAAACTGTATTCCTTTTGCCGGTGCATTTCTTGTGGAAAAAAGTGTGTAAATAAAAATTTATCTTAAGTTTGATCAGTCAGTTTGTATGGCAGCTGTATGTTATAGTAGACCGATTTGAAAAATTTCTTCGGTGAATATATTTTGTGACCTAGACATAAGTCTTTGCCAAATTTCGTGACGATATCTTGGCAAATAGCAAAGTGTTTCTTAGAAAGACTTATTTTTGATCGGTCAGTTTGTAGGGCAGCTATATGTTATAGCGGACCGATATAAACAATTTCTTTGCAGATTAAAGTACTGCTTTGGATAATATTCTGTGCCAAATTTCGTGAGAATACCTTGTCGAATTAAAAAGTTTTTCATACAGGGACTCAAGTTTGATCGGTCAGTTTGTATGGCAGCTATACGCTAGAGTAGTCCGATTACAATGTTATCTACAAATAAGCTGACTCTTAACGAAAAAAGGGCGTTTGCAAAATTTCATGTCGATATCGTAAAAACTGTTGGTAGTCCCTCTGTTCAGATATCGCCACGCGGATCATCGGACAATCAGACAGACGAACATGGCGGCTTCTTTATAAAGCATAGACTTGACCACCGACATTTCCTCTTGGTTGTTGCAAACTTCGTGGACAGTTTAGTATACCTTATACAGGGTATAATTACTGAATACGGCTTCTGGTAACAAAGAAAAGTAAAAATATGTATCCCTACACTTTAAATTACAAAGAGAGAGAGAGACAGCGGAAAAGAGCTTTAATCAAAGATACCCATTCTTATCTATTTTTAACAGATATGCTATAGCTCCCCTTGATTCTCTTAAATTCAAAATACCGCTCTTCGAATACAAACACATAATTCAGCCATAGCATCAGCTGTATTCAATAGCGAGTCGTAAGGAATCATGGTTATTTATGAATCATGAAATGATGACCGAGCTGAGCCACTAATTGTTCCAATTTCAACGTAACACTCCAAACCCTCCTTAAGCCATAAACTACTATTGATTACGAACAATATTTAAAACCAAACCAAATTGGTCTCACTGGAACTTACGGGCAGTTGACATCTCAGGAAACATTTTTTTTTTCATATTCAGTTTGATCTAAATACTTCTTGTTTATGTAGCCTAATGTAGAATCCGTCTTTTGTGATGGTTAACAAAGGTAAGGTAAGGTTTTATAGCTGATTTGTATGAAGGGAATAGCACTTGGAAAGCTTTATACAGGCATTTGTGAAACCAGAAAAATATCTACTGCAACTTAATGTCATAAAACGAAAATATCACATGAGTTATTCAAAAATCTACCTATTCGTTTTATTTCTATTGTCACTAGCTCATCGAGTTGTCTGAAAATGTGATCTCTGAGGTGTTTACTCCTTAATCTCACAAAGTCAAACAATCATGAATGAAGTTTTGAGATGGCAATACCTGGCTGTCGCAACAAATCTTTGAAGAGCTCAAAGCGCTTTGTTGAGTTGTCATGGACTTCCAGTATGTAGATGATGTTGGGTACGGCAAAGGATCGGCGCTCTAAGCTGTTCGGGAGACACTTGACACACCCTGTATTTTCTAGATATGCTTGGATCAATTACAGATATTTCTTTAAGAAGAAAAGAAGTGAAAAAATGTTTGCTTCGGAGGTGTTCAGGTTGAGTAATGTTATTACTTTTCGCTTTAAGAGATATACATATATTTTTTGATCTTACTGAAGTTCGGGAAATATTTTAGGTCACAATATTTCTCAAATAATTTCCTGGTATATTACTGGAATGGTAGTTCTTGGTTAAGCCGTGTGTTATCCGGTTTACTATACCCGATAGTCGGAGGGAAGTTTTTCTTTTGGATACTGCTGTTGCCTCAGCAATTTTTAGAGATATTCGTATAGCTGAACAAGTATATTGTATGGTAATGAATGTAAAAACTTAAGGGTAGTGTGGACTATTACTTTCACTTTTCATGCTGAAGAGAGTTATTAGTTTCATATAGAGTTTCATTTGTTTTATCAAATATTATGGTTTACAACACTTCCAGAAATCATTCTTGGAGTGCTACTAGAGCGATGTCCTGTAGTTTCTATGCAACTTAGCGATTTTTAGACTAGACTCTCAAAGCAAACATAGTTATTCCGGGACTTATCGCGTTTTTAGACCCAATTCCTAATGAAAAAATAGTAAGTCTGGCACTTATAGGTTTTTTGGATCCGACTCCCGCAGGAAACATAGTTAGTCCGCAACTTATCAATTTTTTAGACCTGACTCTCGAAGGAAACATAGTTACTTTGAGACTTATCGGTTATTTAGACCCAACTATAGATGAAAAAATAGTTAGTCTGGTACTTATAGGTTTTTTGGACCCGACTGTCGAAGGAAACATAGTTATTCCGGGACTTATCAATTTTTTAGACCCAACTGTCGAAGGAAACACAGTTATTCGGGGACTTATCGCTTTTTTAGACCCAAATCTTGAAGAAAACACAGTTAGTCCGGAACTTATCGGTTTTTTAGACCCGACTCTTGAAGGAAACATAGTTAGTCCGGAACTTATCAGTTTTTTTAGACACGACTCTTGACGGACACATAGTTAGTCTGGAACTTATCGGTGTTTTAGACCCGACTCTCGAAGGAAACATAGTCCGAGACTTACAGGTTTTTTAGACACGACTTTCGAAGACAACATTTTTTTTTGGCTGTTACTATTCCTACAAAGAATGCTGAAATTTTTTAGCGATCCAGTAAAGATATTATATGTATTAACAGGAAGAAATATTTGACATTGGCTTAATTTTGAACTCTGGTGAGCTTGAAATTAGCTCTGGTTCAAGTCTGATTAAACATTGATTAAATATAGTCGCGTTGAAATCCATAAAAGTTTTTAGAATATTTTCAACTGAGTTTTGAAACATTGTGTCCCATTTATAGAGCAATTTCAAGTAACTTTTTTCGAAAGATTTCGGTTTAGAATTGTTGATATCACGCAAATAAGCCGATCGATAAATAAAAATGTACAAATGTTTTGAATCTGAATTTTTATAACCTAAAATTTAATATTCCAAAAATGATTAAATCGCCGGAATAACGGGCCTTCTGCTTCTTCTTTATTGGCGGAGACAACGACTCGAGTTTACAACAATAACAGGCCTTGGCCGTATAAAATCCGGCTCAATTCCGGTAGCGCAGAACCTACTGTCTTAAGCATGGGCCTGGCTTCTTAAAAACAGATAGAGTAATCGCGCCAGCAAGAAACCGGTCGTTGTGAAATTTTACAATAGTTCAGAATGGCAGCAATTTTCTTTTATATTTTTCAACTCCTAACTTGATATTCACTCTTTCGCCAAACACTTGCTTTCTCACACTCACAACAACTTTTCGCACCAAAGTAATTTTCCAACTTTTGACCACTACACATTTTTCTTCATTATTCGATTACTTAAAAGTTAGCTGAGTAGAATTTCTTGCTCACTACGTGAACTTTCCTCCACACTCACTTAAGTATACATATGTACTATACGCTCACAAATAATTTAAAGTGAAAATGGCCAACCGTTGTATCGACTATAAATTGAAAACTAAAGGGCAGCAGCCGGCAGTGAATCGAATTTGCCATAAAAGCCGGAAACAACATTTAACTATAGAAATAATCGAATAGAATTTCTGCTAACTTTTGTGGTGTACATTTCCAAAAGCAGGTCAACATATATGAGGGCAAGTGTAACGTGTCCTTGCTGACAAGAAAATGTGTTATGAAGAAGTTTTCTGGAGCAAATGCACAAAAAAACATGGCATGGTATAACATGGCATAGCATGACATCAACAAGAAAATTAACGGAAAACTAATAGCAGAAAACTGTTGCCGGGAGAAAGGCATACAGGAGAGTGAGAAAGAGGGAAAGGGAAGGCGAAGGGCGTTGCGAAATTCCTACGGCAGCTGCCAAAAGCAGCCAAGTCAGGCAAGAACTTGTTTGGTTATGCTGCCGACTGATTGTTTTTGTTTGTTGCGAACTTTGTATTTGTAGTTTTTTGCTGTTGCTGTTTTAGGTTTTATGTAGCCTTGCTTGTTTTTGTGCAGTTAAAGAGAACTTTTCGTCTTACTTTCAACAGTTTCTCAACAAAAATTTATTCGAGCGTTTGTTTCGTTGGTGTTGGCTTGGAAAAAAACTACCTGTGTGTTTTTGGTCACAACTCTTTGATATATTTCTACAATTATTTTCGTCCAAAATGATTGTTTTCTTTGTCATATTTCAATTCACTTAGTTTTTAGCTTGGAAATCTAATTGAAATAAATGTGCGGTTTCTGCAATTCTTTGATAGTGTTGGAAGCACAGGGGCCAATGGCTGAAAATGTGAATGTTTCTATTCAAAAAATTATCGGAGCTTAGTCTCATGTTTAGCTCATGCCGTAGCAGGACGGATGTTTCTATTCACATTTTCAGCCAATGGCTTCCCTGCTTCCAAAACTATCACAGAATTGAAGAAATTATAGTCCTTCTACGGCATGAGCTAACCATGAGACTAAGCGCCAATAATTTTGATGTCTGAAATGTACAAAACTCTTTCAGATCCATTGTCGAAAACAATGAAATGGAAATCGTCGAATTCATTCGTCCTGTAAGCAGTAGCCAGTAGGAAGCAAAGGTCGTCAAGTTTAACATCCTCTAATTCAGGCACGAAAGAGTCCTGAATCCTGATCATATAACATTCTATAGTACATTACTACACCATTATTACCAAAATATGGCCCAATAATTCCCCTGTGCCCATTAAATGAGATTAAATTAGATAAATAAATGAGGATTGCACCGCGAGCTAAGGTCTTTTAAGCCTTTTTTCTGCGCCTTCAGACTGCTGTGCAGTCAGTTAGCAGGAACTCTGAAGTTTGAGGCACCATGTCGAAGAACTGGTAATTCGCACAGGTAGCCCTCGTTATATAAGTGCTAACAATAGACAGTTTAGAAGGCGACACGTAGTCTGAATTTGTACCTTAGGTAGTTGTTTACATTCAAAACTTGTATGGTTGTAACCACCCATTAGCAACTTGGCGCATGCCTTGGAGTTGATACCCATACCTCTCCCTATCCACTCCTTTATCCTTACGCAGCAGCTCTTTTATGGTATGAGGATCCTCCACAATGAAGAGTTCAGGTCTTACGATGTTAGTGGATGCTGTGGGGCGGGCGAGCTCATTAGCCAGTTAAATCCCGGCTACAACCAGATAGGGTGCACTTGCATGCGATCCAATAGACTGTTCAGCCGTTCCATACACTCCTGCACAAATAGCGATTTGATCAAGTAAGCAGAGATCGCTTTTAGTGCCGCTTGATTGTCGCTGAGTATAACTATTACTGTTCATTACGATAGTTGCCTTAGAGGTCCCTGCGCACCGACTTATAACAAAGACCTCTGCTTGGAATGTGCTCCGAAAACTACGCATAGGCGTGGAGAGTTTGGTGCATGGTCTTGCGACTCCGACGTCTTCTGACGTTTTCGAGCCATCGGTGTACCAGCTTAAGAACGGACTCATTCCATACAGCCTTACGGCTAGAAGTAACCTTGAACTTCTTAGCAAAGTTTTCACTTTTGGTACCGCTGGCCCTTGCGATAAAAGCCAGTTCGCCACTTAAGACCTTCATGCGCTGGAAAGAAATGTCAAACCCTTCTGTTGTTATTTGTGCAATATATGTTTGGTAACTTGGACGATTTTTTGGAGAAAAGGTGTAGATCCAGTATGATTTAAAGTGCCGCCTTCAGACATGTGGGCATGGCACCGGACACACAGATGCAAGCGAATGGTTGCAGCTTCGATAGTTGAAGTCCTATCGAGGTCTGTGATGCTTTCCAAGTCCAAGCCACCGCTTTGTATGTGATAATCGGTCGCACCATAATGGTGTACAACCACCTGACAATCCTTGGCTTGGCAGGATATACCAGCTAGCCGATTGCACACCATAAGTGCTTTAGTAGTTTTAACAATAGTCAGGTTAGCATGCTGATTTCCCCACAATGTGGAATGCAGCGTGAGACCACGGTGTTTGACCATATTAGTCATGTAAACAATAGAGAGGAACATTGTAGCTTCGCTACAACCAAAGTTAAGGCTTCTTCTAATATATAAAATTCTCGACCGATTTTCGTGAATCTTAGCGTGCATATCGGCTAGGGTGGAGAATCGGACAACATCTATTTTTCATCCTCCTAAATGTTAAGGGTGGTCCACCCCTAAATTTTTTTAACTTTTTTTTTTAACTTTCCGCGAAGAAGAAAGTTATTGGTTGTTGAAGTTATTGGACCCGCTTATAACTTTTGAACGGATTTTCACTTAACTTAGATTTTCTGAAATTTTGCCCCGATTCGGATCGGTAGATTTCGAGAAAACTCAAAAAACCGCAAAAAAAATTTTGTTCAAAAGTGTTTTTTTGGGAATAACTTCTAAACGGCTATATCGATCAATTCCATAAACTAATCAGCACTTTACCTCACAAAACTACGCCGATTACCGCAAACCGGGTCAAAATCGATCAATTTTCTTGCGAGAAATCGTTGACGAAAGAAATTGCAAAAATCGATTTTTTTGAAATAACTCTGAAACGACTCGATCGATTAATTTTGAAGACTAATCAGCTTTCGAATCTAAAAAATCACGTCGATGGCCGCAAACCGGGTCAAAATCGGTTGATTTGTTCATGAAATATCGTTGACGAAATTCTATCCGCATATCCGCAATAGGGTTGCAAGATGGCAATCGAATATTACAATTGTAGTACCATAAATTCTTATTCATAGTTCATAATTTCAAGTTCCATTAATTATGAGAGTAGGGATGAGGACGACACTACTAAATGATGAACAAAAAATTATTTACGACCGCATTATGCTGGCAGTTTCGGCAGGACAAGGAGGATTCTTTTTTTTTTTTGATGCACCAGGTGGAACTGGCAAAACATTCCTTATTTCGTTACTTCTCGCCGAGATACGATCAAAAAATGACATCGCATTGGTCGTTGCATCTCCTGGCATTGCAGCAACTTTATTAGATGGAGGCAGAACAGCTTATTCAGCATTTAAGCTGCCGTTGAACATTCAAAATAATCCAGATGCAGTGTGCAACATAAAAAAAACAATCATCTATGGCCATAGTGCTAAAACAATGTAAAATTATTATTTGGGGTGAATGCACTATGACACACAAACATACGCTTGAGGCATCAGATAGGACATTAAAGGATATAAAAAACAATGATAAACTATTTGGCGGCACTTTGTTACTCCTTTCTGGTGATTTTAGACAAACACTTCCCGTTATTCCACGTTCAACGTAAGCTGATGAAATTAATGCTTGCTTAAAATCATCGCGGCTATGGCGTAATGTTGAAAAAGTACAACTGACGGTGAACATGCGCGTTCAAATGCTTCAGGATCCACCCGCCGAAAATTTCTCTAAACAACTGTTAGATATTGGTGATGGGAAAGTTGATGTATATGAAAATACTGGACGCATCAAATTACAGACGGACTTCTGCACAATCATCGACTTGCAAAATACTCTCATCGATCACATATTTCCCGACGTACGCACACAATATGCAAATCGTAAGTGGTTGGCAGAAAGAGCGATTTTGGCAGCTAAAAATGTGGACGTGAATAAGTTAAATTTAAAGATTCAACAGTTGTTGCCTGGGGACTTGGTGTCATACAAATCTATCGATGCAGTTTGCGATACCAACGAGACTGTGAATTATCCAATTGAGTTTTTAAATTCATTGGATTCGCCAGGCATGCCAAATGCTACAGATGTGCCAATTGAATTCAAACGCACTCAATTCCCCATTAGATTGGCATTCGCTATGACGATCAATAAGTCACAAGGCCAGGCATTGTCTGTATGTGGCTTAGATTTGGAAACACCATGCTTTTACCACGGACAACTACATATATGAGGCATGTTCTCGCGTGGGAAAACCCTCCAGTTTGTTTGTGTTGGCTAAAGACGGACTAACCAAGAATATTGTACACTCTATTGCACTGAGAGATTAATTTTTTTTTTAATTGCCATAATTGATAGGATAATATGAATAATTATTTTTGATATTTAGAAAGCTAGCCAAAATTGTAATTTAAAATATATTCGTTACTTTAGTAAGGATTAATTTATTAACTTAAATAAAGCATAGTATAATGCTTACGATTATAAGTACATCCCCGCGCACTTAGTAGTAGATAGTTATTTTTATTGAACTAAAAAAATGATTCCTAGAAATAATATTCATGGCAAAACAACGTTTGCCAGGTCAGCTAGTCTTCTTATAATATTTAATTTAATTTTACTAAATAATCACTGAAGCTGCCTCTTTGGCGGCAATTACGTGCCTAGTGGCCCTAAGCAAGTTAGCAGGAGCTGTCCACAAAACTTTAATTGCTGGACGTGAAGCAACAATTACCTGCCATTAAGCTTTCAACAATTGACTGTAAACAGTTGCAATTATACAGGTATATAATTCAATTAGAGTTAATTATGAGTTGAATAGTGCGCGAAAAGCTGAGTGTGTGAGAGAGTGAAATGAGGAAGCAGGAGTACAGTACGAAGGCGGCGCTGGCAGCAAGAGTTTTGAGTCAAAGTTTTTACGAGTTGCGAAATATTAACACGCCATAAAACGCGAGGAGAGTAAACGATACGGAAAGAACAACGCCAAGCAGGTAAACGTTCGACGCTAGAACAATAAGTAAGTGCATATGTGGATTGTGTGTGTGTGTGTAAGGTAAGCGCTTTTGCACGAAAAATCGCTGAAAATAACTCCATCAGCTGGAGCAGGAGCGAGTTATGGCCTTAAGTAGTGGCAGGTAATAATTTGTGGCATGCCACATTTTTGCCGCATGCCAAGCATACACAAAAAGAAAGACACACACGCACTCACTAGTCTGCTTGTATGCGTATTTTGCACTTGTTGCGGCCAACTTGCTGCCACAAATTGCAGCACGCTTTAAGAATGCCAGTATGGCACGCGGTGCGTCAAGGTAATAAAATTACAATAAAAAATTGCAACTTAACACAAGCACAAGTTGTTGGCAATAAGCGCATTTGTGTGTTTGTGCAGCGCAGCTCAACCGGTTAAGTGAGTGCATGGTTGCATAAATGAAATATGTTAAGTGGCATAAGCTGCATTATATGCATGGCGATATACGTATGTGTGATTATATAAGTATATGTCTGTCTATACAAGTATATGTGTGTTTATATAAGTATATGTGTGTCTATATAAGTATATGTTAGATGTGTGTATCTGTGTGAAGTGCATGTTGAACTTTCGCCTCCCAATCGGAGTTTGAGCTATTTATACGCAGCCATGCGAAATACATACACTATAAGTGTCAAGTTGCAGCATGTGGCATGTGCGTGTATGTGTGTTGCATGCATCGCTTGCACTATGTTTTGTGGCAAATGTAAATAGGCAATTAAAATGGAACATATATTTTAAATTTCTGCGTGTACGCCCAGTGTAAAAATGTCATAATTTCGCAGTTGCGATGGTGAGCAGGCACAAAGGGTGCAGTAATTTATATTACCTATGTATTTAAATTTTGAAAAATTCTTTCTTTCCAATAAAGGCTGTCTTTCGAGGTTAGCTAACAATAGAGACCTTTTCTCCGGAGAAATTTTTGGAAAGAGATGAACAAATTCTTCGGCAATAAAGTTCAGTTTATGATCGCTCTGTTTGTATGGCAGGTGTATGAGGGCAGGAAGATACAACCTCGCAAGATTTAAAAAAATGAGCAACCTCCCCCGACACAGATTTCACTTCCTTGTCGAGCTCTATACAGGGCACTGCAGGCTCAAGAAGCACTTGTCAAACTTGGACATAGTCTCTTGCGCAAACTGCCGATTCTGCGACATGGAACAGGAAACCCAAACCACCTGACTCTGGATGCTCAGCAATTTGCAGTAGAAGGCGCAAGTACTATGTTCCATCTACGTGAACAGGGATCACATCACCTCAGTCGCGCACAACAGGTTCCTGGAATTGTTCAGCAAGCTGGACTTTGGTGACCATACGTGATATATGAGAGGATATAATAGACTGTAGGTCGCAGTGCAAAATCTCAATTTTAACTATCTATCTATCTATCTACCCGAAAAGTCCTACATCAACTCAAAGATAGACGAAGCTTTTTGAGCGCATTACAAATTTATTAAGACGGTCAATATTAATCGCAGCACCTTTGCTAGGTTTTCCAAATTGTATCTACTAATACATCTCAGTCTTAGTCAGGTAAAAGCCGTCAATTTAGTAGGAAGTAACAAGATGATTCCACTGTGCATCCATCACACAGCTTTCCCTAAGAAAGTCCGAACTTGTTGATCCAAGTCAAACCAGAACACCTATAGATATGGCGAGATTGACTTTGCTAAGTGCAAAGTAGTGAGTAAGTGTGTGTCCTCTCTAAAAAGCTTAGGCCTTGCAGTTACCGGTGATTCCGCTGTATCCGGGCACCAATCTTATATGGAAAAAGCTTGAAGCTATTGTTAATGAAGTCGTGCACTCTTTGATTAGGTTTAGCGTACAGGCGGCGTGCTTGAAGCCATTATATTCGCTCGGTAATCCGAGTGATTTCACACCACTCTGCAGGGGGTTGCATTTCGGAGCAGTATATGTATCTAAAACTACCTTGATGGCAGTCACTACCACTTGAAAAACCCCACAGTGGCCTGGAAACCTGAAACTACAGTTGATGAAGAGCTCCGGACAGAACACTCCGCCTGCTACCCGACCTCTTAATTTTGATCCAGACAACCAAAAAGTATTTTAAAGAGGGAAAAACGTACTCATATACTCATTTTTGCTCATAATTTTTTTTCATACGCATATTTTTGCTCAGATTCAGATACTTGTGTTCATATAAGGTTGTCAAATATCCCTTCCGCTTTTTTGCTCTTTATTCAATGCTTTATAAGAAGTGTTACAGTAATCGGATTTAATTGAAATATGCACCGTTTCGTTCGATACTATGTTTTCATCTAGACAGGAGCCCATCGTAGAAGCCCCCCTATTTATTTGCGAGCAACTCGGACAACCACTTTTCACAAGCGTCTTTTGAGTGCAAGCTGAGTGCAGGAGCAGGTGGTTATCAATTTGCGCTATGTCTGGACTATATGGTGAATGCGATAAAACCTCCCATCCGAGCTCCCGAAGCTTCTGACGACGCGTTGTCCTGGTGGAACACTACACCCTTCCTGTTGGCCAATTCTGGATGCTTCTGGTCGATCACCTGCTTCAAGCGGTCCAACTGTTCGCAGTAGATGGTAGAATTAAGCGTCTGACCATATGGGAGCAGCTCATAGTGGATGATTTCCTTCCAATCCCACCAAACACGCAGCAAAATTTTCCTAGCCGTCAATCTTGGCTTAGCCACTGATTGGAACGATTTACCAGCCCTCGGCCACGATCTTTTTTGCTGATATTGTCGTAAGTGATCCATTTTTTGTCACCAGTTATCAACCGCTTCAAAAGTGGGTCGAATTCGTTCCGTTTCAGCAGCATATCGCAGGCGCTGAATCGGTCCAGAAGGTTTTTTTGTGTTTTTTTTTTCATGCGGAACCCAAATATCAAGTTTTTTTGTGTATCCATCCAGATGGTTTGAAATGGTTTAGCGACCAACTCTCATCTTCTGGGCGATGTCACGAGATGCCATGTGCCAGTCTAACTGGATGCTTTCCATGATTTGATCGGTCTTCGTCGTCACAGGTCTTCCGTCGGCTGGCTTATCCATGGTGTCCTTTTCACCCGCTCTGAATCGTCGAAACCATTCGTCCGCAGTTCGAGGTGGTAGAGTACCATCCCCCAAAGCAACATTAATCTCACGGAACGTTTCTCTAGCGGATTTGCCTTTAACAAAGGAAAACTTTAAAATAACGTGAATTTCGGCGTTAGTGAACACGTCTACAATTGTAGAACGCTATAGCCAAACTAATCATGCATATCGTTTTAGGTTATGTCAAGACCTTTCAGAAATGTAGTAGTATTGCCAGATACGAGCTCTGTAACGCTTTACACGTAGTCGCGAAATTCAAAAAACAAAAAGGCGTAAGGGAGATATTTCAAAACCTAAAAATTATCACATCAATACACATACACATACACAAACAAATATACTAAATTACCGTTTTCTTTAACCGTGATTGATTAGCTACATTCTGCATGCTAATATTTGACTTGTAGACATCGCTTAATTTTCTCATCTTCTTGTATTACCAAAATACCATGATTCTACGTTAATGTACATACACATAAATAACTTTATGGGTGTGCGTGTGCAGGACTATTTTTCTTATTTTTATAAGCGTCGAAATTTGTTGCTTTCCTTCAACGTGCCCCTCCTCCCACATCGACATAACGCAAAATTAATAAACTCGTTCGTAAACAAAAGGCGAAAATGGAAAATAATAAGCCAATGGCGGACAATCTTATGGCCCGCTATCGTTGTGTGTACACTCAAACATACACACATATATACATATATATATATGTTTATATATCGCATAGCAAGCCGACTTCTTGTTTACATGGTGAAAATTAAGTAATTTTTCTCATCATTCTTTTATTAGCTCCCACATTTCGTACCCCCAATATCATGTTTTTTGGCACATTTTTCTTTTACTCACTTCGCCAACAAAGCTCTTAATCAATTCCCGCACTTGCCTCCACACTCACAGCCAATGATTCCACTGGGTCTCATTATGGCGATTTAACGATTTTATGCGAAACACATACAAGCAACACATAATTTTATGCACATGTTCGGGGGTCATAACTTGCTTCTACTTGCCTGCATCTACGCCACCACTCGCTTATAATATATTTACTCTCCTCTTTCTTACACTTTTTCTCCTACTCTTACTTTACCCATATTTTTTACTCATTTCTATTTCTTGTTTGTTTTGCTTATCCACTTGTCTTCTAATTTTCGCATTTCATTAATATGGCAATATTGCCAGCGGCCTTGAATATATAAATATTTGCCGCCACCCCCAGCTCTACTTGTGCCTTGTTGGTTTCGGCAGTTAATGATTTTTTTTTTTTTTGCGTTTTCGCTTACAACACCATTATTTATTCATTATCTTTTTTTATTGTTTTCTTTTCGTTTTTGCTCTTGTTTTTGTGTTTTATTAATTTTGCTTATTGATTTGTCGTTAGCGTGAATAAAAGTGCAGTATTTTGTTTTTGTTGGGATTTAGTCTGATAATAAATTTTTTATGCAGCCGGTCTCGAATAGGAATATAAAGTGTATGTATGTATGTGTGCGAATTAAATAACTCATATTTTATAATACCGATATTTTTATTAACCTTTTTTGGAAGTTTACTCAGTGTCTATTGCTTTTAAGGGGATTACACATTTTTTCTTTTCAATTAACAGAAATTGGTGGAAATGGCTAGTTGCAGCTCAGCTATATGAGTTAATGGTCACTTTTCTGAAGGAGGCTGCACTCCAGAGCAGTAGACCTACTGTTACCTTAATGGTTGCAAACTCGGCCTGAAAGACCCTGCAAAAGTCAGGAATTTTGAAACTGCAGTTGATAGAGAGCTCCTGACACTAGACCTCTCGACCAACCTTCCTTTCAAGTTTTGACCAATCAGTAAAGAATCTTACCCCCTGTTCTCCAACGGCTTCTTCCCACCCATAACTCCCTAGCCGGTATAAAGGAAAAAAAGAGCCGTCAGAGTTCAAACCGAACCATGATCCAAGTGAACTGGTACGAAGTAAAAGAGAGTGAGGATTTCCGATTGTTCAGAGCCGTATTCTTTTAGGAACCCAAACTTTCTGAGTCCGATGGTAACTTTCGAAGCCATACACGAACAAAATGTGTTCGATGGCGTTAAGTGTCACAGCTGAAGTGGACATTAGTGCGCCACACATGCTGGTAACCGCCACCTGTTAAATGCTTTCGAGTTGCTCTTCTAGAGCTTCCCATTACATTAAAACTTCATAGAAAATAATAAGCTTGACTATGGTGTCGGAGAGTCAGAGGACCGCTTTCGATGTGAGACCCCACATTTTGCCAATGCCTCCTCTACAGCAGTATAAGGCAATCGATGATGGCAGCGGTGTCGGCGGAATCATGTGTTTTTGCTACTGAATAAACCCCTTGTGGGGTTCCCGTAATCACATTTCGTCGCGCACGTCAAATCCCATTCCTTTTCATTCACGCTGTCGCACAGAATACTGAAAATGAAATGTTTGAGGTTTGATTCAGCACCAAGACGATCTAGAGCAGATACGACTGCTTCCGGGAGGACATTATTCCAAGATACCTCTGCACCAAAGAAAGTCTCAACAGCGAACTCTTTAGGCTTAATGGCTTCCTTAAGCCATGACACGATAGTATGCAGGGCAGTAGCTACTGATACGCCTATACAATAAGCACGTTGCGCTCCTGAGAAATAGTCGCTCGGAACGCGACCTCTTATATACCAGTCCATCAGTCTCACCAGAGTTTTTAGTAAGAAGAAGGAGAGGCTGATGGGCCAGAAGTCCTTGGCCGATGTGTTTTCTTGTTTCGAAAAAATCTGCTATCAAAACGACAGTGGAGAGATTTTTGAAATCAATTTCTATATTTTAGTATATACACCCAAGTCCGTCTGTCTGTCCGTTTGTCCGTCCAAACTATAAAACGAAGACCAGTGATGGGTACTCTAAGGTCCACTGAACTAAATATGGTTACTTACCAAAGTTTTCAAGAGCTTACAGTTACTTTACTATGGTAGGATTGCTTACAGACTCAGACTTAATCAGTTTAGCCACTTCCTCTCAACAAAAAACAAAAAAAAAAAACACACACATTTTTATCTTTCTCACTTACCTCATGTCCTTTTTCCTGCTGGCAGCCGCCAAGTCCACGCTTCAGCAGCACATCATTATCCAAACAGTCCGCACTGCAACGCCTCACATATTTACTGCCGCCACCACTACCACTACTCACGCCCAGGGAACCAGCTGACGCCTCGAGCAAATGCCCACTCTTCTCACCGGTCACCTGCAGGTGATGTGTTTGTTGTTGATAAAGATCATGTGGTGGCGGCTGTTTCTCCTTCTCTCTGTGACCCTTCTCATGTTTATGCTGCTGATGGTGGTGATGTTGATTGTGTGGCTGGCTGTGTTGATGGCTATGGTGATGGTGCTGATGGCGCGTTAGCCGACAACAGATACGCGCGTAGGTACATTGTAACGCCTCCGCCAGCAGCGCACCCAAACTGGAGAGGCACATCAACATGAGCGGCACACCGATTAGAGCATACAAAATGGTTGCGATTTTACCAGCGGCAGTGCGGGGCGTCAAGCTGCCATGACCTAGTGAAAAAACGGGAGAGAGAAAAAATATGTGTTAAAAAATTGGAATTGAAAATGATTTAAGTGTTTAAATTTGTGATATAGAAATGTAAATAGGGGTAATTTTCTGGTTTTATTTTGTACAACATTAGCTGATTTTGTTAATTAAAATTGAGATGAGATGAGAATTCATGACGAAATTTGTTCTTTGAAATGGAAAATAATTCTGCCTTGCATTCACTAATAGCTACAGAAGAATTCATCAAGATAATTCTAATTGGAATTGAAATTTGCAGGCGTGCAAAAGTGACTTAGAATATTTCTCTTTAAGTCTGTTTTTTTATCTATCCAAAATTAATAAACAATATGGTAGAAATAATATAGAAAACTGAGAAAAGTTACACAAATCTTCATCGGATAGCCAAAATTAATAAAGTTGGACAATTAAACATAGCTACTGACTTCTAACGTTCAAATTCAGCGAGAGATTCTCAAGTTCAGTTAGAATTTCCACAAGATCGACTATTAAATGCGAGACTTTATCGTAACTGCAACCAAAATTGCTTTTGCTTGTAATTCTATGCCCAAAGTCACTAAAAATGTTAGTCGCAGTTTACCACCTTGGCAAACTGAAAAAGGAGATCCAAATATTCCCCGGACCTCTTCCGAGAGGCCTTCGGTAAAAATTACAAAATCTGAATAGTACAGCAAAAATTTCTTGATAGAATCGAAAAAATTTATCGAGAGGTTCCCAAGTTTGCTTAGAACTTTCACAAGATCTATTATGAAAAGCGAAAAAGATCGAAATTGGTATGTGATTATTTTTTTCCTATGTTTTAACCGGTCAAGACCAATATAAAATATAGTAGGAATAAAGTGGGTAGCTGAAAAAAGGTGCTTCAAATCTTTGTCGGACTTCTCCGAGGTCTCTTCGGTCACAATTACAAAATCTGGAAGGAACACCAGACACTTTTTAGTTGAATCGATCAGTTCCATCGAGAGGTTCTCAAGTTCGGTTAGAAATTCCACAAATTTATCGTTTCATAAAAGCGAGATATTGTCGTAACTGTAACTCTAACTATTTTTTCCACTTCAAAATTCTCAAAATCAATAAAAGTGTTGTTAGGGATAAAGTGGATAGATGAGAAAAGATGCTCCAAAACTTGAGCGGACTTCTTCGGAGGTCTCTTCGGACAAAATTATAGACTCTAGACAGTACAGCCCAGTCATTGATTTGAATCGAAGAGATTCATCGAGAGATTTTTAAGTTCGGTTAGAATATTAACAAAATATTTTACGTAACATAAGAATAAGAGCTTAACAGCTACGATAATCGCCCAGCCGCGACCCCAAACTGGTATGTTAAATACTGTCAATGATTTGTTCTACATTGGTCCACATATAAAACTGGAAGTTGCTAGCTTACAGAGTAATAAAAATTTAAAGAATAAGATAATTTACTTAAATTTATGTTTTTAAATTTTTCATCACCATTATTTCTTCAATAAATTTTGCTAAAATGTGGAAGCAGCAAACGACGGACGCTCCAAAATGTGATAACCAAAAAAATGACAAATATTTTTAGGTTTTAATAAACTCCTGAGTTCACTTGAATTTCAATATTTCCTTTTATCTTCCCTATTCTTCATATATAGCTTATATATTTATATAAGTGTGTGTACGAAATATTTTTTCCAGTGCATATGCAACGTTGTCATATTTGTTTCCCGCCCTCCAGGCTCCGGCTAGCTCAGCTCAAGCAAACAATAAAATTAAACGCTTCCTTTCACACAGTAACAACAACAACAAAATCAAACAATAACAACACGCACAATATTTGCATTCTTGTAACAGGAATCATATTCGGACCATCAAATAGCAATAAGTAGCCAAGGAGTACCAAGCAATTGGAAAGACACTGCTGGCTACCTGCGATGCCAGAGCCAAAGCAAAGCAAAGCATAGCAGAGGCAAGCATTTTCTCGGAACCAGTTGTTGATACTGTAATCAGATATATAGTGTGGGTATGCCAGGCAGGCAGGAAGTACTGGCTTAGCAGCAGCAGGAAGTAAGTAGCCGTATTGGAAGTTGCGGTCGGCCACATTGAAGTCCCTTGTTTGTGCCATCGACAGCAGTTTGTGGCACATTCATATAACCGCAATCTGGCGCACCTTCAAGTGTTTACTTCAATTGAAATACTGTGTAAACAGCAGCCAACAGGCATTACAACCAGTTCGATTTCGTAGCAGAGCCAATGTGGTGGTCACTCCTGTAGCAGAGAGCCTGACTGGGCACAGCGCCCGACTAGGCCATTAGGTGGAGTTGCAGCGCAGTAGGCTTGTGGCTGCAATTGTTTGTGGTTTCCATTAGTAGTGCTTATGTAGCTGTACTCGTTTGCTGGTTGAACGGCATGGTCTTGCCTAGTATTTCAGCAGCATAAGCCTTAGGTCAGCAAAGGCCACAAAGTCATAGATATTCCTGTGTACAAATGTAGGTTTTTTTATTTTAATATGTATGACGTAAGCTGCCGGCGATTATTTGTGCTGGTGAATTGCTGATGGGTTGCTCTTTGATTACTAAAGGGTGATTTTTTAAGAGCTTGATAACTTTTTTAAAAAAAAAAACGCATAAAATTTGCAAAATCTCATCGGTTCTTTATTTGAAACGTTAGATTGGTTCATGACATTTACTTTTTGAAGATAATTTCATTTAAATGTTGACCGCGGCTGCGTCTTAGGTGGTCCATTCGGAAAGTCCAATTTTGGGCAACTTTTTCGAGCATTTCGGCCGGAATAGCCCGAATTTCTTCGGAAATGTTGTCTTCCAAAGCTGGAATAGTTGCTGGCTTATTTCTGTAGACTTTAGACTTGACGTAGCCCCACAAAAAATAGTCTAAAGGCGTTAAATCGCATGATCTTGGTGGCCAACTTACGGATCCATTTCTTGAGATGAATTGTTGTCCGAAGTTTTCCCTCAAAATGGCAATAGAATCGCGAGCTGTGTGGCATGTAGCGCCATCTTGTTGAAACCACATGTCAACCAAGTTCAGTTCTTCCATTTTTGGCAACAAAAAGTTTGTTAGCATCGAACGATAGCGATCGCCATTCACCGTAACGTTGCGTCCAACAGCATCTTTGAAAAAATACGGTCCAATGATTCCACCAGCGTACAAACCACACCAAACAGTGCATTTTTCGGGATGCATGGGCAGTTCTTGAACGGCTTCTGGTTGCTCTTCACCCCAAATGCGGCAATTTTGCTTATTTACGTAGCCATTCAACCAGAAATGAGCCTCATCGCTGAACAAAATTTGTCGATAAAACACATTTCGAACCGAACACTGATTTTGGTAATAAAATTCAATGATTTGCAAGCGTTGCTCGTTAGTAAGTCTATTCATGATGAAATGTCAAAGCATACTGAGCATCTTTCTCTTTGACACCATGTCTGAAATCCCACGTAATCTGTCAAATACTAATGCATGAAAATCCTAACCTCAAAAAAATCACCCGTTATAAACCGAAATGAAGCTGAGGATATTACGTATTGACTTACTGTATTAAATTGTTTCGCGTTAGCGGCGATGGGGTGTGTGTTATCAATTTTTTAATATAGGGAAAGGCACTACTGGACTATATATATATTTTTTTCATCTAGATCTTGAGCTGCTATTTAAAAACCAAATTTTTAATATTGATAAATTTTAATATCGATAAATAATCGATTTTTAATAATTATCGATCAATTTTATATTCACTTAAAAACGAGTAAGATATACTGAAAACACGAAGTAATATTATAGAAACTTGGCCTTAGAGTAAGCAGTGTTTTTGGTTATTGTATTACTTTTTAATATCGGCAAATTACTGATATCGGTAAATAGTAAAATTTCATAATTATCGATTAATTTTACAATAACTTATGAATGTGTGAAACCAGTATGATACCACCAATGAATATTAGAGAGATTGGATTTTAGAGTAAACAGTTCTTTCGGTTATTTTAAAAATCGAAATTTATCGATATAAGCATACTTAATAAAATTAGCTTTATACATAAGTATTTAAAAGAGATCTATAGAAGAAAGAAATCCTGTGTTGAAATATTAATAAGTTTATTAATATCGATAAATAGCTGATATCTAAATATCTATTTTATTTTTAATTCGATAATTATCGATTTTATTTTTCGAGTTACTTGTCTTACACATGAATAATATATGGTAAAAAATAATAATATGAAAGTAAAAATGCTGCTGAAAAGAGCCGTTTTCCAACTTAATTAATATACTAACAATTTATCGATATTAATATATTTGATAAAACATGTGCCGTAATTATTATAAATAAACACTACATATAGATATTGATCCAACATATATAATAAATAAATTAAATAAATAACGTTAAATAACTGATATCGATGAAAATGTGTTGTATTTAATTTATTAAGTATCGATATTATTGCTAAAGTTTATTATTTAACTAATGATTTTTTAATAGTTGTTAGTAGCAATATTATTTGATAAGTATTTTATTATTAGAAATTAAGATTTAAAATAGCAGTTCTCTAAACCTAATTAAAAAAGTCAAAATTTATCGATTTCAATATAATTGAATGCATATGGTCAGCTCACATCTGAATATTGTTCGAGCACATTTAGTCACATAATTTGATGTTGATAAATATCGATAATGTATTAATGTAATAATTAATGCAATAATACATTGTAATAACGATAAATAACTGAGATCGATCTATTTCTAAATATATTACTTTATTTTTTAATAATTATCGATATCTTAATGTTAGAAATTTATCGATGTTTGATTAAAATGCTTAATAAATATCAAAAAATATAATGATGATATAGAATAAAATAAATTAATAATATAAATTAGAAAAAATATAAATAATATTGAATAAAACAATTTAATATTGATAAATAACTGAAAATCGAAATCGATAGCACTAATTTTTTTATAATATTTTGTAATACCAATAAATATCTAATATCGTTGACAATATTTACAAATATCTTAATTTAATTTTCTAACAATTATCGATACTTTAATGTTCAAAATTTATCGATATTCATATGTTTGATGATATACATAGTTCAGTAAGTATTAAAGTATGTATGTATATCCCACATCTGGATATTAATCTAGCAACTTAAATAAAACAAATATGTTTATAATAAAATCGATATATACCTGATATCGATATATAACTTTATATAATAAAAAAATTTCGTATACATAAATATTTGATATCGATAGCTATAATTTTATATTTCTTTTAATAATTATCGATTAATCAATTTACGAAAATTATCGATATTTAATATACACAGTAATAATTAAAAAGGTGTTGACGTAGCACATCTAATTAAATATATTAATGCCGATATCTACGGTACATTTCTATAATAAAATATTTTGGTATCGATAAATAGCTCTTATCGAAAACTGTATTTCAAACTATTTTTTGTTAATTTTTTCATAATTTAGAAATTATTATAAAGATATTGATCTAATATAAAAAATAAATATTATCGATAAATTATTATTATCGATAATTATCGATCATAAATATTCTTTCTGTTTCTAAAAAAAAATTGATAGTTTTAGATTTTCTTGTTTCACAAGTGCTTATTATCGATAAATTGTTAATATCGATAATTATATAATCATTACTTCTATTTCTAAAAAAATAAATCGATAATTTCTACTTTACTTGTTTTATAAGTGCTTAATTCAGCTAAATTATATTTTTTAAAGCGACAGAATATGAAGAGAGTTATGTTTAACCTCGAACCTTGAGTCATTCAGAGTTGCCCTAATTAAAGTTTGCCGTGGACACACCTATCCACACAACCACCGACAGCAATATGTCCAACTTGAAGGTTACTGAGATGAATGATGAGGCTGGCATGATGTATTCATATAGTCACCGGAGCTCGCTCGGCTGTCTGCGGTCAAAAGCACATGAATGCAAATAAATGCGTATGCCTTAAAACATAAATGAATGCATTCAGCTGCACCTCTATTCGCCTACACATAGTTACAAAAGCAAATTTACATATTTACACACACAGAAACACACACGCAGTGTGCGGCAGCTGCGTGCCTGTGAATGGCAGCGCCTGTCGGCAAACACAACAAAAGACAAATGTTTATCTTCAATTTTACTGCAGCTCTCCAATTGGGTACTGTAGGCTGGGGGCGATCACTATGTGCGTGTGTGTGCCACTGCCACACAATTCAAAATGTTGGCGGCCATTCGCTGCATCTGCTGTTGGTGTTCTACTTTGCCACTCGGTGTGCAGCTGGCAAATTACTCTTTAACCCTTACTCTACCGTGGTGTATTTGGCATACATTGCATAACCTTGGTGCACTACAGCAAATAAACTAACAACAACAACATGCCACATAGGTATAATATGTGGTAAATATATGATATCCCCGAGTGTTGCAGGAAAAATGCGTTTACGCATAAAATTGCTGCTTGTAGTATACGAAGGAAATGCCCCCCTGGAGTTGCTGCATACATGCAACAAAATGTAAATATGTGTGTGTTGCGAAATTTCAGTTTTATGTTTGGTTACTATATGTTATATGTACGCACACACTACTGACTCTGTTGCGTACCTGTGGCAACTCTGCGTTTTTTAGCTGGTCGATAGGCAAATATGTTGCTTTGTATATGTGTTTGTTTGTTGTTGTTTTCATTTACTTTGTGGCATGCAGTAATTTAATCTTTGCACTGTAATTTGTAAACGGGTCAATAAATCGGTAAATGGCCCCACAAGCTGACCCTCTCAAAATGCCATTACTTATATTATCGGTTGGTGGAAGTGGTCTTGTGAAAATATTTAAAGGCACTCAAATAAAGTCTTGTATCACTGGCAGAAAATATATTTAATATTGGATGAAAGGGGCTCTGATGCTTTGACTTGCCAGCATATTCCTCTAGTAATATTATAAACAAACAAATATTAGGATATCTACGTTTCCTGTTAACTCAATAGTGTAACATATCTTTTCGATGGAGCTTAAGAAGAAAGCTAGTTAATAAGAGCATTGCATGTTGAGCTGTTTAACTGCTTCCTTCTTTTCGGCAGAAAGTGGAGCAGAGGCAGCGATAGCACCAACAAACATGCTGGGGTCCTTAATGAACTCCTTGATGGTAGCGTCTTCTTCTTTACTTGCGTAGAGACTGCTTACGCGGTTATAGTCTTCTTTTTTTGCAAGCTGGCGCCAATTGGAGATTCTAAGCGAAGCCAGGTCCTTCTCCACCTGGTCTTTCCAACGGAGGGGAGGTCTTCCTCTTCCTCTGCTCGACGGTAGCAGCTTCCGTGAAATCCTTGGGTGTCCGCTCACAGCGAAGTCACGGGGAACTACTAAGCCGATTAGCTTGTTATCGAGGGCACCATTTTCTGAATTTCATTCAACTGGAAGAGCGTTGGTTTTGCGATGCCGTCTTGCTTACTGATGTTGAAACTTTAGATTACCAGTGAGCTCAGCGAGCGCTGGTTAACAACCCAAATCTGTGGACCGCGAAACCGTTTTGGCGGAGACTGAAACCAAAGAGGTTCTCCGAACTACAGACTCTTAGCAAAGTCAATCTTGCGACAATGGAGAGCGGAGAACACTGTTCAGTGTGTTCACACTGGGTACGACTAAATATTTATTCGTCTACGGCAAGTCTTACGTGGAAGTGGCAGCTGATTGTAAGTTGCACCCCGGCTCACACCGTATTTTTTGTGAAGAGCAACCTAACCGAGGCCAGCATTCCAAGGCTTCCGCAGTCGCCCTACAATTCAGGTGTGATCCACCCGGACTTTTTTTCTTTACTTGCCTGAAAAGGCCGATCAAAGGGGATCTAATCAGCATACAAGGCTATTTCGAAGAAGCCTTCAGTGACGCCTTCAATTCTAGGAAATCGCGCTGGCAGCGCTGCATCGACGCAGAAGGACGCTGCTTTGAAAGTTTTTAAAGAATTGTAATAATTGGTTCAATAATTTTTTTTTAAATCGACTCAGTCCTATTACTTTCCGGACAAACACTGTAAGTGGTCAATTGATATTGATATTGATACTGATATTGATATTGATATTGATATTGATATTGATATTGATATTGATATTGATATTGATATTGATATTGATATTGATATTGATATTGATATTGATATTGATATTGATATTGATATTGATATTGATATTGATATTGATATTGATATTGATATTGATATTGATATTGATATTGATATTGATATTGATATTGATATTGATATTGATATTGATATTGATATTGATATTGATATTGATATTGATATTGATATTGATATTGATATTGATATTGATATTGATATTGATATTGATATTGATATTGATATTGATATTGATATTGATATTGATATTGATATTGATATTGATATTGATATTGATATTGATATTGATATTGATATTGATATTGATATTGATATTGATATTGATATTGATATTGATATTGATATTGATATTGATATTGATATTGATATTGATATTGATATTGATATTGATATTGATATTGATATTGATATTGATATTGATATTGATATTGATATTGATATTGATATTGATATTGATATTGATATTGATATTGATATTGATATTGATATTGATATTGATATTGATATTGATATTGATATTGATATTGATATTGATATTGATATTGATATTGATATTGATATTGATATTGATATTGATATTGATATTGATATTGATATTGATATTGATATTGATATTGATATTGATATTGATATTGATATTGATATTGATATTGATATTGATATTGATATTGATATTGATATTGATATTGATATTGATATTGATATTGATATTGATATTGATATTGATATTGATATTGATATTGATATTGATATTGATATTGATATTGATATTGATATTGATATTGATATTGATATTGATATTGATATTGATATTGATATTGATATTGATATTGATATTGATATTGATATTGATATTGATATTGATATTGATATTGATATTGATATTGATATTGATATTGATATTGATATTGATATTGATATTGATATTGATACTGATATTGATATTGATTTGATATTGGTGTTGACTGTTAGAGTTTTTCTTGTTAGTATATGTAAAGCCTAAAATCTATGCGGGCAATGGCGCTTCGATTCAGGCCTTGCTGCAAAACATCACAGGTTACCAGTATAATGCTCGAACGAGTCATCAAAAATTGGTCTCAAAGAATGAACCATCTGAGACGTAGCTACGGCCAACCTTTGAAAGAGATAATCTTCAAAAAATAAATGCGAAGGAATATTCTTTCGATTGATAATAAACATTATCCACTAAATTTGAGGTTTCTGTGTTTTTTCTTAAAAAAAAAAAAAGTAGTGAATCTTGAAATGGATCACCTTTAGTATAAGCCACTTGTCAGTTATAAATGGAAAAACTGTGTAATATTTTCAAATTTCGTATATTTCGTATATATAGTATAACTGTTTTTGCTTAGACTCACTTACCAATTGTCGTTATCACTGTGACGGAGTAAAGTAACGCCTCGCCGAAGGTCCAATGTGTCGGCGCCAACATGGCATCTGTGGACGCATCAAAAGTGCTGCCATAGCGGCGCAACACCGTTGAACTGCCGCCAAACATGCCAATGCTGTAACTACTATTATTCGTATGACGTGTGGCAGCCACAATCGAATCCTCGAAACGACGCAGCTGTTCGTGCACTAATGTGGACCAGTTGCGCTCGTATAAGACGTTGAGTTTTTCTGAGGATAAGAAAATAGTTTTAGAGGAAAAAGCGATTTTTTTTTAAGGAAAAATATATTTAAAAGAAGAAAAAGTAAAATTAAGGATTTTATGCTGATTTTTAAAGAAATTTCAATATTGTTGTTGGGGGTTCAACGAAGAGTATAAGTCAGAAGCATATAGAAAGGGAGCAAGCTTAAAACTTCTCAGGCCAACAAAAGTATTCCTTAAGAAATTTCTTTTACCTCTAAATTTTAATTCTTACACTTAAAGCTTACTACCTTTACCACCCTGTGTTTTTGCACACAGGCCTGAATGCATTCCCCATTGCATTAACTAAGTAATATCTGCATAAATAGTCGCTTATGTATGGCTGCTTGCCACAAATGGCATAATTGCTTGAGCAGCTAAGTGTCTGTGCGTCGAGTAGTTGCACCTGCTCATAACATACTTGTGTACGTATATTTTACAAGAGAACTTAGTGGACCCAACTCGAGTGCGATTTGGTGGCATAGCTCAGTGGCATACCCTTAATAGCAGCGCTGTTTAGAATGGCATAATTTAGTCGTGCATAACAAGCATATTATATGTGTTCAAGTGTTGGTTTGTGTTGGTTTGTGTACTGCATGTCCTTTTCGAAGGCCTTGAGTATGGCATTCGCATGTCCTTCTGCGTACTTGCTTGCTCGTTTGCTTGTCTAAACCAATTGATGGCATCTTAATTTACATATGCCAACAATGCCTTGCAACTTGCTTACAAATGCAGGTTTGCATGCCAACATACATAGGTACATATGTTGAAGGATTTTCACTTAATAGGCGCTTTTGCAGCAAGTAGATATTATGGCGCTCATATAATGCAATATGAACATATTATGCAGCACCTAATTATAAATATAGATATATTCGGTACGAGAGCTTCTTGTTTGGTGCATAATTTGATGAAGTGAACTCGCAGTGATTGCGCATTTCATCTGTATATATATATATATAAATATATATATATATATGAAATATATTCATAAGTATATATAATATATAAATCAGGATATCTCTTTCTTACCATTTATGTGTTTTTCTTGCATACTCTCCCCCAAGTTTCAGCTTTTGCCCTAAAAACAAGGATCTAGCATAAGCTCAAGCGCTTTATTTTCAATTTAAACTGTGCTTAAGTCATATATTTTTTCATAAGCATACATATAATATTGTAAAACAGCTTTTTGTTTTCAAGTTAAACCGTGTCTGAATTATATTTCTTTTCGCATCAATATAACATGAGATATTTCGCATGAAACAAATCAACCTTAAACTTTGAAAGAGCAAAATTGTAATACAAAATTGTTTACTTTATAAAAAAATCTTAGTGATTTTTTCCATAAAATATTCTTCTAAAAGTTATACGCAGTTAAAATGATATATCAAATGTGCTGAGCATTCATATTACATAGTAAGTGTAAGGCGTTGCTCATACGACATGTTGTACTATATGAATTCAGTACAGTTGATTTAAATTTAATTAAACTTTTAAAGCAATAGTTTTATGAAAAACATGCTCTGAGCTTTCATATATAACGGGGAATTTTGTATTAGAATATTGGCTTTATAATATTTTAGAACCATTCGTTTTAGAGTTGTCAAGCTTCTTCCAGGAGTTTAAAAAACCCCATGTAAAATATTATATATGGGAAAAGTAAAATGAGCCCAAATAAAAGCCTTTGACACCTTCGAATTCCTTTGATGAGTAATGCCCTGCGTTGGCACAGCTTTGAGCTGATTGAGATTAAATATCATTTACTTAAGAGCAGTAATTTCAAATCTACTATGCTCGCAGTAAGCCGCGCAATAAGTTCGTTCATGTTTAAACGCTTACGCTTGCGTTGAAAGCACATTCCAACCAAATTTCCGAAAAACTTTGACCAATCAGTGAATAAATAACAACTCCTCGTTCTATTCAAATTAATGTAAGTCAGCATTTTAAGATCTACTACTAAAGATTAGTCTTCACGAACTGTTCGACAAGTGCTTAATAAAGTGGGATAGAATAACGAAAATTGTTATTTTTAAGCCGGGGTAATTCACAGACTAGTTAAATAAAATTTGTATACTTTTGCGAAAATATTTAACATATTGACTAATATATACGATATAAAATCATTCGTGAGATTAATATTTTTATATTTGGTAAATGGGGACTAGGGTAGTATTCGCCCAATTTTATACATTTTAGGCTCAAGTACACAGTTTTATCTGTAAAATAACTATATATTTGAATATTATATCTTACTAATTGCCCAATATTTTTGGTAAAGAGTCAGCTGTAGGCACTAAAATTCACATATACGGTAACTGAGGGCCTTAAAAATTATAGTACGATTTCTATAAATTTTAAATTTGAGATCTTGACTCTGACGTATTTATTTAGTGAGTTATCATACTTTTAAAAAGAACTACTTTTGAAAAGTTTTCAAGCCGCGGATGCTTCCACTATTTGATGACTTGTACAAAAATACAGTTTTGTAGCCGAAATTGCGGTTTAGTTGTAGCCCAATAGATATGCAACCGGAGGTATAGACATACACTCGGAATTCAAGGCGCCTCCTTAATCTGATCTTGTATATATGTACACTGTGTGAAAGTACCCGGAAAGTCTCAAAATAATATTAAAAAAAAAAAAATGATATTTCAAAAAATGTATTTTAGTAAATCAGTACAGTATCAAAGAATTTGTCTAAAATTTTGTATTTCTAAGTAAATTTCATGTGTTGAATCGTTTGTTGGAAAATATGGATATGATGCTTGAAATCGTCAGGCAAATGTTATAGAGATGGCAATTGAGATTGACATCTCTCGCAAGTCCATTCGAATGATTTTTGTTCGCGTTCTAAATCCACTCGTCCCGATGAAGCTGCATTTTTTTTTTTTAAAGAGTCCCGCAAACTGGTCTCTGGTCAATTCTACATTCATGGCGAGCATTATAACTGCTAACTGACATAGGTTTTCGAGTTTGACATGCAAACAAACCAAAAATCAGCGGAAAGGAACGAAAAAACTTGTTGAAACTAGAAAAACACGCCAACGAAGCACAAAAATCAATGCGATGCTCATTGTTTTTTTCAATATTCGTTGTATGTTGCATCATGGCCGTATTTAGGTGTTTGTGTGAGAACATCCGTCGAAAACGGTCGAAATGGAGAAAGAAAAATGCATGGATTTTACACGATGATAATACACAATCACGATCAACCATTGTGTTCACCAGGTTTGGATTCGCGTGGTTTTTTCTTGTACCTCAAATTGAAATTGCCGCTTCGTAAAACTCGGTTTCAGTCCAACGAAGAGATAACACAAAATTCCTAGAAAGAGCTGAAGACCATGCCGAAAAGTGCTTATGAAAAGTATTTCGAGGGCAAGGAAGTCGCTGGCATAAGCGTTTTATATCAGGTGGGGATTACGAGGAAGGCGACAAAATAAATATTGATGAATAATTAAATTTTTGCGTTTTATTAACAATTTTTCCGAGTACTTTTTTGTCACAATGTATATTGGTGGCAATCTATACCAGAAGTGAAAAAAAACTATTATGCTCTGTGAGAAAAGTTGTTAGGGTATCAGAATAACGATTGGATCATTGGTTTGGAGTCATGCAACTCATACCTGAAATCAAATCAGAATAGACAAGCATTGAGTTCTTGTGTTTTATTGAAAATTCGCATCCGTTAACCGATATACTACTGTGCCCAAAAAATAGGGTGACATTTGAATTTAACTGCGTGCGTCGAAGGCCTTGGAGAATTATTTTTTTTAGGTTGGTAGTACTGTCAGTCAAATTTATGTCAAATTTCATGTCAAAATGTTCATTTGTGTTTGAGATACGTGTAGTTTTGCGATGTCGAAATTTGTTGAGCAAAGAATTTGCATTAAATTTTGTTTACGGAATCAATTTTGTGCTGCGGATACATTGAAGATGGTGCAGAAAGCATTTGGTGATGAGGCTATGTCTAAAAAAATGTTTACAAGTGGTATAGTGAGTTCCAAGCCGGCTGTGAACGTGTCGAAGACGAATAGCATCCAGGGCGACCATCAACCTCTACCGACGAAGCTCACGTTCAACAAATCAAAGATTTGGTGTTGAAAAACCTTTGATTAACATTTAGAGACTTTGCTGATGAAGTTGGCATATCGAAAGGCTCAGCCAATACCATTTTTAAGGATGTTTTGGGCCTCAAGCGCGTAAAATCTCGACTGGTACTGAAAACATTGAATTTTTTGGAAAAAAGTCGTCGCGTTGAAGTGCGTGAAAGGATGCTTTCGGACTACCAGGGTGTCTTGAAATGCATTATAACTGGCTATGAGACTTGGATCTATGCTTACGACCCCAAAACAACCGATCTATCCAGCGAATATCGTGCCAAAAGAGAACCGAGACCAAAAAAATCGCGCCAAAGTTGCTCAAAAATCAAGGTCATGTTGACTGTTTTCTTCGATTAACGTGGTGCTGTGCATTATGAATTCCTTCCAACCGGTTAAACAGTCAACAAGGAATATTATTTGAACGCTATGCTTCGTTTGCGTAACGCTATCCGCCTAAAAAGACCGGAATTGTGGAAAGACAATTCTTGGTTTTTACACCACGATAATGCACCATCCCATACTGCCCTCGTAATTCGTGATCATTTCGCCAAAAACACAACCCATATCGTTCCGCAACCACCGTATTCACCTGATCTGGCGCCCTGCGTCTTCTGGCTGTTCACCAAGCTCAAAAGACCGCTCCGGGGACACAGTTTTTATACGATACAGGAGATTCAAGGCGTAGCGAAGACGGAACTGAAGGCCATCTCGGAAAGTGAGTGCAACCAGTATTTCGAAGATTGGAAAATCCATTTGCAGTGCATTGCATCGAGAGGGGATTACTTTGAAGGGAATGAAATTAATTTGGAAGAATAAATAAATAATTTTCAAAATAAATACAATGTCACCTTATATTTTGGCCGCATTAGTATATGATACAAAGCTAGTCAGTGACATAAAAATTATAACAATGGGTATATGCTTTTGGGATTTAGTTAAAGTTTCAGCAATTTTAAATAAAATATTAATGCTGCGCTGGCATATTTATTTTTTAGGCTTCAAACTATGTACTCGTAGGATCACTGAAAGGCTACTGAAAGCTGAAAAGTTTTATTGGCAATTTCGGAAAATTGACAACATAGCAGTCTCATTTTCACAGGTATTTTTTTGTGTAGATCCTAAAGCTTATCTATTTGGACAAAAAATAGGTTACCGCTACAGAGCTACTATGTTTTACGGCTTAATTTCTTAAAAAAAAAGGAAGCCTTTAAGTGACACAAAGAGCAGAAATGCAAGTTTAGAGAAACAGTTTTCTACTTTTCCACCATTACGAAAGTAAACAAATATTTCACATCTTTTGCAGTGGTTTTGCATAAATTTCTAAATTATTTGCCTGTAAGCGGCTAAATCAACTTCAAAACCGCATTTATTTGCATGACTTTAATTTCACAAACAAATATTTCATGCAAATTAAGCGCTAAAAGTTTAAAATAACAGTAATTGGGAATACAGTTAACCGCAACTTGAAATCTTCAAATTGTTTGAAAATTATTTTACACCAATTATAAGAGCTTATATTACAAAAAGCTTTAAATGTTCTGATAAATAAGTATATTTAACTGTTTTAGACAATACTAACACTCACAAGCACTTAGCAGCTACAATAATATTTATTTTCTGGCAATTTGTTTAATGTAATTTGAATTCATTCAACATTTCACCGCAGAAGTGCGCAGCGGCCTTAGTCAAATATACTCATTTGCGCTGCCTATAAGATGTTGTTGTCAGGCTCTAGTTAGTTTGTACTCAACGTAAGAGAATGTAGTTTTTCAGGCGAAGTGCTTTTATTTTTAATCAAAAAATAAGTCTGACTTAAGCATCATAATGCTGTTGGCTCATTATTTGGTTACAGTTGGAAAAATCAAATATTATTAAAGCATTTTGCTGGCAATTGGGCCCAAATCCGTTTAGTTTGTGTAGTTTATACAAAAAGTGCACTCATTCAAGTGCACGAAATCACAAAATTTGTGGTAAATGTGGCTTCTGCGGTCTCATAGAAACTTTTAATGCCGTATATATAACGCATACTGTTAGCATAGCGGTATATAATAGAACGAAGTGTTTCGATTGCAAATTAGCTAATTTTATGACATAATGACACTTGGGTAAACCAATATATTTGGCATTTTATTAAGTGCAGTTGGTCTGCTTGATTTAAATTTTAAAAGCTCTGATGCGATTAGAATACTAATTGTGTGTATATACTATAGGTAGACATACTGATACTGCAATATTAGTGGTTTAAAAACCGGTGAATTATAGGTTCAACCAATTCCGGCCAAATTTTAAATGATTATTCGTTAGTGTTTCTACGCTAGTGCTACTACAGTAACCTCTTTATAATATGAACACAAAACATAACTAAAAATCTGATTACATTGCTCTTTAATACTCGCTTAAGACTTCAAGTGCTACTCATTGAAGAACTTACTGCATTTTCTATATTTTATATTAAGCTAATTAAGGTAGATAGTGCTCAAAAATTCTACGAAAAATGCGGCGCCACACAAAGGTTTCAAGACTGGTGCATATTATTATAGGACCCCCAGAGTTTATCTAGCGACTGATGTACAGAGCACACTGAATTTATGTAGGGAAGATTTCTCCAACCAAACAAAAGCATGCCCGCAAAAAGAAGGACCCCAAAACCTGCGTCAACTACCTTAGGATAAGCTCCTCAGCATTGCATATACGGTTCTATCGAGCGTGCTGTGTGGAATATTAAAGTTCATTGTCAACAAACTAATTGAACCTGATCGGTGCGGCTTCAGGCCTAGAAAATCAACAACTGTCCAGATATTCACCATGCGCCAAATCTTGCAAAAGACCCTGAAAAAAAGACCGACATACACCACCTCTTTGTCGATTTTATAACTTGCTTTTGACAATTTGAAAAGACGGCCTTTATGCCGCGATGTCTGAATTTCTTATCTCCGCAAAACTAATACGACTGTGTAAGCTGACGTTGAGCAACACCAAAAGCTCCATCAGGATCGGTAAGAACCTCTCCGAACCGTTTGATAGCAAAAAAGGCGACTGCCTATCGTTCCACCGCTTCAATAATTTGGAGTATATAATTCGAATTGCAGATCTGAAAAGCGAAAGTACAATCTTCTACAAGAGTATACAGCTGCTGGCGTACGCAGCTGACATCGATATCATTGGTCTCAATGACTGCGCCATTAGAATCTGTTTTCTCCAAGTTGGACAGAGAAAAATTCGCGACTTAGTTTCCATGTCACTGTTGACACTTGCCGGCGGTGATATTTCGGTCTGAGGCAATTGAGAAGTAAAGACTTCTCTCAATGAACAAAGACAAAACTTTTGATGAAAGAGATCTATAGTTGGACTGTAAATAAAAATAGTAGGTATAATGGGTGTCTAACGATGCTCCTAGGACTTAAGGAGGGACAAAATGAAAATATTGGGCATAAAATCTCATCACTGTATTTTATTTTCTCTGAATTCCCCCGTGGTTCCGATCAAGTGCAGCAATTCAAAAAGTTTTATTTGTGAAACATGATCAAGAAACCCTTGATCTATAATTCCCCTTTGCTCTCGACTAGAAAACATTTTATTAAATACTCTTCTTCTACCCCTTAACGGCTTTTGTATTAGTCAGTGACCTGCTAGAACTCCTGCTAGAAGAGCAATTATGTCATACGGTTTCTTAATTAGTCTACTTCTTGTGCAAGTTAGGGATTGAATCCAAAGGAACCCAGCTATATTTAGAATTAAAAATTCCCTCTATTCCAGTGTCTAACTGTAGGGTGGAGCCAGTGCTAGCTATGTAGTTTTTCTCCTTCACACTTGCCTGGAATATTACTATGGCTTGGATTCCATTGAAGATTTGTTGTGAAAGGTGATGTCAGATCCATTGAAAGATCATGTCATTCTTACACTAATTGTGATGAAACCCTAAAACGCTTCAGATATTTAAATTAGTTAATTTTTTTCTTGTGTGTATTTCAGCTAATCTTTCCAAAATTTTCAGGAGGAATGAGCAATTTGGACTTAATTAAAGCTTTCAACCGCCTTTTGTACATATGTATATTACTTTGACTCTCCTCCATAGCAGAGGAAATTTATTTAGAATGGTTGCTAACCAGACTTTAATGTTATTTTGGGACTACTGTAATTGGATTAGGAACAAATTGTCAGGTCCCGGCGATATGAAGGTCCTTCTTATGAAAACTATCTCTATTCTATTGTCTTGAATGCACTCAACCGTATGATTTTCAGGCCAGAGGACTCTTCATTGAATACTTTCCAGCTGCGGTCTGACTTCTGAAGGTATACAATATGAATCTATTAACGGGGTCTAGAAAAAAAGTCAACTATTTTTTCTACTAAATTGATTTAAATTCTGCCACTACGTTCAGACAATTTTGATGTCAACGATGCAACACACTCTGGAAAACCAATTGTCGAAAATAACAAAACAAATAATAGAAACTTGTCCATTTGGAGCAATTAAAACAAGACTGGATAGGAAAAAGAGTTCGACGCTAGACGAATTAACGAAAAATGGACCCAACTTCCATCTGTATATAACTGTTAAATCGAAACTAAACAGTCTTTTTCTAAAGCAGATGGTTACCGGTCATGAAAATTGGGTGACTAATGACAATGTCAAGGGGAAAAAATTGTGTTTGAATTGCAATGAGCTGGCGCAAATCATGCCCAAATAGGTTTGACATTTAAGAAGATTTTGTTATGTGTTTGAGGGATTTGGGAGACAATCATTTACTAAGAGCTACGCACCTACAGCCGAATTCTTTACTTGAACCTGTGCTGTCAACGATTGTACTGTTTGAAGCAAGCAAGCGGAAAAAAGTAGATAAGAAACTGTTCTCTGTCAGGTCAACTTTCATCCACAAAAATCGTTAAGGACTCAACAGTAGCTTTGGAACTTGGTTGGAAGGTAAGTATGCATCTAAATTATCGTTCGGACTTGGCGTTAAGTGATTGCTAAGAGCTTCTTTGTATTAAAAATATTTTTGAGTTCATCATGTGATATTTGACATATTTCACAGAGCCTGAATTTGACTAGAAATGGTTTTCCGAATGGTGACCAGCTATGAAAGTGCAAACAAAATGGCTCTACTAAAAAGAAGGAATTTGGAATATTAAACGATATTCTCGAAAATTGTTTCAAAAACATTTTTTCTCGTTAGAAATTTCAAGTCCACATTAAAGCTTTTGCAATATTTCGTAATGCTTGATCCTCAGACAAGTACTTTGGGTGTCTGCTCTAACTGGGACTGTATTTTCCATAGACAATATGACTGATCTGTAATGGTCTTTCACACAAAGAGCCAGACAAGCTCTTATGGTTTCTCTAATCAAAATATTCTAACACTTACTCACCCGTTATAATCCACAGCTCACGCAGACACTCCTCTCTGCTCTTCGCAATCGCCGCCGACGTATTAATGTCCTGTGGTGCTTCGAGTAATGGAAATATACAAGCACCGAGCATCGAGTAGCCAACCACTAGTGCCACCAGTCCAGGCGGAGAGAAGAGTATCTTCAGCAAGAGACCAAAACAGCTGCCGAAGATGGATGTATCGTCCGTAGCGCCGCCAAACTCGCCACCGGTGCTGGTGATCAATTGATATTGCGGTTGTTGTTGTGCTGCAGTTGTGCTGTTATTGTAATTATAGTGTGTTGTTGGCTTACTATAGCTCTGTTGTTGCTGCTGCTGGTGATAAAGTTGATTGTGATAGAGTTGTTGGTGTTGCAGTTTCACAGCTGCGGCTGCTACTGCGCCCGGTGTTGCTGTTGTTGTTGAGGAGTGCTTGTATGGCAGTTGCTCACTGTTCGCTGTGTTGCGTTCTACTGTTGTGGTTGTTGCTGTTGTTGACGCTGTGTTGTTTGCTGTTGTTGTCTTCGTTGCGTTGCGCGCTCTTTCAACGTCCGACATTTTAATTGCAATAACAGACGTGTTTGTTGCATTTGTTGTACGCACCGCCGTCGTCGCCGCCACGGGAACATTTATGCTGGTTACACGGCGTGCGGCGGGCGAACGATGCGTTTTCACTTAGTGTTTTTGCCTTTGTTGTACTTTTTGTTTTTTTCTTTTTCTAGTTTTAGTTAGACTTTCTGGCGTTTGCTTTTGGTTGTTATGTAATTTTCCGTTTCATTGTGCGATTTCTTCACTATTATTATTATTCACTATAATGGGAGAAATTGTGTAAGGTTTGATATGAATACTTCTCAGCCATCTCCCGCAAGAAAAAACTGATATAAATAATTTTTATAAAATTTCCTTTAGGCTTATATATGTAGTATATTAAAGGTATATAAGTAGGTATATTTAGTATTAGTTTGTATTCAGGTAACATTCGGACCTAGGCAGTAAGATTTCTAGAATAATTTAAGAATAATTTTGAATTCCCCATAGATGGCGCAGCGAATTTGCTGTTCTCAAGTAATTTTATAAAGTAGTTATCTTCAAGAAATATACGGTATGTATGTATAATTAAGATAATTATATAAATGCCTTCTTCCATTCGCCACTCTTCAAGTCGACATGTTTAAACTATGCTCTCTTATGAAATGTTTCCATGTGAGCAATATCTGGTTTGATTCAATGAAAGAAAGTATAATTTGGAAATCTCATTAAAATGGCTCAAGATTTGCTATTCTATCTATGTTGGATTGTACCAGTCTATGTGATTTATAATGGATTGTAAAAAAAGTCTTGCGGTATTTTTATTGAATCAATTTGTGTGGCACCCATACATCCAGCTTCTTAGTGACTCCAAGCTTCTTCAAATGGTTTATAACGGTTTGATGACTACTATGCCGGTCTCTTTCGACCAATTCAGCGATTTTATCGCAATTTTCGACGACAGGCCTTCCGGAGCGTGGCGCATCTTCGACCAACTCTACACCAGAACGAAAACGTTGAAACCATCGTTGTGCGGTGGAAATGGAAACTGTATCGGGTCCATAAACTGCACAAATTTTATTGGCGGCTTGAGATGCGTTTTTGCCTTTATCGTAGTAGTACTGCAAAATATGCCGTATTTTCTCTTTATTTTGCTCCACGTTTGCGACGCTATAACTCACAAACGACTTAAAAGAAACGACAATCAATCAAACACATGTTAACGCGTGAAAGAGCTTTCCAAAAAGGTATAGCATCACCCGATGCGACAAATAAAACTAGCGAAAATACCGCAAGACTTTTTTGACAACCTAATATTAATTGTATGTTCGATTCGCTACTCTACAAAGTTTAGAAAATCTATGACAGCTTCTATGTGATTGTTTTAATACACAGTAGTATAATTTTAGTCGAATTTTCAAAGTTTTCTCTTGCTAAAATAAATACTTCAATCGGGAACCCATAAAAATTAGTTCTTGAATGAAAAAACGATCAACAACGCGAGACCGAAACTTTTGAGTAGTTAGAAGAACCACGATTATATGTAGTGGAGCTAGCGTAGCTTCTTCAGTTCCAGGAGCTCATATGAATGAATATATAGTAATTCACCTTTTATGTGGATAGAGAGAAAGAGAGTTCCTAAACATAATAAATAACGGACCGAAACTTTTGAATAAGAGTGGGTGAACCTGGAGTGTATGTACATGTAGTGAAGCTAGTGCAGAAAAAAAGCTCACAAATTTAGTCTCAACAATTGCCAATAAATTCCATAAAAGTGCTTGGGGTCTGGAGTCAATGTTCTCCTCACTTGAGTATATAAATTGTAAGTCTTTACTTCTGACACTGTAGAGTACTACGAGTTCTGAAATCGGGTGCTGCAAAGTCTTGAAGTTTGAGAGTTGAAGCTTCAGCGTTTATAAAAAAGATCGAACCGAATATAATCAAATATCTATCGAACTTAAATTGCTCAACAAGATGTTTGCACACTTGTGGCAAATGCATTCGATGCTAATACAACCAATTAGATCAAGGAATGTACCCATCACGGTAAGAACGGATAAAGAAAAATGAGGTGTCTTTTTAACATAATGATTATGCTGCATTCCTTAAATATTTGATGAGAAGTTTAACGTAATCCATAAATTTTTTATTCGAAATATCGTCTTTTTGATTGAGGTATAATGAGTGAGTAAGAAGAAGGTTCACCTCATTTTAAAAATTAACTGTCAAAAAAGATTTTTATTTCACGAAATGATGGTATACAGTAAAAAATTGCATCAAAATTTAGAATACTCTGTAGGCAAAAAAATAGTAGGACTTTTTAATTTGAATTTCGCATGAAGACTTATTCATTGACATATTTTTTCTTAGGTTTGAATGGCTGTCAGTGACATCAAAATAATGATTAGTGTTTAGTATGCGCTTGTCTTTCTAAAGTACATAATTACATTCGACGCTCTTTGCGAGAGTGAAATTAGTAGATACAAATTATACAAAGGGGATCGAGAACTCCATCAACATCTACTGATGATCAACACGTCCATAAAATAAACGAATTGGTGTTTTAGAATCGACGATTAACAGTCAGAGATCTTACTGACATCAATTGAATATCGCAAGGATTAGTGAAAACCATTTTGAAAGTTTTTTGTGCCTAAAAGAAGTAAAAGCAAGATTGGTTCCAAAATTATTAAATTTTTTTGAAAACTGCGCCGCGTTAACGTTTCTGAAACAATGCTGTCCGACTACCAGGCTACCATGAAGTATCTTAATACAAGCGTTGAGTCTTGGTGCTATGCATACGACCCGTAAACTGACGTTCAATTGGCCAAATATTGTGGTTCAGGGAGTCGAAGTCAAGGTTATGGTGATAGTTTTCTTCGATTATCAAGGTGTAATGCACTCCTAATTCATTCCAACGGGCCAAACTGTTAGCAAAGATTACTATTTGAGTGTTGTGCGTCATTTGCGTGAAGTTATTTGTAAAGAGAGACCGAAATTGTGGGCCGACAACTCTTGATGTTTGCACACGATAATGCACCGTTGCATGCAGCATTGATTCTTTGTGAGTTTTATGCCAAATTTTCACCCAACATCGAAATTGCTTAGATCGTTGCACTCAAGATCAAGTCCTTGTAAGAAAAGCATTTTTATTTGACGAGATATCTTCAACAAATTTCATAAGAGAACGGTGAATTCTCCGAAGTAATTATTCAGATTGGGTCGTTTTTGACAAATGAACAGTTTCTTCGGAAGGAAAACGATATGTGTCATATTTCAGATCAAAATCTCAAAAACTGACGTACTATATACAGACAGAAAGACCTGGCTAAATCACTCAGCTCATCATGCTGATTATTTATAAAAACATATAATATATACATTTTATTTGGCCTCAGACATTTCCTTCAGCTAGTTACAAGATTTCAGTATCAGTTTAGACTATCATTATGGCGCGCTCTCTTTATCCGTAATAATTTCAATAGTCCAGTCCAGTCATTACAGTAAGTTCACCTCAAAATTCAATATACCCATTTACGAGGTGTGTTCAAAAAGTATCGCGAATCGTAACTGACAGTTTTCTTCGATTGAAGGGGCGTGGTGCATCATGGGTTCTTGCCACATTGAAGAACGGTTAATAAGGAATATTACCTGCAAGTTATGCGCAATTTGCGCGAAGCAATCCGCCAGAAACGCCCGGATTTGTGGAAGAACAAAAATTGGTTTTGCACCACGATAACGCCCTTGCTCACACACATCGTTGCTTGTGCGCGACTTTTTGGACAAAAACAACACACTAATGATGCCGCAGCCACTGTATTTCCCAGATCTGGCCCTCTGTTACTTTTTCTTGTTCCCTAAACTGAAGAGGGCCACGAAAGGACGACGTTATGCTTCTCTTGACGAGATAAAGACGGCATCGAAGAAGATAAAACAAAAAAAAATGATTTTTGAAGTGCTTCGAAGATTGGAAAAACCATTGGCACAAGTGTATAATATCTCATGGGGATTACTGTGAAGGGAAAAAAATAGATATTCATAAATAAATAAATAATTTTTGAAAAAACACAAAATTCGCGATACTTTTTGAACACACCTCGTAAATGTCTGTAAATATTATTGACATATAAATGGGTATATAGAATTCCGAGATTCTTACCTAATTTAAGCTTAAATGACTGGACTACAAGTAATTATTTACTAATTAAATGTAACACGGTCAGGTTGTTCATTCAAGCGCCTTAAAATTGTCATATAACTTTATAATATTTTTCATTGATTGACACTCTCTCTCACACTCTGACTCGATTAACACTCCGCGCTCTCCACCAACGACTACAACACGCACACGTGTGGCTTCAGCTGTTTCAGCTGTCACTCTTCGCGACGCGCTAATGCCGTTAGAAGCCAACCGGAAGTGTTTATGTCCACACTTCGCTTAATTTCGCCAACACCCACACAACCGCAACACAATTGAGCACTCAGGCGCCAACGCGATGTGTTTTTGTTATTTCACCGTTATTTTTATTACTTTTCAGTGTTTTGTTTTTATTTTTGGTTTATTGTGTTATTGTTGTTTTTGGTGTCTGCTAGTGACTTGACATTGTTGGCAAAGTGCCAACAGCGTTGTCTCGCCCGCCCCAATTTAAACACATCCTTCACTCCGTCACTGCAACAATTCAACAACAACATTTCATTTCATGCAACGGTAAGTTTGTGTGTGTGTGTGCGTGCAATAATGTGTGTCAGCATTGTCTTGGCTGTGATTATGTTGTTGCTGTTGCTGCGCGGCGTGCAATCGTTGCAGGCATTGTTCGCGTTTGCCTCACAGCAGTTAACGGTAATCTTTGTTGCAGTGCCATTTGTTGTTGTTGCTGTTGCGTTTGCATTTACTTTCGCCCGACATCAGCAACTTTTGTTTAATTACACTTTAATGCCGTTCATGCCGTCCATGCCTCAACGGTGCTCAGCCGTCGCCGGCAGCAGCACTCCCTGCAGCTCGAGCTGCAGGGAGTGTACCGGCGTCGTCACCATTGCCGGCTGTCGTCAACACTTCCTGTTGTCAGCGTTGCACGTAATCTGTTGTGTTGACTGACTTTCTCGTCGCCTTCAACGTGTGCGTCGCTATGTTGTTGTTCTTGTGTGACTTACTTTTGCTATGCGCTGCTTTGTTATTGTTGTTATTCAGGAGTGACTTTCCTGTTTCGCTTCCTGGCTGTTAAATTCCGTCCTCACTTTGTCTCTCTCGCAATCATTTTACTACGTTTTGTGCCGTTATTGCAACATAGTTTTTGTTCCAATTTTTCGTTTGTATTGTTGCCTCCTTTCCGCCTTCCTTTGCCTGCCTTTCCATTTGTTCTTATACTCCAACGTTTCTGTCGACTTCACCAAATGTTTTCAACAAACCCTTGGCTCCTGTAATGAAAAGCAACAAGAAAATATTTGCATTAAGCATTTGTCGCAACATTTTCGCAAGTTTGAAATACAATTTCGCAATTGCTGCTACTTAAAATGTTCAGAAAAGAAAAAACAACAAGAAAGCAACAATAATTGTTTAAGTTATTTTAATTATAACATGCTGAGTGGCCAGAAAGAATGGCTGAATCGCAAAATGTATCTGCGAAGCAACAAGTGCGCCGATCTCTTACGAAGTATATACTTTCCATCAAATTTAGGGGCTCACCCATTGTTTCATTTCTTTTTTTCGCAATTTGCACCAATTCGAGATACCAACTGCAGCCAGGTCCTTCTTCACCTGATCTCTCCAACGAAATGGAGGTCTACCTCTTCCTCTACTGTCCCCGGCGGGTAATGAATCAAAAACTTTTAAAACTTGGTTATTCTCTTCCATACGGGTAACATGACTTAGCCATCGCAGCTGCTGTCTCTTGATTCGCCGGCATTGTTGTATAGCTAATTGTTTTAATCGCCTGTATTACTCGCCATTTCCAGTGCGCGAAAAAACAATAATTTTTCGGCAAAACTTTTCTCTCGAACACTCCTTAATTTGTGGGATCTCTCACCAAAAGTGGCGCTTGGATCTACGTCACTACAGCCAAGCCCATTATGTTCATGGAGTCTTTATGTGATGAAGAGCTCTAGAAAAGAACACAATTGCAAGGAAACATTTTGACATCGTACCAGATCACTTGGATCATAAGTCGCAAAACCGAACGCTGGCCGCTCCTTTTCTACGCATGTATCGACGAGGTGGGAAGGAGTCGTTGGAGCATTGAGCTTCTTTGCGGATGGGTCAAGGGTTGCGGTTAAGGTTGATGGAAGGGTTTACTATCAGGAGCACTCTATCAACTCCAGCTTCAGACTTTCTGTCTATTGCAGTGTCTTCCTAGTAGAAGTTGTAGTCATTAAGATGTCGTAGATCTGCTGCTCCAGAGTGCAGTCTCCTCCAGAAAAGTTACCATTCACTTAGTAGCAAAGCGGTAGTACTAGCCTTTAACTCATTAAGAGTGCGTTCAGGGTTTTCTGTAATAAGACTGGTATGGGTGCAAGGTATCGCAAGAAATTGCTATGCTGATGAGCCCTAGAACCGCTGTCGTATCCTCTTGTGTTCTACTGCTAGATAGGTGGTTTTCACGGCTAGTTCAAGGTTAGCTTCTCCCTAGTTTTGGGGCTTATAATATGATATTACGTTCATGCTGAAAAGCGGGGAATCTTATCAGACGGGCGGGAATCTTATAGATGCCGCCACCAGGTGGCGCTAGATTCAAAAAGTCCTGTTTATTTTGGAAAGCACTTTATATGAAAGAAGATGTGATGACTTGAAAACTACTCAACACTTCCTTTTTGACTGTTTCGCGTTTGGGAGGTCAGGACTTAAACTCTTGGGGGCGCGTTCCCTCAAACAACCCACAGAATTAGCGGGAGTTAAAATTAAACGCTTATATAAAATTGTATTGGCTACTAAGCGTTTCGCTAATTTAAAAGTTCATTTACAGGAGTACTTATTTTCTGTGGCCTCACAAAAGACTACATGTGTGGTCTTTTATAAGCCATCTTACCTGACCCTAACCTAACCTAACTTCTAAGACTGACTGATCAAATAATGTATTTGTCCTTGCCTCCGAACCATAAAGCAGGACGCTAGTGATAAGGGACTGGTAGAGTCCCCGTTGTCTGTTTGTTTGTCCGAACTTTATTTTTCAATTGCTTACTTAGTTCAAAGTGACATCTGTGGTTTGATTTAGGTTATATTAGGTTAATATGCAGATTACTCGTGAGACCACGAATAGTCCCATTTGAACTGCTATAGATGCATATTCGCCGTGATAACCAGAACTCCTACATATAGATCAAAAAGATCATCGCATATCGACAAAGTGCCTATCACAAATTCAGTGAGGCGTCTAATATCTATTCCAGGTAATAAGCTGGGTTCGTAAAAAGTATGGCAACTGAAGTACTTGTGTCTTAATTTGGTGAAGCTGAATAGTGGTGGAAAAAATATCTGGATGTTTCCACCTTCTCTTCTTCACTGAAACATTTTCAGTTGCATCCTCATCGCTACGTTGAGAAAGGGACAGTATCCAGTTAAGACCCCTATCATTGCAACGATGTTATTCTTGATAGGAGATAGCAGTTCAATGGATATTTTCTATACCGTACTGGGGCAGACAAGTACTGGTTGCTGACGACCGCTTGTTGATCTCGAGCGATGTCTATAGAACAAGTACAAGAATGCACGAAGACATGGGAACCCTGCTCTTTCCCAATATTTTCCCAATCTTTTTTGTAGATTTATCGATTTTGCAATTTCCCACAATTCCGCTGTGACCAGGACACCTAGACAAGTTTAATATGGAAATAGCTTGATCAGAATCAGTAAGCTCAAAGTCTGTTTAGCAGTTCTGTTATCAGATACTTCACTAAAAGAAGCCGCACTTCGGTGAAGTACATCTGCTGCTAGATTCTTGGCTGCCACTTTTACTTAAAATATACTTTGGTATGACCGTTTAAAACAAAAGTTGGTTCAGAGCTCCCGACAGTAGACTACACCGCCAAAATTCTCCTAGAGCTTCGATACATCCGTGAAAAAACTTTCTGCGGTCAAAAAACAGCGATCACTCTGGCTAGGTCATGGCGTCTGAATAGTCGACAATACTCCAGCTCTTAGAGTATTCGACGCAGTACCCGCTGGGAGAAGCAGTGGAAGAGGAAGACCTCCACTGCGTTGGAAAGAGCAGTTGGAGAAGGAACTGGCTTCACTTGGAATCTTCAATAGGCGGCAAGCGGCGAAAAGGAAGAACGACTTGTGCGCTGTTATAAATTTGGCAACAACCCCGTAAGCAGTGTCTACTCCGGTAAAGTAGTAGAAGTTCTTTTTCAATAAACTTCATTCTGTTGTGCAAAGATCTCGACACCAAGTAACTTAATTTCAACATATTATTAATTCATGTTATAAAAGTAAGTTAAGTGTGTTGCGACTCACAGAGAAGACAACTGAAACTCCGACAACTCAACTGAATCTCAATTTAAAATCTCAACTTTTTAATAAAAAGATTCTCAGTGCTTTTTAATGACATACTGGATATATGTTTTATATATTTTTGGTATTAAATCCTTCCAGATACAGCTTAAATTCATTTGTTGCGTCCTTGTATTTTTAATCTCATTTATTGCGCCTCCATAAATTGATGCTGAGCACACCCATTCTGCCTTCTACATAATTATATATTTTTTTACACAAACAACAACGGCAAATAGTGTTAAATGCAACCGATAGTGAGCCGGGGCAATTATGAACTTCGTTGGGCAACAAACCAAGCAACTAACCAACTATTTAACTGACGGAGAGACAGACACTTTGACAAACTGCATACAAAATGCGAGAGGAAGATTGTTGAAATGAGAAGGAAGGAGGCGAAGTCAACACAGTTGGGTGAGGGTTGCCACAGTCGGGATCAAGGAAAAATTGTAAAAATTTTATTTTGTGCGCAGAGTCTTCAGCGAGGATTAAAATTTGCCGCCAGCGAACTGCCACAAATACGCACACATAGGAAGCGAAAAAGAGTGAAAAGCGGAGAAAGTGTTTAATGACGGAAATTAAAATAAAAGTTCGTTAAAATAGTGTGGCCAGAAACTCATAATTTTTTTTTTATGAATTGCTCATTATGCGCGTAGATAACTGCAGGACGAACGCAACCAACACCCTGCCACGCAGTTTTTCTTTCTCCACAGTTTCAACTAGCGCTTGGCAACTGCAGGCAAAGATAAAAGTCTATATACTATAGAGGAATATATGGAGTGCGAAAAATATAATCAGTGTGCTGCCAGCAACTAAAAAAGTTATACGTAGGTGGCATTAATAACGGTGGACAATGACAGCCAGGCTGAAGGTACGCCGTTGCCGCGCGATTGTGCGGCCGAGACGCGGGTCATGTCACGTCAAGTGAATGTAATTAAACTGCCCTGTTATTGTCGCTTTGAAAATTTTTCACAATTACAAAAACAAAATCAGTGGTTGACAGGCTAACCGTACTGTTAGTCAACAAAAGCATAGTAGAAGTTTAATGAGCGCGCAAACTAAAAATGAGAAAGTGGGGTTAAGAGCTTAAAAACTTATCTCGGTTTTATTAAAAATCGCTGCTGATAGTTATAACGCAATTAAAATTAATTTGAATGAAGATGCGAAAATTACAGTTAGCGGCTAGTATTATTACTGCAAAAATCACTCATCTTTTAATGGAAATATTATGAAGATAGCAGTTATTTAAAAGGCTTAGACGAAGCAATTTTAACATTAATTGTGAAAGTAAATGTTTTGTGGCATTGAATTTTGAAGTTGACTATATTTTAACCTCAGTTCCAGTTTATAATAATACTTCCTTCTGAAACATATTTAAAAAAAAAATTGCTGAGAAATAATCAACTGAATGTCGATTTAATAGCTCAAATTTATCTTTCGGGAAGAAGTCTCTATTAGATACCCTATCAGTTGCTAGATACCATCCGAGTTAGTTAGAAATATTTTATACGTACAAATTTCTCTATTACAGTTTAAATTCAAAAGCTTTTAATGGATTTCAGCAGAATATCATCTCATCAAATTTGACCCGGACTGCGAATTTTATAATAAATACCCATCATTGCTTTTAAAATTGACTCATTTTGAGCTAATGCAAAAAAACTTATATCACCTGATCAAATTTTACCCGGACTGAAAAACTTTCTTTCGAGTAAAAATTTCTATTAGAGACCCAATCTATTGCTTAATACGATATATGTAAGAATTTCTTTCTTTTAAATCTGGATTCGAAAGCTTTTAATGAATTTCAGAAGACAAAACTCATAAACAGTGCTAACAATCATACATATATCACTTGATCAAATTTGACCCGGACTGTGACTTTTAATATAAATAATAATAATTTTTTTTTAAATTGACTCCTTTTAAGCGAATGCAAAAAATCGTATATCACCTGATCAAATTTTACCCGGACTGAAAAACTTTCTTTCGGGTAGAAATCTCTCTTAGAGACCCTATCTCCTGCTTAATACGATATATTTACGAATTTCTCTCTTTTAAATCTTAATTCAAAATATTTTAGTGGAGTTTAGGAGACAAAACGCATAAACAGTGTTAACAATCATACATACATACATACATATGAATGTATATAACCTGATCAAATTTAAACCGGACTGTGACTTTTAATATAAATAAGAATTATTTTTTTTTTAATTGACTCCTTTTAAGCGAATGCAAAAAATCGTATATCACCTGATCAAATTTGACCAGGACTGAAAAGGTTGAGGTAGATGTCTCTATTATAATCTATTGCTAGAAACACTCTTCTCTTTTCCAATCTGTATTCGAAATCGATTTTAGGAGCCAAAACTCATAAACAGTGCTAACAATTATACATATATCACCTGATCAAATTTGACCCGGACTGTGACTTTTAATATAAATAGTAATAATTTGTTTTTTTAATTGACCTCTTTTGAGCCAATTCAGGCATATCAGCGCTTAAACCATTTTGCACTCATTTGATATAAGCTATTACGGCCTAGAGTGCTCCACACGAACTTTTTTCGATTAAAACGCCATTCGCTAGTTTCGCTAGTTTGTTAAACAGTCCAAATTTATAAAGACGTAAAATTTGTAAACCTGCTTATCATCAGCAGTAGTGACGCAGTTCTTGAATGTAAGGCCCTTCGCTGCGTGTTCAAACATCTCTTTTACGACATTTATTCGACATTGTTTTTGCAAAAGATGGAGGTTGTGTGTGAGGAAATCCATAAAGGCTTTTGAGGTGCTCTACTATCTCTCTGCTACCAACACACGTTAAAGACTTTCAAGCATTGTTTCTTTAACGTTTTGATGGATGAACAATTCTAATAAGAAAAGTTTTCGTTAACTGGACGACCTTCAATGAATGCTTTCTGCCACTCAAATACTTCTTTTCCTGGTAAAATAGATTCGCCAAAACATTTTTGCAACACTTTCAATGATTTCGTAGACCTGACTCAGTTGGGAACATAAAATTTTACACCTTCACCTTGTTGAATTGTTTTCCTTGGCAAAAATTGCCAATCAAGCTTTTTGGGTCGTAGAAAACCTGCTGGCAACAACACATTAATTGAAATTTGTAGGTTAAACTTCACACATGGCTAGGTTAGGTTGAGCGGTCGATTCTAATAGAGATCTCACTTGGAAAGCATAAAATGCTAGCAGATTGTTGTACCTAAAAAGTCTTACATTCAATGCATAGTAAGATCCTTACAAATCGACAAAACCTATTGATGCTTGTTGAGACGGCTAATGCCAGTTTGGTATTTGTCTTCTAGATCGCCGTAGGTAAAATTTCCCAGATGCTTCAACGTCAAGTCTTTCAAAGGCTCCACAATGGAGAAGAAAACGCCTGGCCCATTGACAACTATCGACTTCACTCCATAAATAAGACATACGACTTTTTCAATGGAGAAAATAATTCGCAGGGCAGAACTTGATGGCGCAGGTATATTCTTTTATAATAGCGTCAGCTGCTGACGTAAGTCGATGACACTGATATCATTGGCTTTAACAACCGCGTTGTTAGTTCTGCTTCCTCCAGAATGGATGAGGAGGCAAGCAAATCAAACACTCTGTTCGGGAATGCGTTTGGTTGAATTAAACTCATGAGAAGATTGAAGCCCGACTTAGAGACAGCTCTTATTCAGCAATTCTTATCCCAACAGTTATTTCACCAAATCATATGATTTAAGTTATCGTTTTGCATTGCTTGTAATAATTGAGTCCTTGTCTCTTCAGTGGACTTTTTTCGGTCTTTGACAACAATATTAAGTGCTGCATTCAGTTCGTTCCCACAGCTTAGTGTCTACTTGTCATTCATTGGATGGATGCCAATCTGACTACCTACCTATGAATAAATGAATTTAAAAATGCATTCTGGGTAAACTTTTGCTTTTGCATTCTTAACAATTTTTTTTTATTAAAAAGTCTATAGTTATTTTTTTTTTCTTAAGCGCCAATACTTTTTTTATATTATTATATAATTTTAAGAAAAAATATATTTCAACAAAGTAGCCTAAAATTAACCCGCAATTACTTTCTTACAGAATGTACGCGTCCACTTCAATCACTCTGCTTGCTTTCTATTCAGATTATTATTGCTTTTCCCATGTCGAGTCACATTAAAACGCAATGTTTTCATTCTGTTAGCATACCAGCACTCGCACTCCCACGATTATTTCGACTACTTTGTACGATCATTATGCGCCTTAACAAAGCACACACACACTATATTCGCTTTCTTTTTTCTTATTGCCCTGCCTTCATTGTATTCAGGTTTTTGTTTGCGTAACGCCATTGTCTGAGAATTATGTACCAACACATGCTTTGTTGTATTAATATGCTTAATGTGGCCAAGGCACGATAGAGGAATGAATGAATATGTGGCGACAGGAAGCCCACATTGTTTAAGAGGCAAGAAAGGGAAGAAAAAGAGAAAAGCAAAGAAAAATAGCAAGCCGCCACAAACAATGCTTGCTGCTAATACACTTAAATTTTATGGCACTCATTGTGCAAACAACAACAGCGACAAAGCGCCATAAATGTTTGCCATTTTTGCTTATTTTCTTACTTTATCCCCAGCATTGTACACACACGCACCCATACTCCGCTTAGTGCCGCACTCATCATATACGTCAGCTGCCATGCATATATATTTACTTTATCCGCTGTGCTTAGCGTCACAACGCGTCGCTTTGCGTCAATTTTGGCAATGACAATGCGCCGACATGGCGTATACGCAACCTACTTGCATGCGAGCGCCATTGATTCGATTTCTTTTCAATACTTCCACTTCGCTGCCGACTAATGGCGTTGTGTCACAAATACTTGCAAACATACAGATATAAATGCATACATACACATATGCACACATACATGTATACACAAATACATTATTGTATATAATACAAATACACGCATACACCAATACACGCCTAGCAACGCATCAATTTCTCTGTCATTTCCACTATGCTGATTTCCTTTCAATTCAAATTCTATTTCGGCAAGAATTTCTATCATTGGCTTAGACAGCTGACATCTTCTTCTGCTATTTGCTTGTCACATTGCTCGCATTCGCATTCTTTCGCTAAGCTGCACTCATCCTCTTGACAAGATTAATTGATTTAATGACTAAATCCATTGGCACTGTTTAAGTGATGGTGATTGCTGCTTCTTGGTAAATGGTTGTTGGTGATTATAATAGTATAATTTTTCCACCGCAAATTGACTGATGAGTCCAATGCATACAAATTGTAATCGAATTCTACTAAGCGTTTCGGCAGTTGTATAAAAGGATTAAATGAAATTGACTATGCCCGTGGTAAGGTCATAAAATTTGGGAGAATATTTGCACATTGGGTTTGTAAGAATGTATTCTAAGGCAGTTGTGGGTCTTGGTGAAAACAACACAAAATTTCAAACAAATATCACCAGAACTGTGGAATTAGTTCGCGTATAAGGTGGTATTCTCATGTAATCACTTCGAAAAATCGTTTTTTTTTTTTAATATTTTGACAGTAAAACCTATTGAAAACATGTTGTGAAAAATTCAGACCGAAATTCATTATAATTGTTAAGTTACAGTTCATAGTCGCCGACGTGTCGTAAGCGACTATCTACCAGCCGCCATGACAAGTCTGCAGCTGCTACGTTTCTAAACGCATTTTTCTCGAATCATCATTTTCTGAAACTGTTAAGGCTCTAAAAAAAAAGTATTCAACCGACTGCTTTAAAATTTACATATGTTCTTCTACTAATTTATAGTTATTCCTACCAGAATTGTTTATTTTCGAAAATATTTTCATATTATTTCACATAAACGAACTTTAACGAAAAAAACAAGATTTTCGCGGCTTTTTTTGAAGTTCGACATTTTTTTTTTAAGAAATTGATTATATTTGGCAGGGACGATAGCCGCAGAACTACTGAATAATAATCCATTCGACAGCCGCTATCACCATTACCAGTTAACTACTTTTTTTGTTGGGGACTACTTTGATTCAAAAAAAATATGTATTAAAAATGTAAAAAACGAAAAAAAAAAAATTTTTGTACATTTCAAAATACAAATAAAAATATATTAAAAATTAAAATGATTGAATTTTTTTGTCGCATAAAAAAAAATCGTAAAAAGTGGTAAAATGTATGCGTTCACATGAGAGTACCAAAGCCAAATGATTTGTTACCCGACGGCTACAAAAAATACCAAAATACTACACACAATTTACTTTCACCGATGCGGATGTTCAGAGTGTCATCAACAGGGCAAATCGCCCCAGTCCATTGCCTCTAATGGAATTAACATGCTGATGCTGACGATCACCAAGGTCTTCAACCTGTCGCTGATCACTCTTCAAATACCCGATGTGTGGAAAATCGAAAGAGTGCTCTCACTACTGAAATCCGCCAACAAGGGGGAGTCTTATCTTCCGACAACTCTTCAGTAGTGAAGACACTTGAGGCCTTGCTACTCCCACTTGAGCCCAGGTAGTTCATGGCCTTAACCTGAAACCACCTTACGAGAAGACGATCCTTGTGGCATCGGACTAGTTAAAAGTCTGCGACACAGTAAATCATATAACGCTACTTGAGGACATCAAAAAATCTATGCTCCCTCCAGAACTGAGGAAGGTGACTATGAACTACCTAAGCATCTGTCACTCACCCTTACTATTTCGAGGTAAAACTTAAAACTGAGACGAACTAAACAAGGAGTTCCACAGGGTGGTGTCCTCTTCTCGTTACTGTTCAACTTCTACATCTCGAAACTCCAGCAAACCACCAGAGGGATTGTACGATAATGACGTCGGGAATTGGAATCGATGGCATGTGCTCCCACTTTAAACTGTCCTTACTTCTACGTTAAGCAGTTCGTTCTTCTTCCACTTCCCGCAGTTCATCATATCTTCACTTGCTTTTACATTTGACCATCTAAGCACAGCCCACCCGTATTGCAGCAACCAATACTAATATCTCACACATTCTCCGTATCCTTCAACACCTTCCTCAAATTACCCACGTCTTCGCCACTATATCACTCTTTGCAATGCGTTGACGTGTTCGCATCCACCACGGCAACCTGCTTAATTCGGCCATCGTCGTTGTTTACCGCTAAAGTGGCGAATGAGTTGACTTTGCTTCGCTTCTCGCCTGCGCTGAAAGAGCAAACAATTAGATTGCTGTTTGAGCGCCTGTAGGCACAAGGGTATCGAATTACCGCGCCGAAGCAGAAAATTTAGCAGTTAATTGTCGCTTGCTGGGGAACGCTTAGTAATTGTCGTCGTTAATTGTGTTGACTTATATTTTCTGCGAGATTGGTTAACTTTACTTTCAGACTTTAATTGTTGTGTTTCGTAAATTTGAGAAATCATCAAGTGATCGAGTTAAGTCGACCTCGATTGTGAAATTTGATTTCACTGTGGACTTTCATGAACTTACGGTACATGCAAAACGAAACCAATCGCATTTTGTGGCTTTGTTGTTGAAAATATGATTTAATATTTTGATAACAAAGTGGCTTAAATTGTTGCTTAAAATATTATTCGTTAATGTTAATGAGATTATTTCTCTGTTTAAATTAAAATCTTAATTAATTTTGGCTTCCAAGTGTACCCAGGCGCTTCTCCACCTGGTCTTGCCAACGGAGTGGAGGTCTTTCTCTTCCTCTGTTTCCCCTAAGGTTAATGCATCGAATACTCTCCGAGCTGGAGTGTTTCGTCCATCCGGACAACATGACCTAGCCAGCGTAGCCGCTGTATTTTAATTCGCTGAACTATGTCAGTGTTGTCGTATATCTCATACAGCTCATCGTTCCATCGAATGCGATATTCGCCATGGCCAAGGCGCAAAGGATCATAAATCTTCCGCAGAACCCTTTTTTCGAAACTTGGAAACACCAACTCATCAGATGTTGTTATCCTCCATGACTCTGCACCATATAAAACGGGGATGATAAGTGACTTGTAGAATTTGGTCTTTGTTCATTGTGAGAGGAGTTTACTTCCCAATTGCCTACTCAGTTCGAAGTACCACTTGTTTGCAAGAGTTATTATGCGTTGGACTTCAAGGTTGACGTTGTTATTGGTGTTATTGCTGGTTCCCAGATAAACGAAATTATCTACGACTTCGAAAGTATGACTGTCAACAGTGATCTAGGCGCTAAGCCGGCAGTGCAACGACTTTTTGTTTGATGACAGGAGATTTCATCTTGCCTACGCTCACTACCAGACCCATGTGCACGTTTCCTTATCCATTCTGGAGAAAGCTTCATCGAATTACGCCAGCAGCTGTGAGCTCTTACTGAAGATTGTAACTGCTCGATTAAGTTCTGCAGCTCGAATAATTTTCTCCAGCAACAGATTGAAGAAGTCGCATGATAGTGAGTCGCTTTTTCTGAAACCTCGTTTGGTATCGAACGGCTCGGAGAGGTCCTTCCCGATTCTGACGGAGCTTTTAGTGCTGCTCAACGTCAGCTTACACAGCCGTATTAGTTTCGCGGGGATACCAAATTCAGACTTTATGGCATAAAGGCAGCTCCTTTTTGTGCTGTCGAAAGCAGCTTTGAAATCGGCGAAGAGGTGGTGTGTGTCGATTCTCCTTTCACGGGTCTTTTCCAAGATTTGGCGCATGGTGTATATCTGGTCGGTTGTTGATTTGCTAGATCTAAAGACACACTGATAAGGTCCAAACAGTTTTTTGACAGTGCGCCTTATTTTTCCACATAATACCGTCAATGGAACCTTATTTGCGATGCCGGGGGGGGGGGGGGGGGGCTTATCCCATGGTAGCTGGCGCAGATTGTGGGGTCCCTCATTTTTTGGATTGGGCAAAGCACACTTAAATTCCAATCGCCGGACATCCGGACTCAACTTTAGTGTTGAGTTGTTTAGTCGAAGAGACCAAAACCCATGCCGTCGTCTTCCTCGGACTCCGACTCCTTCTTTTTGGCTTCTACCGATCATATTCTAAAAAAAACCTGATGCATTCTCCTTATGAGTTCTTCGCCACCGTGTTTGAATAGCTCTTCCGGCAATCCATCGGCATTGCCACTTTTCATTAAGCGTTGTAATTAACATAAAGCTTATTTCGGGAGGCAAGTAAAAATTTTGCTCATTACACTGAAAAAATTCTTAAAAATCATAAGAAGTTATAAATGAAGAACTCATTTAGCTTAAAGCAAGGTCGTGCAATACTTTTATAAAAATCATGCTCATTAAACACTTCCGGCTTGCAATGCTTTTGGCGCTTACAAAGTCTTAAGCACCAAACCGGAAATTGCATGCTCACTAATTGCAATTCTCGTTTCGTTATAATTTCGCAATAATTTTGAATTTTTTGGAATTTTTCGCTTGCTAAATTTTTAAATTTTAATTTAGAGCATAATGCGTTTATTGCACTTTTTCGCTGCTGTCCTCTTGGTTTTCCAATGACTTGAGTTTTTTTCAAGCATTTTTTGCGCTTTTTCATCACCTTTCTCTTTGCTTTCATATACGCGTATTAATTTCACCAAAACTGGCTAATTTAAGCCTCTCTTTACGCGATATGCCACAATACTTAAGCGACTCACTTTAGTCCTTTGCGCACAAATCCTTTTCAAGCTGCAACCTAACTAAATATTTATAATTTTGTACTCCACATAATTCTGTTGCCTGCTCTTGCTTTACTATCATTTAATGTCGCTGCTTTCGCCAGTAGCAACATTTTGCCTTCCGCTCTCCTTTTGTGTAGTTTTCTATAGTTGCTTCATAATGGTTTACCTCACTCTCAGCGCACAACATTTATTCACAAGCTTCGCCAGTTGAGAAAGCAACTCCCTGCTCGTCATCATTGTGTCTTCTCGTGGTCGTATTTTCATATTTTCCGCCCACTGCACTTGATGGCCACAGCGTTACGCTTTACTTTGCTCTGTACTCTTCTCTACACCCTTTAACTTTATGCGTCTTTTCATACCATTCTGCATCCCTGTCCTTTATACTTGTATATGTACATTCTTTTCGCAGCTCGACATCCAGTCATTTTTGCTGGCACTTACTTTGTGCGCACTATTCGTGCTTTAAACTCTCTGCGGATGTTGTAAATTTATTTGTTTATGCCCCAAGGTGTTGCACCTTAACCTTTCATCTTCTTTACATTCATGCTCTTTTGCATAGTTTTTATTTTCACTTTTTCCTTCACAATGTTGACTTTCTTAAGCGCTTTTGATCGTTTGTTTACACCTTTCATATATTTTATTTTATGTTTTGCTTTCGTTCCTCGGTTTCTTATAGTTTTTATGGTGCTTACGGTTTCTTTTGGGCCACACACTTGCCTTGGCGTACCAGCGAGGACGTTGGACTGAGGTTCTTGAGCTTGGGTGGTGTGAAGATTTAAGAAGTTTAAATCACAATAAAATTTTAAAGTGAGAGAAATGCGGAGAAGAAGAGAGCTTTTTATTTAAAAGAAAAAAGGATTAATGACTCAAGATCATATTTTTTAGGGTTATAATGCTTAGTTGAACAGAATTAATTTTAAGTATGCTTTCGAGAAATGAGCACAGAAAGTGCTGAAAACAGAGTTTGATCTCTGTTAGTCAATTGATGGGAGTCTGGCAGCTGTTTGTTGACTGGAAGATTACTCTGTTTTTTGTCATTGCGTCATTTATCCAGTCCCCACTTAGGTGGTAAGTTTCAGGTTGGTTGTCATCGAAATCATCTAACGGCAGGCCCAAAAAAACGTGCTTTTTCGACGCGGGCTAGTCATAGCAAGAGGTAAAGTTAGGTTGGGTTAGGTTAGATGGCTGATCTAGAGAGTTCACACGTAGACTGCCATTTGCATGTAGTCCTTTATGAAGTCATAGAAAGGAAAAACTCCTGCGTTCGAACCATAAATTAACAAAAAGCTCAGTAGCCAAAACAAATTTGCATAGGCGTTTAATTTCTATTCCCGCTAGTACGGTGGAATGTCTGAAAGTATACGTTCCCCAAGTGCTTAAGTCTTGATCTCCGAAACGTGGGACAGTAAAGAAGGAAGTTTTGAATTTTTTCCACCGTATCTTCTTCCACACAGCTTCTGCAGATGGCGTCTGGTTAGATTCCCAATCTTACAGCATGGATGCCAATAGGGCGATTGGTCTATTAAAAGCCGCACAACTAATTAGAGGCTAGTCTTACTGAGGCGAAAGAAATCAGTCGAAATCAGTAGAAGTCTTCCGATCGATCTTGTGCTAAAAGGCTTTTGCGAAAGCGCATGTACCGAAGGTAGCCCAGCGCTGGCCAAGCTTCTGCGAAACTCCGTTATTTATTATATACGGGAGCACCGACCCGCTCTAGTTCTACCGGTAGCGGTTCTGGGTTCCTTTCCTTCTTACTTCATAATTTTTACAATTTCCTGCGATTCCGCTGTGGCCTGACACCCATTACAGTCTTATCACAAAGGCACTCGATGCAATTGATAGCGAGGTTAGGTACTCCTCGACCAACTATGAACGCACTGTTAATGTGTTCAAGGATAGTATCGCGCTCTGCTATCTGAGTGGATGGTCTTAATGGCTGAAACCTCAGCTTGGAAAATACAAAGGAAGAGAATTGTTAGCTGAGTTGGATTGGCTGGGCATACAAAGAGATGATTAGAATTATGCGTGGACTCATTGCATCCTAGACATTCACTTGAGTTTAACCTGCTACAGTAACCAGAGCAAAGTAACGCGAGGCTCACTACAGATTCTCGGGGCAACTGGCGGCTTTCGTTCGTAATAGGTTATGGTTTGATTCCAAGTACGCCATTCACTGGGTTGGAATCGGTAAAGGTGTTTATGGCTTCACTGTGAATGGCGCTGAGTGATTGTGAAAAGTTTGTTGCGTCCAAAGTCTGGTCGGCGTATTGTTTGATTGCGTTGAAGGTAGTCAAGGAAAGGCAGTTGATGTTGCTAGTAGCCGACTCAACTTGAAGCAGACAACTACAGGGACCGTTTCTACGAACACGTCGGTTTATGATTGTGTACGACCGGCTGATTGTCTTGTTTGTTGTCAACAACGTTTCTTTGTCATACCGAGCTACTCTATATTTAATTTTTAGCTATTTGGGGATGTTGTTACGGCTCTGTAGTTGGATATAATCGCGTGTCCAATGTAACACCTAACCAGTACCTGTTGACAATTTGAATATCAGCATCTACTGTCATAATAAGAAATAGTATGAACTCATCGCCAATTAGTGAGTATGGTTTCTGGAGATTTAGTGAAGGAGAGTGTCATAAAAAGCAATTGCCGAGAAGAAGATTGAAAGAAGAGGAAACTTAGCTGTTTATTTTCGAACATATGACATCGATTCTATTGATTGACGTCAATATCATCTTCCTTGTCCATATCTTTCGTTCAAATGTGTGACCAAAAGTGTTAGCGTAGAGTAAACACTTGTTAAAATATATGGTACGAGTAGAGAAATGTTTTGTATACATGCATATCATAGCCTACGTGTCCAATATCAAGATTAAAATGCATTATCTGAGCAACTAATAGCTCTCTTGCTCTTTGTTCTCGCACTATACTCACGTTTTATGTAATTTCTACAACATACTGGCAATTCTGAATAACTGCCTGAGTACGTGTTCCCATTAGTATAAAAATAACAAGGACGACTAACCCAGATCACAGCACGGAAGCATAATTCTGGATCTATTTTGAATATTATTAATCTGCTAGATGACTTACCAGATTTTTGCTAGTTTAAGAGAACAGGTACAATGGATTAGCTAAAAGGAAGGCTGTCAGTTGGTTTTCGATAAATCGATAGGGACTTTCGCTATGTGGCTTGCGGCGCCGTACTGTTGAAACCACATACTGTACAAGTCCATATCATCCAATTCAGTTCAAACATATTCAGTTATCATTGAGCCGTATCATTTCCCATTCACAGTAACGTCTTGATCATCACGTAAGAAGTACGATCCAACGACGCCGCTGGCCCATAGCCAGCACCAAAACTTAATTTATTCATTATGCAATAGTGACTCATGGAATACGTAGTAGTTTCACAATGATGAAATAATATCGACTTGTTGTTGGTCGTGTTGTATATCTTTTCATGATGAAATGGCAATCCTTCCTAAAGAGAAATGTCGAAAGAACGGAAAAAATGGCGCGTAAATAATTTAACATAAAATAGCATAAAAAGAATCCACAATGTTGGTTTTTAACAGGCGGACATTGAAGCGAGTCATCGCCGTAGTATGCAGTTCGCCTTGCGTATGCTGGTAAATGGTAGGTTGGGTAAGGTCATCGAGTTGATTCTTGCACTAAAAATAATTCAAAGACTGTCTTGGACAGCTAAAAATGCTGGTCCTTTGTGATTCACAGAACTACTATATAGCACCAGATTCTTTATAGGTCGACGAAGTCGCTACAGCTTTTCACAAATCTATACAGGCGGAAGTTACATGTATATAAGAATCCGTTGTGATTTACGTGAGTACCTGCTGTCGACGGCCTTACCCCACGGTGCTTTCTATTGCTAGAAGCACGTAAGTAGATCAATATAATGCGTTGATCAGCGCCCCAAAGCATAAATGCATTTTGCAAATATATCTTGGTTCCAAATGGTTCTGGTAAAAAGGGACACCTTTGTCACCTTGGTCGGGTTCGAGGCGCATCTAAAACCTCTCCCGTACCTTGGGTCCGGTACCCGGGCGCAGTGCGACTCCACATCGGACAAACTGCCCTGTCTGCATTAAGGTTTAAACCACAACTACCACGAATCTCCATAAAGGGTCAAATCCAATGAGCAGATTGGAGTTACCTCCAAGGGCTAACTGCTCCCTGTGGTACCAGGTTATAGTCTTTGGTGTGACTTTGTAGCTTTTGTTACTACCAGTTGAGTCCCCATAAACTCAATGACTGGTTTCATTTGTTGCTGTGACAAATGCTTTATATTAAGTGATATAAATATAAAGCTTAGAATTTGACTTCCAGCTGAACATTATAGCACTCTTCTGACTTCAGATCATGCTGACATTAAAACAAGACCTGTAATGTCTGACATATGGCTTTTAGTCGCCTCTTACAACAGGCATGTCTTGCCGCGGGTACATTCGGTTTCCCCTCGAAGCCAGAGGGGTTCCCTCTACCCGCAGGGGGAGAAATGAGAGAAATGTGACAGATCTTATCGATCCAAAACAACTCACGGCCGCACAAGTTCGAATTGTTGGTCAGCGGCCGCTAAGCTTACGGAACCTCTCTTGTAGATCAAACTTTCAGACTAAGCACTAATCAAGAGGATAGCTGAGTGCACCAATGCTTTCCCAATAGTACCTTATACAGAATTTGGCATGTAAAGTCAAGTTAGCCGTTTTATAAGTGATATGCTAACATGAAAACCATTAAAGTTTTGGGTTTCCTCATTCAACAAGGTGGGTGTAAGCTTTTCTTTTCGCGTTCTCACATACTAAATGGGACTGGTTACCAGATTAAGCATGTCATCTTTACATGCAATAATCTGTTAAAGTTTCGGGTAGCACATTCGACAAAGTGGATCTGAATTGAATTTCTTTCTGAGAGGCCTCTATAGCCGCCGATATGCTCTATATAGCACAAATAAGCTGCTGATGTATATTTTTTACCTCTCTTGTAGCGTAGTGACTGTCTTGGTAGATGTTCAACGCAAAGCGAAGCTCTACGCGAAAGCACTGAGCACATTCCGTTGGTTGGTCTTCTAACATTTTCTGCCTCAATCTTCAAAACCTCTACCCAGGTCCTCCGCTGTAAACTTTTTCTCACCTCGTACCATAGTAATTGTCATTTTAAACTCCAGGTCTGCTTCAATCTCTTGCAAGTTTAGCCAACTCTTCATTTCTGCTAAAAACGTCTAAATTAACTACTTTTTACCCGCTTCTGCTCGCCACGGCAACACCTTTATAGCCATTTATATTAACTGCTCTCGCTTGCGCTCGTCTTCTTGCCGCGTCATGTAATTAAGACCATCGTCGTCGACGTCGTTGTCGTCAACTAACCGAACTTCCGTTGTCGTCCATTTAAAATGAAATAAAAAGCAAGTATTTTCTTGATTACACTTTCTTTGCCAATTCTACAACGCATTATCCCACTTTTAGCTCAGTTTAATTGCTGCAAGTGCATTCAGCGCATTTAACGAGCTAAGAACAGCAACAACAACGTTCAACACCTTAATGAGCCAAACGGCGCTGTCGCCTCGTGTCAGTCGGTATAAAGCAAAAGGTTAGTTAGTAGTGTGTGAGTGTGTCTATGTGCGTGTATGCTTTTGTTGCTGCCTTTTTGTTGTATTCTTTGTTGTTTTTGTTGTATTTTGTTGCTCATTTAAAAGTTTCTGCTGCCAACGCCAAAGCATTCATGCACTTTTCATAGTTCACAAGTTTTCTTATCTTTCGGTTTGGTGCATTTAACTCCGCTCGCCGCTTTTCTTCTTCTTTCCCCACATTTTTTGTTACTCGCACACGCTCGCTCGTTAACTGCGTGTGCAACGAGTAGCGAGCGCAGTTCTTCAGCATGCCTGGGAGGCTATACTTTTGGAATTTCGGTTTTGTTTTGCATTATTCGGCAAGCGTTGATTTCATTTTGTTGCTGTCCAGCGCGTGCGGATGTCCTGTCCCAAAGTTTATTTGTTCGCTTGCGGCTTTTTCTGCTATTTAATACCGGGTTTTGCTGCTTGCTGCAAGTATTTATTCGTTGGTTGCAACTTTATGTGGCTTTTGCATACTTCCTGTTATTAATATTGCTTACAACTATCGCCTTCTCTATTTATTAGCGTTGCCATTATGACGCTTCAAGTCTTAATGCCTTAGCCACCCACGCTCACTCACGTTTGACATTTCATTAGTGCATAATTACCTGCTGCTAATAGTAAGTACATACAAAGTTGACCACATAGACTATTAAATGTTTGTTGTCTCAAAGAAATGTGGTAGCATTGTGAGCGTTATTTCCTCTGTAACTTTTTTTTTTTGTATTCCTACTCCCACTCTTTTTCAAGTCCTTGCACATTTTAGGTACAAATTTGCGCTTAAGCGCTGCTTCTCAGCTTTGCTGCTTAACTACAAGTTATTGCCTATCCTTCCTCTTCCTATATTCTCTAATCCTGACTTATAAGTTCACAGCGCTTTCCAGCTTTTAAGTTTTTATCGCTCATTTTCACGCTTAACTCACGAATTCACTGCGTTTTAATCCTTAACTTACTTCGCTGCATATAATTCATAATAAAAAAATAATTTCTTTAGGTTTACAGTATTTTTTTATGAAGCACAGAACACCTTTTACTATGAACACAAAAATTTTAAACTGCAACTAGTTATGTCGAAGCGATTTAACGAGCGGAAAGGTGAGCGAACACGGCGAAGTAAATATAAGTACGAATGAGCACTAGCTATGACAATTACTGCCATAATTCCTGGAGTGGCTGACTAAAACATTTATTAAGATGTTTTATGCAAGAAAAAATACTCTTTTATGGTACTTAAGACTATTTTTTGATGAAAATATATATAAATATCATGCTCACGTCAACGAGCACCAAAAGAACACTCGCTAAAGTAACAAATTCTGATATTGAAGCAATAAGTTAAGTGAAATTGTAGAGAAACTAAGCCACCTCAATATTATTACAATAATTTTATTCAAATATCGTACTAGGCAAACCACCAGGTTCTCCCCTTTATTTCTATACAGGGTTGAGTGCTGGGTTTGGGATCCGACACGTAAAAAACGCTCCCAACGAAAAGATCAAAACAGACTCGCATGAGAGCCTCCTATTTTGATGACGGCGATGACAAACGCATTTAGAAAAACGGTTTGATGGCATGCGCCTGGAATTTACGGTCACTTAAATGGGAAGCTGCTGCCCATCTGATTGATGTCGTCGTAAGAATAAAAGCTGAGCTCACCGCCGTTCAGGAAGTACTATAGGACAAGGATTGAGACAAGTAGGTCCTTGTGAAATTTACTACAGTGGCCATATAAAGGAGCAAATTCTATAAAGAAGGTGTGGAATTCGTGGTGGGAGAGAGACTCCGCCGTCGAGTACTATCACTCACTCCGGTGAATGAACGTTTAGCCATACTCGGTATCAAAGCAAAGTTCTTCAACATATCGCTGATTTACGCCCACACCCCAACGGAAGAGAAATACAATGTGACGAAAGATGCCTTCTATGACCGCTTGGAGCGCTTCTATGAGAGATGCCCCCGCCACGATGTCAAAATCGTGCTTGGCGGCTTTAACGTCAGGGTGTGCAAAGAAGGCATCTTTGTCACAACGGTCGGTAACTTCAATCTGATGAAACATCTCTAAATAGGTTGAGGCTGTTCCACTTCGCCGGGGCCCGAAATATTGTTGTCTGTAGTACTAGATTCCAGCATCAGAGGAATTCATCAAGCTACCTGGCTCCGAATTAAAAGACCACCAATCGGATCTTTCTTGTTGTGATGGAGGGAAGACACGTCTCCAGTGTTTTGGGCATTCGAATAGCAATTACCCGTCTAAAGAACAACAAAGCGGGAGCCGATGGATTGCCGGCCCAGCCATTCAAATATGAGCCCACATCTTGGAAAAATTTCTTCAAGTCCTGCTATATGGTGCAGAGGCATGTACGATGACACCATCTGATGAGTTGGCGTTAAAAGTTTTCATAAGAAAGGTTCTGCGGAAGTTGTATAGTGCTTTGCGCGTTGAGAGCGGCATATACCGCAGGCGATGGAACGATGGGCTATACGCGATATACGAAGACATTGATGTTGTTCATCGAATGAGCAGACAGCGACTATGTTGGCTAGGTCAAGTCGTCCGAAGTATTCGACGTATTACCCACCGGGGGAAGCAAAGGAAGATCTCCACTGCGTTAGAAAGACCAGGTAGAGAACGACCTGGCTACACTTTTAATCTGGAAATCGCGCCAAACAGCGTAAAGGAAGAACGACTGGTACGCTGTTGTAAACTCAGCTATAATCGCGTTTGCGTTGTCTACGTCAATAAAGAAGAAGTTCATAGCTGTCAGAAAAATTGAACGATCGAGCTGAAGTTATTCTTAGGATATTTTATAGTTGTGAAGTTATTATAGCTTCCAATAAAACGAAACTTACGCATTTTCTTGTTTAATATTGCGAATATTTCTTAGAAAATTTCTAACATTATAAGCTTATCACCTTTAGGGGCTTCCATATAGTAATGGCAATGGTAATGTCTTATTGAAATTTCAATTACGAATTTCAATTATGATTAACAATTGCGTTTCTTCTAAGTATAATTGTATGCTCCCACTCTCTGAACTGAATTGTACAACGACAATTAAATATTAATCACTTTAATCGTTTGATTGTGTTGCTGCATGTTCTTCCGTCATTAAAATTTAATTAGCGGCAGATATGGACATAAATGCATTACACAATTAAATATATATGTGCATACAATGTTTGAATGTTTTCCCTGAACATGCAAATGTAGCAACAAAGGTGTACAACGCAATCCAAACATATGCATTAGTGCATCTGTAAATTATATGTGATATTTAAGTACTATATTTTATTCTACTCACTAATGATATAGATTGGTATCTAATTGCAATCAAAATCATACATTTAGTAGTATTCTCTATATATTATATATAGACGTTATTAAGTAAGATTAAAAACCACCATCGATTAGTCACTTGCTTGCTCACTGAAACTCAAGTAAAATTCAGATTTGCTCTCTTGTCAAAAATATAACGAGCCTTGATTATGTGTAAGTCATATGCATCATAATGCGGAAATCAATGCTAAAAATCATATGGATCCATCATTAAGGGCTATACCAGTGTGACGCATGAAAAACTAGGCGATTTTCGTGAATTTTTTTTTTTAAGAGAAAGTACGCAATTGAATATTTCGCACTTCTTTGAACGTAATAAGATATATTTTCAGCTAAATTTTAAGATTTTAAATGATTTAAAATTAAATTTAAGATTACAAAAATGTTAAAAAACAACGGAGTTATGTGCTGTCTTCGGAGGTGCCAAAAAAAAGTGATCCAACTGCTAGCTTGATTCCGACCGAATGAGTTGCTGAAACAAAAGAATTTGAAAAGTTTATTAAACTCAAAAATATTTCCTGTACAATGACCTACGATCTCTGACAAATATGAAAAATTAACAAAATGGCGTGATTAAAAAAAAAAAAAAATCAATCAAAAAGATTGTAGGTCATTGTATAGTAAATGTATTCAGAAATATTCAGTTTTAATTTGAAGTCGATCGGTCAATTTATCGTTGAGTTATGATGTCAGCAGTTTTGAAAAATGTCGTTTCAAGAAAAACGCGTTTAAAGTTTCACTTACTGACCTACAAAAAAATTTTTTTGGTTTGGTGCAGCTCTGTGCGCAACAGTAGTCGGTATAGTAGGTAGGATGAACCACATTCCCGCTACTACATGTTTTTTTCTTCTTCCTCTTGAACAAGAGCTGATATAGAAAACGTGACTTGTTTTTTCGTATCAACTCACAAAATACATCTAAAATCAGGTATAAAATCCTAGGCACCAAAAAAAAAAACCGGCGGTTCAGATCCTCCCAGTTGAAAAGGTTGGTCACGTCCCTCAGTTGTGGCAAATGTATACTTTGAATAAGCAAACATAAAATGAGTGTAGGCCAGTGTTATATGTACATGTTTGCACCTCCGAGCGGTCGCTCTTTAGAACGCTGCCATCCAAAAGCTACTCAAGATACGATCTCCCTGATTTCACAGGATATTTATGGAAATATAAGCTATCGAAACAGCAAATAATTTTTTTTGTTTATGAAATTTTCACTCAGGTACAGCCCCTTAATGTGATATAAAAGTAACTATCCTGTTCCATTGGTTCTACTAGCCTTATACCAGTTGTTTGTTCGACTCATCAATCTCAAAATTTGATTGGAGACCAGTAATCCAATAGGCATGTTACAGAAAGAGAGGCAGAGAGCAAAAACGATATCACTTGCATTTAATGACTCTTAATAAAACTCTGTATCTGATTTTTTTAAATCACTACAACAACAATTGTTGTGGAAAAATCAAAAGGCCACACAAATATTATTGGCAATCGCAACAAAATCAAACGATGTCACTGAATCTGTTGTCTCCACCTAGCAATTAACGCCTTAAAGCAATGGCACGTATAAAAGTGGTAGACTGTCATTTTACTGCAACAGTGGATCATTTGGAATACATATTTTTAATTTCTGGTAGAAGGTAACTTAAGTAGAAGTGCACCCTTTATAGCTGCATTATTTATATCATAGACTAAGAGTGGACTCGTCCAACTTGTCGTGCTGATCGTTAATATATCAGTATATATTTTATGAGGTATCAGATGCTTTCTGCTGAGTACTACATATTTCTTGATAAATAGTTTAGTTAGAAATATATACATATATCCACAACTATATGGTTTTCACCTTAGCAGCTGACATTTAGGGATTTTTTGAAGGTAATAGCTTTTAAGGTCCCAATTTTTCAAAGAAAAAAAAAATACTGAAACTTTAAATTTAATATGGATGTTTATTATCATTCGAAAGAGCAATTTTTGGCATTTATATACGTATATTGACGTCTATTTTTTCCAAATGTTGATTGTGGCTACGTCTCAGATAGCTCATCCGTTGAGTTCAATTTTCGATGACCGGTTTGAACATTTCGACTGGCAACTATATCGAAACATGATTGTCCGCGTAGACTTTAGTATTTATATATTCTCACAGGAAAAATTCTAAGGCTATGATATTACACGATCCGATCTGACTCGATTTAACGGCCCAAAACGTGAAATTCATCGCTCACAAAAGTGCGTTGCACATAAATCCATTGATTGATGCGAGATTTAGGAAGTAGCGCCGTCTTGTTGTAACCAAATGTCGCCGAGATCACGAACTTCAAATTCAGGTGTCAAATAATCGGTTATTATGGTCGCTATTGACGGTAAAGTTCTCACCGGCATCATTTTTGAAGAAACATGGACCGATGATTCCATCGACCTACAAACCAGACCAAACTGTGTTTATTTTCTGGATGAAATATCAGGCCTAGTATCTTCTCAGGTTGCTCTTCGTCCAAAATGTGGCAATTTTGGCTGTTTACATTTAAGTCATTGAACCTAAAAAACCGGATTTTCTTAAATCTCTTCAAGAGCCCCTTGAGCGAAGCGATGTCGCTTAGCTGGATGAGCGGTTTCAGTTCTTGCACAAGCTGAATGTTAACTTCCAAACTCCTAAAATAGCATCAAAAATCATTCTTTAATATCTGATCAAATAAGAGCAGCCAAATTTTAATATGTGCGATCAATCCAACGAGGGTTTAACAGCGATAAAATACTTGGAGTATTCTTAATATTCGGTCCGTGGAAAGCATTGTGGATACATACATTCATATATAATATTTTTTTCTTATCCTATATCACATAGACGAGGTATTCGCTTTCAATAGAATAATGACACACTGTCGATCCTAAAATCAATTCTTCTAGCCAAAATCTTACATCCTGGTGTAAAATTTTCTAGGTGATGTTTTAAGCGAGAAAGTGATATTACTAAACTATTTTTTCCTTTCGTTGTCGCACTTTTTTTCCAATACCATTCCACTGTCCATAAGCCATTAACCATTTATGGGCGCCAGAAGATAATTTGCCATTAAGTTGCTTAACGGTGAATACATTACACAGCAAAAATTAATTACCCGGCGATTGTATTTTCATGAAAGGCAATTAAAGTGGATAAGTAAAAATTATGTTGGGAGAGTAAACAAACTGTATGAGCAGCATAAAGCAGAGTAAACTCGAAGAGCATGTAAATTATGGGTGATTATGGCATGAGTTACAACTCATTTACATGTGGAAATGTATGTAACGAATGTGGGCTGTGATTTTTTGTTCTTATATTCCTTATATTAAAGGTATATTTGTGTGGAATAAAATCAGCAAATTTTTCCAGTATAATGGTCTTAAATTGAATGTTGGTTATAACAATGAAGGAAAGTGTACTTTCTTAGGATTGTTCTCAAACAGAGTTATAAACTTGTTTTTAGTCCTAGTCTCATCCTTTTATATAATATTCATGTATATCTATATACATTCTTGTAGCTTCTAGCCTGTATTTAGGTGTAAGCTTCCGCCTTTTCTATGCATTTATTACTATTTATTTTCAATTCTTAGTCTATACTATATAATGTTCATATTGCTGATGATGTGTGTGTTCGATTCCCAAATTCACCTTTAGTTAACAATGAGGCAACAAATTCAATTAACAGAGATTTCTAGTTGAATTAAACTTAAAAGAAATTTTAACTATCTCATTCAAGTGACAAAAATTATTTGATTATACCAGTTTGTTCATTTATGACAATTACTTGTGCGATAAACATTTTTATTAATTTTGGTTTTCGCTTACGCTATTTTGGTTTCATTAATCAAATATTTTGAAATTATACCAGTTATTTTATGTTAGCTTCAAAAATTTGTAGAAAATTTAAAACAGCCTTAGAAAATTGGATTTAATATTTGCTATAATTTTCCTAATAATTTATACCAGTATTTTTGGTTTCTACCAGATGCATTTTCAGTCAAGCTTAAGAAAAGTGAATTTAGTATTGGATAATATATTTCTAATAATTTATACCACTTTTTTATACTACATTTGTTTTCATTAAAGATTTTTGATATATTTGCGGATTGAAAAAAGCTTTTGTGAAGGCTTCATATTCTACTTGTTCTGGTATAATAATCAGTATATTTATTCATACAAAAATACGCAGTTTATACCAGCTTTTCAATTAATTTTTCTCTTAAAATTTTTGTATTTGAGTCACATGCTATTATTTCTGGTATAATAATCAGTATATTTGTTTATACCAATATTTTAGATTTATACCAGATTGTTTAAATGTCTTACTCTAAAATTTTGCGAATTGAAAACAGCTTCTGTGAAGTATTATATCTTTTTCATGTTCTACCTGTTCTGGTATAATACTGAGTATATTTATTTATACCAATATATGCAGTTTATACCAGTTTTTCAATTAATTTTTCTCTAAATTTTTTTATTTTTGAGTCATAGTCTATATTTTCTGGTATAATAATCAGTCTATTTGTTTATACCAATCATTTAGGTTTATGTCACATTTTTTTTATGACTTACTCTAAATTATTGCGAATAGAAAACAGTTTTAATAAAATTATACATTCTCTTATTATGCTCTCTCTTCCCTTTCATACCAGTCTATTTAATTCAAAACAGGTGATTATTTAATTTTTCACTGCACAAAAATTAGTGAAAGCAACAGTTTCTTTAAGTTTTCAGACAGTTATTTCAGTCTTATACCTGCATTTATTATATCTTGGATTTATACCAGTTTTTTTAAATGGTGTCAATTGAGTTCTGATGTTTTTTACCTGCATGTTATTAAATTTGGACAAACAAAATCACTTTCTGTTTTATTAATTTTTTGTGATAATAGCCTATTTAATTTATACCAGTTTTTAATTAAGTTCTCTCTTATATCAAATTTTTCTATGATCTACATTAGACTATATAAAAGTACTTTAAGTTTAAGTTAAGAAACTCATTATTCCAGGTTGTGAAACTGGCTCTTTCCAAGATTGTTTAGTTGAAATTTTATTTTTTCTTATACCAGTTGTTTTTTTTTTTTGTTTTGATTAAGCTTTCCCTTAGTCGGATACTCAGCTCGAAATAGCTTCTTTAAAATATATAGGTATATTATATGTAATTTCTTTTTTATTATACCAGTTTCTCTGATTTATACCAGTTCCCTAATTTGCAAGCCTAAATGTCTACACGAAGCTTAAACACATTATTTATGGTATTAAGGCTGCCATTTCATAGGAGAGCTGCTTGATATTTTTTCTAATATTATTTATAAGAGTTTATTGTATTTATACCAGTTGTTTATTTGCCTAACATAACTCTTAAATCACATCTTTCTGCTCGCAAAAGCTTTACTAAAATGATATAAAAACGCTTTATTTTACCTCCTCTGTATTATACCAGTCAGGCCGGTTTATACCAGTTACCCAATTTGTCCCTCCATTAATTTGAACTAACAAAATTAATTAACTATTATTATAACCTTTTAAATTTTTATACCATTTTATGTTATTTATACCAGTTGTTTGTTCGATTCAACACCTTCCAAGGTCCTATGAATTTAATATGTGAAATATGTAGGTCAATGTCTGGCTATATCTGAGCTCATTTGCGTGGAACACATTGATATCCAGTGATAATGACCAACACGATGAGCGCCACCGGCAAAATATGCCAGCAGTGTCAGTGTGCAGTCAACTGCGCACAAAAAGTGAAATGAGAAATAATTAAAAGGCGTGCAAGGAGTACCAACATAAACGCTTGCCCTTAAGCGCCAGGTGGATATTTGAATTTCAGCAGCCACCCCGTTTTGCTGGCAACAAATTGTGGCAACATAATATAGCAATCTGTCGAACAGCTGGCAAACAAAATGCTGTTGCCGCTCATTATCGTCAATGCAATGCCAGCAGCAGCGCGCGCGCCACAAAGACATGCCATCGAGTGTGACAAAAAACAGCAGCAACGACAACAACAACAGCAACTTGTGTGGCCATGACATACTTGTGGCACAGCTTGCCGCAAAAACAAGCTTGCAGCGGGTGCGGAGAGCGAGCACGCGACCATTTGCATGCATGCAGGGAGAGAAGGTGAAAAGCAATGCTGTTTATTGTTGGTGTTGTTGTTGTTGGGCGTTCACCATTTCGTAATTGTAGTTGCACTCTTTTAATATTTTCAATGCTTTCCACACTTTTGCATGCGCTCAGCTTTAGCTTGCCGCCCGCCCGCTTGCAATTTGCTCCCGCGCTTATCGCCTTATTTGCATCTGGTCGCCAGATGGCCATTGAGCGAACGCTTGAATAGCTCAATGGTTGAAAGCTGCACAGCATGGCATGGCGCTGGTGCAGGCGCATAAAAATGCAAAATACATATATTTGTGTGTACATAACTGTAAAGATGAAAACATAAAGTGTTGTAAAGAAGAGTCAAATTGCAATCTGCTGCCACAATATGCCGTAAGCCAACACGCTCGCTGTCGCAGTGGCATTACAAACGCCCGGTCACGAGATCAGCGCAGTGATAGCGCAACAACAACAATGCAACAATAATATTGTGATTTTAAATACCCATCTCATTGGCTGGCGTTTGTATGTGTGTCTGTGTGTGTATTTCATTCTTTCATTGTTGTACCCTTTTATTGTCTTGTTTACTTGCCTTTATTTGCATTTTAAATTTGCTTTGCCGCGAAATTGTCAATGAAACCAGAAACCAGGCAGTGGCATCAAAGGCGGAATTTGTTCATTTAATGTTTAATGAACTGGCAGGAATATATTGCTGATATTTACAAAAACAAGGCTTTGAAGTGAGTGTAGAGCGGTCATAAGCGCAGCTGGTTTCAAGTAGCAGCTGCCAACTTTTGTCGAAGCAGGCTTTACTTTAGAGAATCGATACTGAGCTTCGAATTTTTAGAGAGATAAAGTTGATGACGACGCATCTAGGTCTATAGAGGGTTCATTGTGAAACCACGAAGACAAAAATCTCTTCACTCAACTAACTACATTCTTATGCTTCTGAACCTACCGGTGTTTCTGCTGAAGATCATCAATACAAAGAGGCCTACCAACAGAGTTAAGTGCCTAGGCTTCATCCTAGTAAAGAAACTCTCGTAACAATCCAACATTATGAAAAGACTAAGGAAATCATCGGTTGCCCTGTACTACCGCGTGGGAGCTTATTAAAGTAAATTCTTAAGCTCTTTTATATCATAAATAAGCCTATACTCGTAATCTTCTGTTTTTTGGATTATAAGTTAATACACTGTCGAAAACATTGCCGATATTTTCGAAGGTTGCTCTCATAACCCACCATCTTTTTTTTCGATTTCAGAGATGCTTTTGACAGCACAAAATGGAACTGCCTCTATTCCACTGTCTGAATTTGATATCCCCGCAAAACTAATACGGCTGTTTAAACTGGCGTTGAGCAACACTAAAAGCTGCATCAGGATCGGGAAGCACCTCCCCGAGTCGTTCGATACCAAACTAGGTTTCAGACAAAGCGGCTTCCTATCGTGCGATTTCTGACCTCGAGAAAATGATTCGAACTGCAGATATGAATAGAGAAGGTACCATCTTCTATAACAGTATACAACTGCCGGCATATGGCGATAATATTGATATCATTGGCCTCAACAACCGCGACGTTAGTTCTTCTTTCTCCAGACCGGATAAGAAAGCGAAGCAAATGGGTTTGAGAATGAATTAAGGCAAGACAAAATATCTCCTGTTATCAAACAAACAATCGTCGCACTCGTCACTGTTGATAGTCGTAACTTCAAAGTCGAAGATAATTTCCTCTATCTTGGAACCATCATTAATACAAGCAACAATGTCAGCCTCGAAATTCAACACAAAATAACTCGTACTTTGATAACTGCGAGCCTGGACATTCTCAAATTCTCGTATGCTTTGATTCCATTTGAAAATATATGGATTACCAAGTCGCCGAGCCTAGCTCTGGAGTTCGCTTCGGAGAAATTTTTTGCGGTTGAAACAATGCATGTCGTGAGCGTTGGTAGAGAAGTATCGGGAATTTTCCATGAACTGCAGTTTTAGGCTTTCTGACCACTGCAGTGTTTTCCAGGTGGAGCTAGCTGCCATAAAAGTAGCAGTGGATGTACTCGTACTGTTCCGAAACGCAGTCTGCTTCTCTGGTTTGAGCGCCTAGTCACAGCGGTATTGCAGAAAACTGTAAGGAGCTTGCTAGAACAGGTAATTCAGTCTCAATATCTGCGAAATGGAAACGGATAGGAGCTTCGTTGCTTACTTGTGATTCACTACTAAATTGTTGGCCTTCGAACCAAATCAGCCAACGTTGGTGAACTACCAGTTGTGGTATAGTCGCAAGATCCTTCTGATCTAAAGAAAATCACAAGATGCCTAGAGAACTCTTCACTCTCAGCAGGAGCCACCCTACAATGTTTGTAGGAATTCTAACTGCCCCTCTCCGGTAGGGATTTATTAATTAAGATTGAACATCTGACCGGTTGCCAACTACATCAGCTGTATGAAAGAAGATGAGATAGAATCAATTCAACATTTCGTTCTCGAATTGCCTGGCAAAACCACCTCTGATCTCATAGTGTTAGACATCCAGTTAATATAGCGCAAATGTAATTGAAATGCTTGTGGATAGGTAAGATCCAACTGCAAGAGTTATTTTCATTTGGTTTCAGAAGGCACTACACATAATATTCTGAGAATGATCTTCCATCTTAATGAGAGATCACTCCTCTTACTAAAGCTATCCTAACCTGATTTACACCAGACAATTTTATACACTGATGAAGTTTCCTTTCGATTTAAGGGATACGTAAATAAACACATTTTTAAATTTGGAGTGATGAAAATCCACAAGCCATTGCGATGATACATCATCAAAATTACTGTTTGGCGTGGTGGTCATTGGGTAACAATTCTTCAAAAATGAAGCCGGTCTTAACGTTACAGTCAATGGGGAACACTATGGAGCCTTTTACGGGCCTACATTGGAGGATGTTGATGTGGACGGCCTTTAGTTTAAATATTCGGCGCTTCATTCCATCTAGTTTACATTTTATTGAACGCATTACCTTGCCACATCGTTTTCAAGTTCGTGCAATATGACACCGTTAAAAAATTTTTTGTGGGGTTATGATAAGAAACTTGTTCACGCAGATAATCTACGGCCTGTGAAGAAAAATACTCGGCACATTAGTACAGAAAATCGCTGCAAAGAAAGGTCATAAATTGGACTTCACGGATGAAATTTATTTGAGTCAGCAACAATGACTTTCCCAAAATCGTTTTTAAATCAAAATGAAAAGCCCTAATCTTTATAATAAACCCCAATTCTTTTGCCGTGACGTTCCATTATATGCTTATTATTATTTATTGAAAACCACAGGCCTAAAAACAACTCTTTGTAAACAACTTGAACTAATTTTAAGTTATATTTTATGTATCTCGCAATAAGTTTCAGTTATGTTAGATTTCGGAGTTGCTTCTTACTTGGACAATTGGAAGTCTGATCGTTTGTGATGCAGACTAATCTAAATTTCATGAGACGGTTGCTATTAATGCGATTTTGTCAGGATTTAGCCTATTGTGTTCAGGGTTGACATGCCATGAGCTGTTTTAACCCCAGATTAGCAATATCCTGATTTCGAGAAATGAGAAAGCCTCACTAAGCCCTTTCGCAACGTCGGAGACCGTTTTCGAAATATCGATCCGAAATTTGCACATATCTTTTTTCTCCCGTAACCAGCTCATTTGTCGGAACAGCCTATGTAGAGTTTAGCATGTAGCCAAACAAGTATTTGTACCATCAATAAATTTGACATAGTGTGCTGCAATAAAAACTGACCGATTTGTCCCATATCTCCACTCAATTCGGACCGCTAAAGCATATACTGCATGTTTATACCCTGAACAGGTTATATTAAGTTTGTCACGAAGTTTGTAACACCCAGAAGGAAGGGTCGGAGACTCTATAAAGTGTATATATAAATGATCAGTTTGTCGAGCTGGGTATATTTAGCCATGTCCGTCTGTCTGTCTGTCTGTCTGTCTGTATATATACGAACAAGTCCCTCAGCTTTTAAGATATCGTTTTGAAATTTTGCAAACGTCCTTTTCTCTTCAAGAAGCTGCTCATTTGTCGGAACTGCCGATATTGGACCACTATAACATTTAGCTGCCATATAAACTGAGCGATCGGAATCAAGTTCTTGTATGGGAAACTTTCACATTTGACAAGATACATTCACAAAATTTGGTATGGATTATTTTCTAAGGCAAACATGTAATCTCTGAAGAAATTGTTCAGATTGGTTAACTATAGCATATAGCTGCCATACAAACTGAATGATCGGAATCAAGTTCTTGTATGGAAAACTTTCGCATTTGACGTGGTATCTTCACGAAATTCAGCATGGATGCTTAATTCCACGATATATTTATTGTTCAGAACGGGTTACTATAACATATAGCTTCCATACAAACTATGTGTTCAACATAGTTACGAACAGAAATGCACCTGTGAAGGGTATTAACTTCTTTAATATAGCACGCAGCAGACGCTGGTCAACAAAGTAGTTGGCAAAGCGATTATAAAGATATCCGCTGAGAGGCTGTCAGCATTTCAAAGGGCTTACGAACTGTGATTATTTAAGTAGTGCTCGACCTACGCTTAATTTATAGCCCCGAAACCCAGTCGTCCAGCGTTAATTGTCATATCCTTCAAAAAGCTCAACACCGCTAAGCAACTTGCTACTGAGTACAGTTAGCAAATTAAAGAAAATATAAGCTTTAACATTCACTATTATATAATAAAAATAATAACAACAACAATACGAAGTTCGGGGAAGCTACTGAGAAATATGCCTGGGCTTCCGCGAAAGCTTGTGCCAAAGTTTGCGAAACATTTTTATTGAAAAAGTTGCATGCAACGTGGCAGACACATGTGTGCGCATAAAATTGTAAAGGCAGCAACAAATAAATATTTGCTTGCAGACGCACAAATTCTAGGGAAAATAAAGTTTATTCAAAATTTAATGTTAGCAGCAAAAAGTAGAAGCTTGTAAATGTAGCTTCTAAGTAAGAATATGAGTGTGTGTGTGCGTGCCGTTGTGGGTAGCGGAAAAAATGCCAAGCACGTGCGCTGAGAGCGGTGAGGAATGCCACAGTGGAAACAGAGCAGACGCTTGTTAACACATACTCATTTATAATTAGTGTTATGCGCATACAATGCCTGCATCACATAACGGTACGCACTTAGCACACACACATAGGCAGCTACACACATTTGTGGGAATATTTAATGTTGGCGCATGTTGGAAGTTGTGGTGAAACCGCCACTTATACAATTAAATGCGAGTAACAATGATGTATTCACTTGAATGCGAAATTTCGCTACTCCACACTACACACACATGCACATGAAAACTTGTATATACTGATGTATACCCTGAACAGAATATAGAAAGAAACGTCGAAGATATAATGGTTTAAAATTTTACAGACGTTACTTTTGCTTTAAGAAGCTGCCAATTTGTCGAAATCGTCGATATCGAACTACTATAGCATGTAGTTGCCTTAGAAACTGAACGATTGGCCAAGTCCTTGCGAGGAAAACTTTTTTATTTGACGAGTAACCTTCTCGAAATTTGGCGTCTATTTTTCTTTAAGATAATAGTATAATTTCCACAGATATTGTTCTGATCGGACTAATATAGCGTATAGCTTACATACAAATTGAACAATCAAATTTATGTCCTTGTACGGAAAACTTTTTTATTTCAAAAGATATCTTCACCAAATTTAGTTCAGAATATTATCCAAAGAAACGCTATATTTTCGGAAGATATGGTAAATAACGAACTAGCAGAATAAAAGGCTGTCATACAAACCGAACGATCGAAATCGAGTTCTTGTATGAAAAAATTTTTACTTGACGATATGTCTTCATGAAACTCGGTTTAAACTATTGTTCAAAGCAACAGTATAATATTCCATTTTTTTTTAGACAGGACACAGGTAGACTACAGCTGACATACAAACTGAATAATCGAACTTGAGTCCTTTTATAGAAAACTATTTTATTTAATGAGGTCTCGCCACCAAACATGACATAGATTATTCCCCAAGGCATTGGTAGAATCTCTGGAAAAAATTGTTTAGATCGAACCACTATAGCGTATAGCTGTCAAGCTGTTTTTTCCTTGTTTTTACATTTCTTTGTGTATTTATTCGTTAGGTCGTATTTTTTCTAGAAAGGCGATGACATGAATTTACTTATTAAATACGGTTTACCGTTTTGTTAATTAAATTTAACTGTAACGTTTGAACATATATACAAATAAAATATATTTACACAGATATTTTCGACTATACGTATGTACATAACATATGCCAACCAATATAAATAGCGCATGTGTTCGAGCTCGAAATACATGGATTTGTGAAACAGAGCTTAAAATTTTTAAATTAATTAATTATTCGTATAAGAATGAAAGCGAGAGAATTAAAAACACATATTCATGCAGGTTACACCCTTGCACTTTCAAGTAAAACTTCCAGCGTAACTTTAGATGAGCCAAAAAAAAAAAAAAAAACAACAAACACACAAAGACATTTTAGAAACAGATGGCTTTAGATCCCTAACTTCAGCATTCATCACACACAACATAACGTGTAGGCTATCTAACGTTTTACATTTGAAGTATCTACATTTCGACATTGTAAATGTCAAATACCATTCGGAAAGTGGCAGATATTCAGTAAAAAGTCTAAAATTTACGAAATGGGTCGTCATTCACTAGAAGAAAACTGTGAAATATTGAAAAAAAAACCGAAGATGGTTAATTTTAACGAAAAATCATCTTTTCGGACGAGGCTCATTTCCACCTCGATGGTTACGTTAACAAGCAGAATTGTCGCATTTGGGGCACAGGACGGCGCTACTTGCCGCACAGCGAAAATCGCATAATCAGCAAAAGAGGTGATGTGAATTGGCCTCCCAGAAGCCGCGATTCAACTCCGTTGGACTATTTTCTATGGGGAGCTGTTAAAGATAAATGTTACGCCAACCATTCAGAAACAATTCAAGATCCAAAGTACGAGATTTAAGCTGCTGTAGCTGCCATAAGGCCTGAAACCATCGAGGAAGTACTCCAAAATTGGGTGGATCAGATAAGCTACTATAAACTCAAACGTGGTGGTCATTTGCCAGAAATTGTTTTCCACAAACAAATTTCATAAAACAAAATTTAAAAAAAATGTTAGACGTTTGAAAAATTGCAAGCCGTTTCTTCTATTGACTTTTTAAATTGAAAATTTTATATGGCCCACCCTTTATTTGTAAACATCTATGTAACTATTTGTACATAACATATGCTAGCGCATGTGAAAAAGAGCTTAAATTCTTTAAATAAATTCATTAGTCGAAAGAGCGACACATAAGCGTGAAAGAGAGTGAGAATCAAAAACACGGCGGAGGTGTATGCCGATGCATTTTTATGGCGAAAGTGCTATTTTTCTTTGCAGAATCTGGTTTTTTCTGGCATAGTAGGTACTGTACCTAACAAAAACATGTTTCATACTCCTATAATCAATGAATTCATGGTGAAAAACTCGTTAATTTCATAGTGAGATTTCCCATATCTTTCATAAAGAGGGATCGAAATACTAGACGAAAAAAAAAAAAAAAAGAAAAGAAAGTTAAAAAACTGTATTTTGATAATTGATTTACTTCAGTGGGCCGTCTTGTGGCTATAAAAGAAATGTAGATATTTTGCATCGGCACTGTCCAGAAAAGTCGAATGGGAAAGTGTGAACTAAAGTCTAAGTCTGATTTGAATAAGCTTGGCAGGAAATTATATGAAATGAAATGCGGAGTTAGTCTTGGTTATTGTCATCTTTTGTGGGAAATGAAAAGATCGGGACATGTAAGCGTTGGAAAGGGAAAGAAAACATTTTTTTGAAATTCCGAGGCCGGCTATAGTTCAAAATACAATAAACACATGGGAGCAGTTGATCTTGCAGACATACTTATCGAGCTGTATAAAGTGAAACAACGCTACAATAGGGATGCATGCAAATATTTCACTGGAGCCTAAGCAAAGTTATTATCAATTCCTTATTAGCAACTTTCAATTTTGACCGTTTCAAGCTAGAGAGTTAAAGCAGTTAATTGAGTAATTTTCAGTCAGAAAATCAAAAAGAAATCTGATTCCTGGTTTTATATGATCCTGAAATATTTAAAAACTGTGATCCGTATTTCTCGTATTTCTTACGCAAACAGCGAAAATATATAACATAGAGCAAACTGTAATTGTTGTAGCGAGAAAGAAGTCATTGAAGCAGTGGAAAAATTTGGCCTGGATGGAATACCTAACTAGGCTTTAAAGACTGTCATCATTGAGTTTGAGACCGTTCACGAAATTGTTTACGTAATGCTTACGAAAGGGTACATTCGCTAAAATCTGAAAGAGACTGGGTTCCTATACCGAAATCAAATAAACTAGCTGGGGATCCAAGCTCGTATTAATCACTATTTATGCTAGAAAGGATGGGAAAAATATTGTACAGAATTACGTTCCATGGAACGAAATAAAAAATATAAAATATTGAAAAAGAATCAGCTGAACTTGCCACTGAAATACGAACTTCACAGAAAGAGGTCAAAAATTGACGCAATTAAAAATCAACCGATGTCGTAAGTAAGGTTGTACGAGTATATCCGACCAAAATAACTGAACGATAATAACGAGATAAGAGCGAAAGATAGAAAGGCAAACAGGTCTTAACGAATAACAGAAGTGCTGAAATGGGACGACGATAGGTAGATGAAGACATATTAGCTCACGAGTCATAGAAATGTTACTATATATGTTGTTTTAGTTAATTTTTAAATAATGAAGACAAATGTTATAAATATTACAAAAAATTCTGAAAACAATATTTATAAACTTAAGATACCAGCTTAAAGGTCGGTACGAATATTTGACTTTGATGCACATTTGGTCCAAATAAGAAGCAGCAGAACCATCGTGTACATAAATTCGACAGAACACTATGATTTCTGGTATTTTTCATTTAAAAAGAAAATTATGAACCACAAAGATCCGAAGAAGCATAGCATGCATGACTCAACCAATTAGCCTACAACACTAATGCACTTGGTCAGGTTCTGTGAATACACAATTCAATTTCATTTCAAAACAATCCGATTTAATTTAGAACCAAGCAAATGCTCTCGTGCAACAGACTCATACATTCCAAGTTAGATTTATGTCTGCCACAGCAATAAACCCTTTTACAACCCACTTTAAACTCTCAACTTTTATTCACATATTGTTTACCTTTTTTTTTTTTGTCGTTTTCTGCTTTTATTTCCGTTGATGACTATGTGTTGACGTGCTCTCATCAGCTTTCAACCTCTCAACATGTGCAAATAAATTGCAAGAAGTGAGAGAAAGGTTTACAAAATATGCACGTTTGAGTATGAATAACTGATTTGGTACCGGGATGTGAGATCGTGTATGTACATATGAATGAAAAAATTTGAGTATTTAAAGAAGCTTTAATATTGCTGTTTCTTCTTAAGGAAGTGCTGAATAAATTTTTCTGTGGATTATTAAGTGTTATTTAAAAAATTATCGCGAATTAGCTCATTGCTTTGCTAAATAAATCAATTATGATGAGCAGTGAAGAGCAAAAGAAGCTCAGTTTCAAGAGATTGCGACACGGATTGGAGACTTGACGCATAGTGTGCAGATCTAGCAAACGATTAAGCCACAAAACTCTCAGTCGATACCTTGGAATTTCGAGAAATGCCGGTTGTTTTAATATAAAGACAAAGGTTACATTAGCTTACCTTACAACCCTTCATTTTCTTGCAACACTACTTAGCTATCCTGCTAAACTATAAAGCAACTAAAAGGAACCTCTTAGCGTTAATTGATACAAATGCTTAAGAGTTTTTGAGCTGTCGAACTGAAATTCTGCACACATTATTTCTTTTTTACAAAAAGCTTATTTTTTTTTGTAACCGCTGACATCAGACCATTATAGCATATATCTGCCATACTAACCAACCGGTTGAGCTTAAGTCTCTGTATAGAAAAGTTTTTTATTTGAAAAGATAATTTCACGAAACTTAGTACAGCTTATTACCTAAGATATCTATGTAACATATGTTGGAATTGTTAAGATCGAACAACTATAGCATATAGCTGTCATACAAACTGATCGATCACAATCCATACCTTGTAAGGAAAACTTTTTTGTTTGAGGAGATATCTTCTCCTACTTTGGCCTGAATTATTATTTGAGGCAATGACATAACCTTTGAGAAAATTTTTCAAATCGGCCCGCTATAGCATAAAGCCACCATACAAACTGCCTGAACAACATTTAGTTTATGTAATGGAAATCTCTTTTATTTGGGAAGATATTTTCACAAAATTTGTCACGGCTTATTGCTAAAGGTAATGCTACAATATGCTAAGAAATCGTTCAGATCGGAGAACTATAGTATATAGCTGTCATACAAACTGGTCTATCAAAATTTTATCCTTGTATAGAAACCTTTTTTATTTGAAGAGATATCGTCATGAAATTTGCCACACATTATTTCTACAAGCAATGCTTTAATTTTTGAAGAAATTGTTCAGATCGGGTCTCTATAGCATATAGCTACCATACAAACTGACCGAGCAAAATCAAGTTCTTCTACGGATTTTTTTTCATTTGAAGATATATCTGTACGGAATTCGACATGAGTTACTGTAAAAAGGTAGTGCTACAATCAGCAAAAAAATCTCTCAGATCGGACGACTATAGGATATAGCTGCCATACAAACTGCTCAATAAAACTTAAGATGAGGATCTTCATAAAATATCACTTTCTCTTATGTCAGTTTCATGCGACTTGAAGGTTGTTCATATCAAATAATGCAAAAGTTTTCCTTCGGCCACTGAAATGCACTTGTGAAAGTTATTAAAGCTAGAGAGTAGCCGCAGTTAACGATTTTTCTTGTTTTTGTTTTAACTGGCTATTGCGTACGCGACCATTACCATCCCATTTTAACCCCCTCACACTTCAAAATATTTACCATACAATTTGCCAATTCATGTGTTATCACAACCTTTATTTTCTACTTTTTTTCAAATAAACACACTTGTTGTTGCTTTCGCATTTTCCTACCCACGCCTTTCTAACCCACGCCTGCTTGATATGCAGTGTTTATTTGCTGGAGATTTGGTTGTTTTCCTCCATTTTTTACACAATCATCGTCATTCGCATAGCATTAAACTCAGCCTCAGCTGCAGCGTTGCGCACTTTCACGTTGATATGTGTGTGTTTGTTTATTACTATTCAAAATGTGTGCACACGTTTGTTTGCAGTTTGCGGCTCTGCCGGTTTTCCGCTTACGTTTTTTTGCGGTGGATTTCAAAAGTGTCACTTAAGTTGGCAGGAATGTCACGTAAGTGTCAGCAAAAGCCTAACATTACATACATTTCGAAGCTGCGACTTGGCACGCCACATCACACGCTGTGATGGAAATGCAAAGCATGTGCAGGGCGCCGTCGTATGTTGTGCGAAAGGCGTGAACATTAGAAACAGTAATCCAGTTAGTTACGTGGATTTTAGGAATGTCTTAAAGTGAAATTCCTTCGAAATTGCATACTTCTGCGAGGGCTTTAAATGTTTTGGCACTGAAGTGCAAATGTTTTGAAATCTTAGAAGTTTATTTAATTCGCTATGGAGTGTAGGCTACTCATACGCCATGTCCCACATTTATTATGCTGTAGCTTAAGGTTCAACTCAATATTTTATAAAACTATACGGACTAATATTAAATAGATTTAAGAAAACACGTTAATTTGTCTACGTCGATGTTATAATACTCTTCACAGTTGCATTTCATATTGTACAAAACGCTATAAAAATATGCTTATCTTCACTTTGGCCGGTCGGTTTGTATGGCAGCTATATGCTATAGTAGTTCGATCTGAACCATTTCTTCGGAGATTGTAGTGATGCCTTAAATAATAAGCTGTGTGAAATTTTGTGAAGACATATCGTCAAATATAAAAGTTTTCTATACAAGGACTTGAATTCGATCAGCTCAGAATGTTTTATGGCAGCTAATATATTTATTATAGTTAGCCCATCTGAAAAATACTGTAAAAGCACAATGTGGAAGAATAAGTGAGAAAAGCTATCAATATGTTTATTATGTAGGCAAATGCTCTGCACAATCTGAGGGCTCTCTCCCTCTCTCATTCATCGATGCTACACAGCTATTGTAAGTCTAACTCTGCTCTACGATACAGTAGTTTGGCGGACAGGCTTACCTATCGAAAGCCAATAAAAAGGGTTAAGAGGCTCGCTGTGCATAAGCGCAGCTTTAAGAGCAACTCCAATAGCGGCTCTTGAACTGATACTAAACCTGCCACCTGTAGCTCTTCGCTGAAAACTACGCACAAAATCGGCAGGACGACTACTGGCTGCTCGAGAATTTACATATAGAACCTTTGGGCACAGCACGGTGGGTAATGATGGTTGTGCAAACAGCGACTATATTTTCTCACTTTCCAACTGGAAAAGAAGGCTGAAAGTAACAGAAAAAGATGGTTGTCGTAAAGGAATGTTAACTACAAGCAACATTCTAAACAGATTGCCCAAAAATTGGCGCTGGAGTTGGAGCGGGAATATACTGTCTAGAGTTAGGTATAAAGGACAGGTATATTTCTAGCTGAGGTCTTTGCTATTGCGAAAGCAGTGGAGCTGACTTCTAATGCATCTGCAGGTAATTCCAGACTCAACATCAACGTAAACAGCCAAGCTTCAATCAAGGCTGTAACCTCGTATCGCATATCGGCCAGAAGTGTCTTGAGAAGCAGCGCAGCGGTGGAAAGTGTTACCAGAAGCAAGCAACTTCACTTTTTCTGGATATTAGGCCACAATGGCATACAGAACAAAAAAATAGTAGAAGGTATTCCCACAAATGGTGTACGACTATAAACCGAAAATTATTGGGAAACGCGTGTTCAACATTGGAAAACCCTTGCATTTTCCATACAACGATCTGGACAGAAGCATGGTAAAGCAAATCAAAACCCGATGGAACAAGTTACCTGGGTGTAAGACTGCAAAAGTCATGTGCGAAACGGTGGATCGAAAGTGCACAAAATTCCTAAGGGCGCTCGATAGAAGACTCTGTAAGAACATGATCGAAAAACTGGGCACTATCTGGTGGCGTCACACTCCCGCAGAATGGCGCTGACTGATCGAGAAGACTGCACGAAATATCTAGAGCAAGGCACTAAGAAAACAATGGAGTTCTATATATTTGTCTCGAAATGGCGAGACTACGCTGTAAGCATCTGGTGTCCCTACGGTATGATACATTGGAGGAGGTATCGATAGTGAGGCCGCCAAGTCTGTTAAAATTCGCGTCAAAGCATCCTAAAAGATGGCTACTCCTCTGGGACTTAGCAACTGAACTCCATCTGGTATCGCAAAAACTGCTCTGTATGTGGCTTATTGGCCTATCAGATTAACCTAATCTAACCTAATTCAGTAACCCTTTCTCATATACATGGCTAACAGGGAGATACAAAATATATGTTTTAATTATGGAAGTAAATGTCACCCTGTGTACTCGTATTTCAACGATATAAAGTAAAGAAAAATATAGAGTGAAAATTATCTCACCTTGAAAATCAGGAAGTAATCATTCGGCTGCTCATATTGAACTGCGAGTTGCGAATAGGTTTTTTCTCTACACTTTAATTGTTGATCGACAAAGGAAATGCATGAAGACGCTGTAAAGAAAAAAAAAGTTGTATTTTTATGAAATGGAAATAAAAATCTTATACAAAGAAATGGTAATAATTATGGTATGTAGGTGGGTAAATATGTATAATAGGTATCACATCGTATGAACATAAAGTATTTTGGAATATTTCATTACTAATATTCAATAATTCACGTTCATATGGTCATTCAGCGCATATTCAGCACGTTTTAAATTTTATTTTGCTAACTGAAACGAGTTTTTGAAGCCTGAAACTAAATCTGCATCCCTTTATATTAATTCAAGGTATGAATAGCTTCATTAAACGTAGACATATAGAACACTTGGGAGTATCTCATTCTTAATAACCCACCACCAACGTTCATATGACCATTCAGCGCATTGTAAATTTTATTTCGTTAGCAGAAACGAGTTTTTGTAGTCTGAAAAAAAATTTGCAGTTTATTGGTTTTGAGTTTATTTGTCATTTCTATTATTTGTTTTATATTTGTCATTCAATAAACTCAAGTGCTGCTAATGTATATTGAGTTATATTAAAATTCTGGCAACTTAAGGGCATTTTTGCATGCATAAAAAATGCAAAAGTTTTCCTATCAAGCACAAAGGTAAGAATCAAATAGAAATTCTGCGCACAATTGCATTACCAACAGCGATATCCTTGCAGCACGTGAGATTCACTTAAAAATGCTAAATCACCGAAAAAAAGAAATAAAATAATAGAAAAGTCAATTTTATTAGAGGAAGCGATGACTCGCAAACGTATGGCGAAATTCCTGTGTGAGAGATAAAACAAGCGCTTGCAGAGCTGCTTTATCCTTGCACCTGTGCATGTGGAAAACGTATAAAACGTGACTGGGTAAAAGGATGCAGGAAAGCACTAAGAAAAATTTAAAAAAGTAAAAAGAAAAAAACCACAAAAAATCAAAAAAATAAAAAAAAATAAAAATCAAACGAAAAAGCAAATAGTACATATCTATGGGATGTAGGTAAGAATGGCGCATTAAAGCGAAATGGAATATTTAAATGCAGCGAAAATCTACATAAATGCTTTGGGTACTTGCAGCCCAAAATAAAAATGCATTTCTTCATATAAATTTACATACGACTCTATTTTTATAGCCTGCTTGGAAAGCCGGCGGGATCACAGCCGTTATTTTTATTGCTGCAATGGAAATGCCGTAAGCTGCAGCCCAAGTGCAAGCGCATATCAAACCACACACCACACTTGCACACCACCCACATAATGCTTTTGTCGCCGAGTTCATAAAAATGTGTGTTTGCCGTCGCTTCATTGCAGTGCTATGCGGCAGATATCAATAAAGATTAGCGCTTACAAGCGCGTGAAAAGCATGTAGTAGTTAGTGATATCAAACAAAGCGGAAAAACTCACGATTTGTTACAGCATTTTAGCTTAAAGCTCATTCAAATCACGCATGCAGTGGCTTAATTAGCATATAAAACTCTGAGTGGCGGACAAAGTGCTAACCTGTGTGGCACAAGCACGTCGCTGATACATGTAATGCGCATATTTAACTGCTTAGCTCAGTTCAGCACGTATTTCGAATGAATCTCACTAATTCAGCTGAAGAATTTTTTATTCAGCGCGGTTTTAAAAAGTGCAGAGTGTGGTTTTGGACACAGTGCATACATAAATTACAATTCAGCGCTTATTCAGCCTAGTTTTTCAGTAATTAGATGCATAAATGGGCTTTATTTCTAGGATGTGATGAAAATGAATATCAGAAATGGATATTTTAAAGGTTTTACTGATAAATCATGCTTTTTTGGACATTCAGCGCTATTTTCAAACACTTTATGCTATTTTTGGTTATTCAGCGTTTATTCAGCGCATACAAAATTGTGTTTTTTTCTAACCGCTTCGAGTTTATGTAGCACAAAATTAAATTTGGCTCACTGTCTATCAATTCAGCGCATTTAAAAATTTTGTTAATTGTAAGGAATTTGAGTATTTCGAAATAATTTATTACTAATAAAATCAATGTGATGTTCCATGATGTTCAATATGATGTTCATGGTAAAGCTACGATGTAACAGAATATCTCAAACGCCTTTTTCGGTAAATTTTAGTAGCAAAGCACACTTTATGACGTTATTCAGCGCAAATTCAGCTGACACTTATTTATGTTCTGTTGGTGTTTTTATAGCACGAAATAAAATTTGGTGCAATGTCTCTCAATTCAGCGCATTCAAATTTTGTTAAACGTAAAGAATTAGAGTATTTCGAAATATTTGATTACTAATATTTAATGACGACCTTTCATGATATGACATTTACATATGTCACAGATATAGTGTAACAGAATATTTAAAATTCCTATTGTCATTTATTTTACTGGCAAACCAAGCTCTATTTATTCATTCGATCACACTAAGTTGTTTTTCGATTACTGAAACGAGTTTTTGTTCCTGCAAGTAAAGCTTCAACACTGTATATTAATTCAGCGCATGAAAAAATCTATTAATCGTACAAATATAGAGTACTTTAAAATATTTCATTGATAGTACTCCATCTTTTACGTTCATATGGTCATTCAGCGCATATTCAGCGCATTTTGAATTTGCTTTTGCTAACTGAAATGAGTTTTTGAAGTATGATATGCAATGTGGAACATTGTCTGTCAATTCAGCGCAGGCATGATTTTATAAATAGTATGCATTCAGAGTATTTTCAAATATTTCATTATTGGTACATATCCAGATTAGAAAACAAATAAAAAATTTAATACAATTTCATTTCTAATTTTTGTTTTTGAATATGTTCCTGCCTTCCCCTTAGTTCATATATAGCATTTGTCAGAAACACTGATCAATTTAGGACTAAAACAAATAGAGATAATTTGATAGCGGGTTATTTATACTTATTTGTTCATATCGTTAGGAAAATTAGGTAAATATTTTTTCTCCTTGATATTAAAGACTATGTTACATAATTCTTATTCAGCAAGACTACAAAATAATTAAACGTCAACTTCAGGCCAAATATTGACTATATTTGCTATTCAGCTGCCACTGTTGTTATTCAGCAGGCATAATTATTACTTAACGTGTGTTTGTAGCCATATAGAGTTTCCTGTTTACTATTCTGCTAACACAATTGTTATTCACCGGACGCAATAATCACTCAAGTCATTATGAGAGCAGGTTTTTGAAATTTGATATTGACATTGCTATACATTTCAGCTTTGTTTAACTGTGCCCGCTTGCAAAACAAAATTTCATAAGAAGTTCTCACTTATTTAAGCAAGAAACAGTAATTCAGCTTGGCATACACGCATTCAGCATGCACTGAAACCACATGTAGATTACAGCTGGCACACAAGCCATTGAAAAGAATGCATTTGATTGACACCCTGCCAATTCAGCGCATATTCAGCTTGCCGTTTCGCACACAACGCTATTTCATGCAGCATTCTCACTTGCGGTTAATGCTACTTTCGGCTCATTATTATTTAGCACGTCAATGTGGTTTCCGTACATGACGTTGTCAGCAGCGATGCGCTCATAAGCAAATAGACAGCTTCTAGTGCAAACTCGCGCATTTGCCACGATGAGTATAAGTGTTTTTCGCGTTTCTGTTTTCCAATTGTTTGGCATTTAATGCAAATTTTCGCACATTGCCTGTATTAGTTTGGGCACATTTGCGCTTGTTAATTGGGTATGCCTATATAACGGTATATATTTCTGTGTATATTTGAGTACTCGCAGCTATTTGTGAACCAGAGTGCACTTTGTTGCGCTTTTCTGCATTTGCTGGTTGCTATTTGCCATATGTTGCTACTTAATGTTGTATATATAGGTATGTATGTTTGCAAATATTCACATATGTATAGTAATACATTTGTCCTAGTCGTTAAATTTTGCCCATTGTGCATTTTAATTTCAACCCGAAAGTCCTGTACTGGTATTATATGCGAGTTGTACGTTGCGTATACGTAACCTTGCTGAACAGTGTAATTTCTCTATGCTTGCATGCATAGTCGTTCATATAAATATATGTATATATATATATATACATGTATTTATGTTTGTATGTATAAACATATATATATGTATCTGTCTGTATATATATATATATTTACAGTTATAAGCTATCAATTACTCTTTAAGCTCCTGCTGTGCGTGAGCAACTCTTGGCACAAGGGCATCTCCAGCAATTTGCTTGTGTCACTTTATAACTCTCCGACAAATTTGTTGCCATTAATAACTGTCAATTATTGTTAGTTGTTTGTTGTTGTCTACCATGGCTGTGTGCTTCCTTTTCTTCCTCGGGCAGCTACGTCAATTATTGCGTAACATGCTAACAGTTTTGCTGTTTAATTAATGGCACGGTTGTTAGGCTTTGAATGTTGGCGTTAATTATGTTATTTAAATAATTATGATTTTTTTATTAATAAATAATTAATTAATTATATTTTAGAAGTTATGAAATTAAAAAGGATTGTGTTTGATGTTATTAAAATTCCAGTAAAGAAAAGCTCTTGGGGGAAATTGCCGCAAGTTGATGTTGAGTGAAAAGTCATCTCAAAAAATCGTTTCTTTCTTCATTTTGCCTATGCCGTTGACAGAATATAAACAATATTTTAAAATTATATCTGAAATAGTTTTTTACTTTACAGCATTCCTAGGAGTTTAGACAGCTCTTTTGAATGGTAAAATTGTCAATTGAGTTTTGTATGAATTGACGAAAAGCTGCTCAACATTCGAGCCTGCTTTAAAACCGTGTTTTCAAAACATCATCTTTCAAAATTGATAACTATTCACATGAAAATTAATCACTATTAAATACTTTCGCATGCCATGCATGTTTACAATGTCCTGTCACTTATTGATCTAATTTTGGCAAGCTAAAAACTTCAATATTTTTGGGCAAATTTTACCTTTTTAAAACAAAATATAATCAAAACACTTATACTATCACAGATCATTGTACGTAGAATATTTTTAAGCAAAGATTTTTTTAGGTTTCGCTTAAGGCAGTGTAGGACTCTTTTATGGCACCGTCGTGGATCTCGTGTTATTTGTAAAATTTTAATTTTTTTTCTGCGAAAATTTCAGTGTGTTTTCTTAAAATTTGTGAAAATATATACCTAAAATATTTATGCCACCGGTTCTTTTGTTGGCGCTGCTAAGCCAGGCCACTGGCAGCCGCATTGAGACCGACACGAGGCTCCTGGTGCTCCTGGATAATAACCACGTTAAGCTTTATTTAGCAACTCAGTAGATTTGTCAAATACCTAATTTTCCCTTCCAGTTGCCTAATGCCTAAGAAGAAATTTATGGAATACCCTGTGTTGCTAGTCTTTCAAGACTTGAGGTTTTCTTCAACGCTTCACAGCATCAAACATCTTTTGAGTGAGGTCAATGAAATGGAAGTTATGTTTCTTTATCAATTTTCATTTCTTTTTGTTCTTATATGACTTGCTGCCCAGATGATACTCGTCTACTAAGAGTATGTTATTGCCCGCTTGCATAAACCAACGCAGTCAGACTTTGTATTAGCGCTACGGTAAGCGCAAATTGCCGCTTGGCTGTACACTATAAAGATTATAAACTTATTGTTTAGAGCCGCTTTTCTCTAGAAGATTTATAGACTACCAACTATTTAGAGCAGAAACCCACCTATACCGCCTCGATTGTCAACAATTTTGACCTGAAAGCCTGTATTTAAGGCAGTTAGTTTGAACTTATCTTCTGCGTACAGATTACTGCAGAAGAAGCCTTCTCCTGTTTCTTGAATCCATCGGTGAATATGTAGATTTTGCCATTGGAATCATCGATAACAGAAACATTGGCGCATTCTTGTCTATTGAGAAACAAAAATAATGTATTTAGTTCCTCATGAGTCTCCTTTTCTCGGTCGCATTGACAATTTAGCCCGAATTCATTACCGATTTCGGGTATGATACCACTTTCGGCTCATTATTACTTATTACTATTTACTCTAGGAGACACCAAGTATGGCTTACAATCATGAATCGGCTGACATCATACTTCACTTGAATATATTTTGGCCGGATTTCGAGCATAACTTCCAGAGCTTCCACAAAGCTATTAAAGACCTTTAAATCTGTGAAGAGAATTATAGCCACAGAGCAGATTCAAACCAGTCAAACTATTTATTTTTAATTTTGACAGTTTTACCATACCAATATGAATATTTTTATTTATTTTTTTTTTATAATTTATTTTTCTTTATACTAAATTTATGTCATGTGGTATTTTTGGAGTAAATTTTTTATCGCCAAGAAAATAAATCCACAACCTTGCAAAAGTGATATTCTAACGCAACACTTTTCGTTCTACATAAAAGGTATGCATGATCTTTTTCATAAAAGAGTTCTTTCTAAAGTAAAACGCAGTTAAATGACGCATCAAGTGTACTGTAATCGTATGGTACACCATGTCTTATGAGCAACACCGCATGTACATATAAATCACTTGTATGAATGCTCGGTACATTGAATGCATCGCTTTAACTGCGTATAACTTTTAAAGGAAATTTTTTATTGAAAAACCGTGAACATCTATTTAAAGCGCGGGAAATTTTGAATTAAAATATGAAATTTTTCGGAGTCATAAATTTGTCTCTCGGATTTACCATTTGCATGCATATTATACATAAGCTTAAGCAAAATGATGCAAAGCACGAGATATCTATATGTGAGCTGTGCGTTTTGATGCTAATCTGGATCTTATCTAGCATATAGATGCACCTTCCACCTCAGTAGCCCAGACTTCAGGTTTTAGCTGCAATGGAAGAGTTTCACAAAGTCCTGGCACTATTAGAATTACTTCTTCGAAGTACTGAATTCATTTAGAGCTAAAAATTAACAATGTTTATCGTTTCTGACAAGCAAAATAGGCCGCATCTAAACAAAAATGGAATAAAAATGTTAAGGAGCAAATACAAATCTTCACCTCCTACCAAGCCATAATTTAGCTGTAGGATGTCCATGGATTAACTTTTTGATCATTTTGATTGTGAGCTCTGCAGAAATATAGAGAAATGATGGAGAGCTGAAAGTGCAAAAATTCTAAAATTTGAAAAAATTCTGTATTCTGTCGATCTTTGTTATTGCAAAAGATATCTCGATGAAGTCGACTGTTTACCTTCTCGAAAAATGATAAGACTACAGAGAAAATAAGTGGTTAAAGGGACAGAAACTGAAAAACAGACATAATCGAGCTTTGCTTTAGACGTAAGATATCTCGACGATGACAAATTTTTAACTCAGCTTTAATATTTGTCGTGAACAATTTTTCTTAAGAAAAAAAATAACGAAAGAAAACAAAATAATTCTTAAAAAAAATTTTTCTTAAAAAACATATTTTCTTGAAAAACTAAATTTTTCTTAAGAAAAAAATAATCAAAAAAAAAAAAAAGTTCTTAAAACAAACATTTCTTAAAAAAAACATATTTTCTTGAAAAACAAAAATTTTTCTTAAGAAAAAACAATAATGAGAGAAGAAAAAAATCCTTAAAAAAAATATATTTCTTAAAAACAATATTTCTTAAAAAACCTTTTTTCATGAAAAACAAAAATTTTTCTTAAAAAAAAAAATTTCTTAAAAAAAAATATTTCTTTAAAAAATCATATTTTCTTGAAAAACAAAAATTTTTCCCAAGAAACTTTTTTTTTAATAATAATAGAAGAATACAATTTTTCTTTAAAAAAAAAATTCCTTGAAAAACAAAAATTTTAAAAATTTTCTTAAGAAAAACAAATAATGAAAGAAGAAAAAAACTTCTTAAAAAAAAATATTTCTTAAAAAAAAACATATTTTCTTGAGACACAAAAAGGTGAAGAACCGTGATCATGCAATTAATCTAATAAAAACTTCGACTCTTAAGAAAAATATTGGAAGTACAAAGTGTGAAAACCTTTGGAATGCGCTGCAAAATCTTTAAAGCATGTGAATGAAGTCGTGAAAGCATATAAACACCCGATTGGAACTTTGGAGAAACATAAGGTCTAACTAATGAAAACCCATTATTTTCTTAGTTGGACAACGTCTAGCGAAAACAGTCGTGGTTGTAACGCGGTGAGCCAGCGGAAATGGAGATCACGCCAGGATTGGCGGTCAGGAAGGTTTTTCTGTATTTTTGATTAATACTCGCGGTGAATCGAACTCTCAACTCAAACACGTAAAGTATATACCACCGCAAGGGCTTAAATTGCATTAGTTTACAGTCATTTGGCGATTGGTATGTCGTGGGCTGTTTCTTGCAAATTTTTGATTTCTAAAACTGAAAAAGAAGTAAGAAAAAAATTTATCAGAATATTTAGAAATTTTTGAGTTGTTGTCAAGAGATGTAGGGGCTAAGTTACGAGTACCACCATTTACTAAAATGAAAAAAAGTAGCTGTATGTGATGGAATACTTTTAAACTCCGATTCATAAACAGTACACCTCAAATGCCCTACAGACCGTTTAGAATAAATGTCACAATTTTTTCATTCAAAATTGTTGAGTAGTGTGATTTTTTTGATCTTATTAAACGCGTCTTAAGGGGTTATATACTGTCAGGACTTTCAAAAAATCGATTTTTTTGTTTACGTTTTCTTAATGTATATATATCTGAGTATACACACACAAAATTTCAAGTTGATCCGACGTATATTTTCGAAGTTATAGACACATTAGTGAAGGCGTGCCGACTACATGTAAAGTGCTTTCAAAACTTCAAACTCGTTTTTCTCGAAACGGTGTTTTCAAAGCCGGTGAGCAAGATTTCTCAGAAACGGCTGAACCGATCGGTCTAAAATTTTTACACAAGCTTGTCAACTAAATTTTTTAGTAACCAATCGAAGAATTTCCCCATCGGATGAAAGTTTCTAATTTTTATAAACAATTGAAGACTCGAATTTTGGTCGAAAATCGAACCTTTTACTTTGAGTTGACGTCATTTCAATCACTAGCTTATATATTATTTTAATGAAATTTACTTGGTTTTGGCAGCTTAGATGATCCACTCCGGAGATATCATGCTCACCGCAAGAGGCCTTTTTTTTGCGGACCTCTGCAAAATTGGCAATATCAACGCTCGCGATAATTATTTTAGGCAATAAAAAATATATGAATATAGTTTAAGCTTGTCATAATATACATGCCAAGTTTCAAATCAATATACCAAATAGTTTGCTTTGAAAAAATTCTTGAAAAATGCCTTTTTTTGACCTTCTTACTGTATACAACCCCTTAAATTCGTTTCTTACTCAGAATAATTAATAAAATGAGTTCGTATATTTTCCAAAAATTTGTATAAAGTGATGCTTCCCGGTTTTTATAGTTTATATATATCTAAACTACTAAGATTCGATGTTGGTTCTGCTCATCCAGTAGGCTAACTGAAGTAACTTACGTGACTGTGAATCAGTTTTCTCCTTCGTTACTGGCGAAGACACCGTTTATGCTGTTATAGCTGAGTTAATAACAGCGCGCCAGTCGCTATTTGGCGCCAATTCGAGATACCCTTCTCTACCTGATCTCCTCAATGAATTGAAGGTCTTCCTCTTCCTACGCTTCCACCGGAGGATATTGGAATGTTTGAAGCCACTCCCAAGCACAAAAAAAAACAATATAAAGGCCATTGGATCCATGTTTCCAAATAGTGAATACATCGCCTCACTAGAATCCAACAGTATATTGGAATTTATCAATATGCTGGAGCTAAGTGGATCGTTGGGACTTAAGAGAGGGCACACTAGACCTTAAGTCGCGTTGCAATCCTTATCTACCAATCAAAAACCCGAATCACTCAAATTGGTTAGTGACATATCCGATTAACTACCTATAAAACTAAGCATATAAATTAAGTCTTCATATACAAAATTTAAGAAAAACTATTCAGAATTTTATAAGATTACTTACCATTCAGCCACAATTTAAATGAACTTATACAGTTTTAGACTTCTCTTGAGCTTGAAAACATTACAAATTCAGTTAAGTTCCACGTGAGTGACACTAACTAATTCCTTTTCACTTATCAACTTGACTGATTTTGTATAATGCATAAATTCATATTTACAATTTTTTAGTAGTGCCTTCGATGCATTTGATTTTCATAACTTGATGCGAAACTATCAAGCTTTCCCAAAATAAATTTAAGTGCCTCACGAACTCTATGCATATTCAGTAGAGAGCTTCCGAAAGTTTTTAGGCAAATGTCTTTGTTGACGTTTGCTCACAAATTCACTCAAAATGATTTTATTACCAAATAGTGCCTTAAAAGTTACGCAACAATGCAGCACGCCACTGACAAACTGCCATGCAACACTTATTTATGCAACAGCAAACATTTGCTGACAAAATTGAAAGTTTTGCATTCGAAAATTTGTGAGCTGCCACAACAATGCCGGCATTAGAGAAACAATGAAATTTTTAGTGAGTGCCAACAAACTGTTGCATGTCACAGAAATATACACCACAAATGGTGTGCCATGGCGAGAGCAGGCGATTCGACCACACCCTGATGACAAAGCAACACGCTCGACCGATGACACTGTGTGCAGAGGGAGAGAGACGAACGTGGGGAGCATGGCAAGCCGGCAACTGTCGCATTGCAATGCAAATTAAGCAACCAACAACAACTGGCGCGTTCATTAGAAGGCATTTGTAGGGCTGGTAGTTGTTAGCACAACGCGTTGACAATTATTGTTGTTGTTGTGACTTTTTGTGGCATGCTAAGCCACATGCACGTGCTCTTATAAGACACAGCAATCTTTGTGTGGAGACGAGAAGTTGCTGGCCTTATAAGCATGTTGGCCTGAGTTGGCGTTTGCTTTACTCCTTTTGGTCTTAAAAAATATCTAAGTATGTATGTGTGTGTCTATGTACATATATAATGCGACACTTAGCGCCCGCAAGCACTCGCTGTTTGTTATGCAAATTGATAAAATTTCCGTCAAAGCAGGAAGTTGTTAAGGAAGTTGAGCAAGCAAGCAAATAAAGGATGAAACATAAATGCGAAAAAGAAATGTAAAAGAAAGGAAAGATAAAGAGAAGGAAGAACAAAAAATAAAATACTTAAATTTTTTTTTTTTTTTTTCAAATTAAGAAAAAATATTTCGTTGCAAAAAAAAAAAAAAAATAGTAAAAGAAGAAAAAATTTTTCTTAAAAAATATCTCTTAAAAAAAAAAACATATTTTCTTGAAAAACAAAAGTTTTTCTAAGAAAAAAAAAATAATGAGAGAAGAAAAAAAAATTCTTAAAAAAATATATATTTCTTAAAAAAAAAAAATTCTTAAAAAAAATATTTCTTAAAAAACATATGTTCTTGAAAATCAAAAATTTTTCTTAAGAAAAAAAATTTCTTAAAAAAAGATATTTCTTTAAAAAATCATATTTTCTTGAAAAACCAAAATTTTTCCCACGAAACAATATTAATAATAAAAGAAGAAAACAATTTTGATTGAATTGAATTGAAAAAAAAATTTTCAATTTTTCTTAAGAAAAACAAATAATGAAAGAAAAAATTTTTTTTCTTAAAATAAAATATTTTTTTAAAAAAACATATTTTCTTGAAAAACAAAAATTTTTCTAAGAAAAAAACATAACGAAAGAAGAAAAAAAATTTCTTAAAAAAAAATATTTCTTAAAAAACATATTTTCCGGAAAAACTAAAATTTTTCTTGAGAAAAAAATAATCAAAACAAAAAAATTCTTAAAAAAAAACATTTCTTAAAAAAACATATTTTCTTGAAAAACAAAAATTTTTCTTAAGAAAAAAAAAAATAATGAGAGAAGAAAAAAAAAAGTCCTTTAAAACAATAAATTTCTTAAAAGACAAAAATATTTCTTAAAAAACCAATTTTCTTCAAAAACAAAAATTTTTCTTAAAAAAAAAAATTCTTAAAAAAAAATTTCTTTAAAAAATCATATTTTCTTGAAAAACAAAAATTTTTCCCAAGAAACCTTTTTTTTAATAATAATAGAAGAATACATTTTTCTTTAAAAAAATATTCCTTGAAAAACAAAAGTTTTAAAATTTTTCTTAAGAAAAACAAATAATGAAAGGAGAAAATATATCTTAAAAAAAATATTTCTTAAAAAAAACATATTTTCTTGAAAAACAAAAATTTTTCTTAAGAAAAAAATAATAGAGAAGAAAAAAATCTTAAAAAAAAATTAAAAAAAAAAAATCTTTTAAAAAAATATTTCTTAAAAAACGGAATATTTTCTTGAAAAACAAAAATTTTTCCCCAGAAATATGTTTAAAAAAAAAAAAGAAAACAATTTTTCTTTAAAAAAAATATTTCTTGAAAAACAAAAATTTTAAACTTTTTCTTAAGAAAAACAAATAATGAAAGAAGCAAAAAATATTTCTTAAAAAAGAACATATGTATTTTCTTGAAAAACAAAAATTTTTCTTTAAAAAACAAATAATGAAAGAAGAAAAAAATCTTTAAAAAAAAAAAATATTTTCCTGAAAAACAAAAGTTTTAAATTTTGTTTTTTTCTTTAAAAAAATGAAATTAAAATATTTCTGTTTTTTTCAACAAAATATATATTATTTTATTTATTTTTTTTTTTTCAACAAAACATTTTTTCTTCCTTTTTTTAACTTTGTTTACATAACTTTTTTTTTTTTAATTTTTTTTGTAGAAATTGAGCTTTTCGCTCTTCTTTTTCTTTATCTTTCTTTTTCTCGAAAAAAAAAAAAAATTTTCATTTAAAAAGTTAGCGCAATGCCACGACAGCTGCGCATCGCAAAAGTTACCAAAGTTGTGTGATAGTCGGAGAAATGAATTTGGCGCTTTCTTGTAGTTTTTGAAAGCCTTTATTACTTCTTAATGCGCGCCACCATTAGCTAGGCAGTCAAAGTGTGGCTGCTGTGGCAAAGTTTTTAAAAGAGTTTGCTGCAATAATAACAGAAATAGAGTGGATAACTTTTAGTGGCAAATAAGTTTAAATAATTCATAGTGCTTGTGAACCACAACGCGGTCATGTTTCATACCCAAAAAGTGATAGAGATTAAATAAAATTATTTTAAATAAGAAGAATGGGTTTTCGCACAAAATTTAAATTAAAAAGTCTTACTATTTTTTGTCCACAGTAGTTTAACTAAATATATTTGTTACTCTCTAAAACTTGCGGAAAGCTATTAACAGCTTTAAGTCCGGTAAGAGAGCTCATTATTGACCACTGGGCAGATAAATATAATTTTATTCTCAACCAAAGTTTTACATAACCGAAGCTGACTCGGATTTTTATACCGTCAAGTGCTCTCAACACTGTCGCATTCTTCAAAAACACATGAAAAATAGAAAAATCTTCTCCATATTCATTACCAGTGCATCTTTCCTTTTAGAAAGTAAGAAAAATCTATAAACGTTTCAAGTAGAGTTAATCAGAATCAGTATTCAGTTATGTATATGTTATTAAGATATGTGATGTGAAATTATTGATTTAATCGACGACTGTCACTCTATTGTCGCTTTCTGCGCTTTTAGCTATCTCAGCAGCCTTCCGTACTGCAAAGATTTCTGCTAGAAATATACTATATTATTTCGACAGATTGAAGCGTCGCTTAAGATCTAGCTCGATGCAATAGATCTCAGCGCTCACTCCTTCAACCACTTTTGATCTGAGGTTAAGAAGATCAGTACGGAAAGGTGGAAAGCATTCAGAAGAATAGGAAAGTTTTATATTGCGGGATGAAGCAGCAGGTACTACGGTTTCTAAAAGCCTTTTAGTAGATGCTAACTAAGTAAATTAATAATAGAGTCAAGTGTGGATAAGAAATATTATCAGAAATACTATAAATATATAATTTGAGGCTCTTTTAATAAAAAGCACATGTGAAAATTGGTATGTGGAAACGGGTCGGCCTTTCGGTGCACTGTTTCGCGTTGGTATTGGACAGCTGGGCTTGGCGGTCGGAGGCAAAATCCTTGTGGCTCAAGTTATATCAAGCGTTTCTCTTTTAGTATCAAGCATATACCCAACCTAAGCTAATTGAATGTTGCAAAAGTTTTATGGTCAATTTACCGTTATATAGCAAAAGTAATGTCAAAGAGAGACAACTATAATTGTCGCATATACATTTTTTTCTCTGCGAAAAAAGTGTTAAAGAGAGGGGGATTTGCATAGAAACAGATAAATTTTTGCTCTAATTGGCTTATTTCTTCAAAAGTCTAGAAATAAAAATGCGAATGAAACAACAAAATAAACGGTAAATATTAAATTTAACCAAAAACATATTTACAAAAGTGAAAGGTAGTTACGGATCTAGCAAAATGCTTTGTGACTGCGGTTTTCAGTTTCAATTTACGAGTTCATAAAATACCGTTGCAATACAAAAAGCATAAAAGGACATTCACAGACTGTAATTGGCAAAGTTTATGCACTAAATGTTCACTATACAATTGTGCATACGCAACGCTATGCTCTGCAGATGCTTATGTAACTACATATAGTACATGCAAATGTATGACTATACATATATATAACTGTATATATATGTAAATATGTATACATGGTGAAACGGGTTCACCTTCGAATGTAAATAGGTGTATATGTACTGGTTGGAGGAAACCCAAATTAGCCACAGGGCAATCGGCACGTTCCACGGTATGTTTGCTTGCTCAGCAATTTGCTTTCGCACTACTATACTTGTATAAATATGTATATACCGTTAGCAGTGGCTTCATAGGCGACAGGATAATGGACTAGTTCGGAGCTTTGCTTTTTTTGGACCATTCCAGGAGCGCTGTTGCTGATAGAAATTATTTTTTTGACAAGAAATTATTTTTTCATATTTTTACGGTGTAAAATTATGATAGCTAAGATAAGATACAGAATCTATATTACATAACGGTATACTGAACTGTGTTTCCTCCTTTTTTTCATTTGGTTCACTAGCTAATGTTTTGGGGTCTCAACTCACTCACATCTTTCAAGTAAGTTAATTAGGTAGCCCATCCAAAGAAAGGACCACAATTGGACTGATTATGATCAGTCTCTTAGGAAGTCAGAAGAACTACAGGAATAAAACTTTAAGTGCCAATTAAGCGCCTTGAACCCATTATAAATTTGCTTTGACATTTAATTTTTATTCCCACGAACTCGGCAAGATATTTAAAGTTGTGAGATCCAATCTAAAACACACTCCTCCGGAATTCTAGAATGTAGTTTTAGCTTTTAACACCAATAAGACTAGGGCCAGTTGTAACATTCTCAATTGTGGAAAACCTTGTCTTGCTGCGGCTGAAAAGCTCTACTGATTTATATTGAGATATCGTACACCACGTTGCCGCTTAACATAGTTAGCTACAGGAAAGGGAGGTCCAATCGCTTTGTAACAACAGCGAGACTAAAGTGCTTTTTCTTGTCAAATCATCGTCTCATCCCAGCTACAATTGCGGAATGTCTTGCCTTGCTCAAGGGTAAAAGTTCTACAGGTAAAAATTTTGTCAAAACGACCTTTTGACCGATTGTTGTGCTTCGTTCACTAAAGCTCCGCCAGACCCATTAGAAGTTCGCAGGGAGCTCCGGCCCGTTTATTTTCCAACAACAGCGAGGCTGAGATGCTCTTCCATCCCAACACATCAACTGTGCAGTTGCCTGCAATTCCGCTATAGCCTGTTACCCAAACTAGTCTGATCCAGAAGTATTTCAGTGCCCTCGATAATGAGGTAAGACATTCCTTAAATAAATTCGAGCGAATGGTCTATGAGTTAAAAGTTTGTATTTTCAATCTACTGACACTTCAAGATGAGGCTGCACTCCGAAGCAGTAGACCACTAGTGTTGTGATGGTACCAACATCGGCTTGAATTGTATTTCAAGCCAATTAAATTCGTAAGGATCTCATCCATTGGAGGTTCGTAGGGATTAAGAGAGAGTAGCAATAAACAGAGATTGTCCTTGGTTCTGTTTCCTAGGTCCAGTTGGTTGCTTGGCACTCGGCACTTAAATTTCGTAGGTAATGCTATCAGAAGGTTGCAGATGTAAAAGACGAAATATTAGCGATCATCAAACTAAGTGTTATATGGTTTAATCTGGGCTCTGGTTGTCTCAGTTGGAATTCGAATCTACTGGAAATTGTTTTCGATGGGATATTTTAGAAGCACTTGGCTTATATCAATACTAAATGGTATACAATTGTCAATGATATCAAACTTCATTGAGCGACAACTAAAATGATGCTGACTCCTTCATAACCAATCTTTCAGGGAAAATGGCTGATCGAGTGTATAGTGTATTCCTTGGAGCTCAAATTTTATTGCTTGCTTAATTTCACAGAAAAATGATATGGACTTGGGATCCCCTCGTATATTGGAAAATGAGTGACTTTATATAATACTCTATCTTTTATTAAAATTGTTGAGATATGGTCTGTTTTCCTTTAAAAGTCGCGAGCAGAAACTTCAAAATAAAGCCTCCATTAATATAGCAAACTGTTGTTATTGTTGTACTAGAAAAACAATAACAATTAATTTTTGGGAATTCTATGAAGTCCACACTCTTCAATCGAATATAAAAGAATGCTAAGAAAACTCATCAAAGAAATAATTTTCTGAGTCTCTTTGGTAGACACTTCATTACCGCCGAATTGGTCCAAACTGGCGCTAATTATAACTAGTTATTAACTCATTGGAATTCTTCACTTCACTATATCGTAAAATTTCCGCCACATAATCCACCAACCAGTGTGTGTGCGTGCTTTTGAAAGCTTTATCAACTAACTATTCGTAAACGCATTAGCTACGATTCTCTCTCGCAAGGCGTTGTATTTATGTTTTAATTAAATTTGAAACAATTTCATTTTTGTTGATTTAAATGTTTTGCTCTTAGATTAAGCGCAAAAACATGTACACACGCATACATATGTAGCTGCACACATATGCTCTCAAATTGCCTGCAGAGCAGGACAAACAAGCAAGGAAAGCTGTATGAAAACGAAGCTGAAAACAAGAAAAAACGTTAACTTCGGTTGCACCGAAGCTAAATACCCTTCACAGGTGCATTTCTGTTAGTAACTATTTGTTCAGTTTGTATGGAAGCTATATGTTATAGTCAACCGATCTGAACAATTTCTTCGGAGATTACATTGTTGCCTTAGAAAATAATATATACCAAATTTCGTGAATATATCTTGGCAAATGTGAAAGTTGTCCATACAAGAACTTGATTCAGATCGTTCAGTTTGTATGGCAGCTATATGCTATAGTCAACCGATCTGAACAATTTCTTCGGAGATTACATTGTTGCCCTAGAAAATAATATATACCAAATTTCGTGAATATATCTTGCCAAATGTGAAAGTTGTCCATACAAGAACTTGATTCAGATCGTTCAGTTTGTATGGCAGCTATATGCTATAGTCAACCGATCTGAACAATTTCTTCGGAGATTACATTGTTGCCTTAGGAAATAATATATACCAAATTTCGTGAATATATCTTGCCAAATGTGAAAGTTGTCCATACAAGAACTTGATTCCGATCGTTCAGTTTGTATGGCAGCTATATGCTATAGTCAACCGATCTGAACAATTTCTTCGGAGATTACATTGTTGCCCTAGAAAATACTATATACCAAATTTCGTGAATATATCTTGTCAAATGTGAAAGTTGTCCATACAAGAACTTGATTCAGATCGTTCAGTTTGTATGGCAGCTATATGCTATAGTCAACCGATCTGAACGATTTCTTCGGAGATTACATTGTTGCCTTAGAAAATAATATATACCAAATTTCGTGAATATATCTTGTCAAATGTGAAAGTTTTCCATATAAGAACTTGATTCCGATCGTTCAGTTTGTACGGCAGCTATATGCTATAGTGGTCCGATATCGGCCGTTCCGACAAATGTGCAGCTTCTTGAAGAGAAAATGACGTTTGCAAAATTTCAAAACGATATCTTAAAAACTGAGGGACTAGTTCGTATATATACAGACAGACGGACAGACGGACAGACGGACAGACGGACAGACGGACAGACAGACGGACATGGCTAAATCGACTCAGCTCGACATACTGATCATTTATATATATACTTTATAGGGTCTCCGACGATTCCTTCTGGGTGTTACAAACTTCGTGACAAACTTAATATACCCTGTTCAGGGTATAAAAAAAGAAATAAAAAAGCAAATGCAGAAATAGAAACAAATATTTCGTTAAAGCAAATTCACAGCGTAAAGGCAATTAAATAGAAAATTGCTTTATGTGCGGCAATCTAATTGCACTCAGCGCTGTGATTGCCGATGTATAGAGTTATTCGACAAGGATTCGCTCTAAAAAAATTATGAAAAATATTAAGGGGTTATTCTAGTCTAGAAGTAGGAATTTCCGATAATTTTTAAAATTTCGTAATTTTTTTTGGATCACTTTTTCTGACTATTTCGAATTTTTTAAAAATAATAAAAATAAAAATTTGGGTATGGGGCTAGTTCCAAACCATAAGCAAGCCTATAAAGAAGACCCTGTAAAAATTTCAAGTAAATCGGTATTGTAGAACCTGAGAAATCTTGGGTATCGTTCCGGAAAAGTCAGTTTTAAGAAAAACGCGTTTAAAGTTTCACGTTCCGGCCGAACCAATTTGGATGCCGGGTCTGAAAACTGCCTATATCTCTGAAAATAATTTGAATTTTGAAAAATCCTCTTTTGCACATATAGTTACACTTTGAAAATATAAAAAAGTCAATTTTTGAAATTTTTAGACTAGAATACCCCCTTAAAGAGCAAACCAAGTGAACTCAAATTTTAAACAATTGCGGTTAGAGTTCACTACACTGAATAGTCTGTTGTCGAAATTTTCGCTAACCACTGAGTAATTTTTACTTGAAATGCTGAGTTTTTGGCAGACTATTGTTGTCAATAAGAACTAGACTTATTTGAATTCAAGTGTGTATTTTCTACATTTGAACGATTCCTTCCGATAGTTGCTTTGACTGTAGTCTCTCTTTGCTGTAGCTTTTATAAAAATAAATTTTTTTTTGTGGTTCATGCAGACACATGAATCATAAGGTTCTTTTTTATCTTGGAATGTAGCAAGTAGGGTATGCTTTCATTTCTATATTTTATTTCCTCTTCTTCCTTTATTGCCACCACTGAATTCCTCTGACCGTACTATCATCTTTTGTGAGTATGCTTACTAAACTCCAATCTGCGGAGACAACGAAATTTTCGTGCAATATATAATATAAGAAATTTTTCCTTCTACCGCTCTGTTCCAGGATTTTCTTCATACTACTGAATTTCATCAGTTTCATACATTTTAAGCTTTATAGTACATTTCCTACCTAGCTAAATCAATATTCTACTCCCTCTATTATAGAATGCGGATCCTAATCAATATTTTACTCCCTCTATTCTAGAATACTGATCCAAATTCGAAGCAAAATTTCAACAAGAAATACACAACACAAATTGAAGACATAAGATTTAAGTCTCTTGCTTATACAATGCCTTCCAAGGCACCACAAAAAAACTCATTCAACATACATTTGGTAGTCGAAAAAGTATTTTCGTATTTTGTTAACAGCTGACGTTGCAGTCGTATGTCTCCAGTGCTACCATTCACATTGTGTCAAAATATATATAGCGATAAAAAGGTGAGAGTTAAAGCTTCATAAATTCGGGGAAGTTCAAAAAAAAGTGACAGCTGTTTAGAAATTAGTGAAAATAATGAAAAAATTCGCTACACATATTTTGAAATATTTGTATAAAAGAGAGAAGAATGCCACACAAGTCACCACTGAAATTTGTAAAGTTTACGGAGAAGATGCTTTATCAGTTCAATGGTTCGCTAGCTTCCTTCCAGGAAATTTCGATGAAAGAAGCATCTCGCTCTGGTCGATCTGTCAATGAAAAAGTCAATGAAATTAATGAAAAGATTGACCAGGACCGTCGCATAAAGCAGCCATGGCATGACTTAGGAACTTAATATTTATCGTCAAACTATTTTGAACCATTTGAAAAATGCTGGCTGTAAAAAGAAGCTCGATGTTTAGGTATCACGTGAATTGTCTGTGAAAAATTTAACATCTGCGATTCTTTGCTGAAACGAAATAAAATCAAACCATTTCTGAAGGGAATGGTAACAGGAAACAAAAAATGAGTCAAATATGACAAAAATGTACGAAAAAATCATAGTCTAAACGTGGTGAAGCTCAACAATGCCAGAATTGACGCCTCGAAAGGTTAAAATGAGTGTTTGGTGGGACTAGAAAGCAATCATCCCCGTTGAGCTGCTCCAGCCTCGTCGAACGATTCATTCTACATTACAGTCAACAGCTGGTGAAATTAAAGCAAGCAATCGAAGAAAAACAACGAGAACCGATCAAGAGAAAAGGCTGCGTCTTCCATCTGGCCACGCTAAACCACACACATCTTTGATGACACGGCAAAAGCTGGGAGAGCTTGGCTGTGAAGTTTTTATGCATTCACCATACATCCCTGACCTTGTATCATCTGACTAACACTTGTTTCGGTTAATGCAGAACTCGCTTAATGGAGTAAAGTTAGCTTCAAGAGAAGCCCGTGAAAAATTTTAGTAATTTGCAGCAATCAAAACCACTAGCTTGCAACATACAATTACCACCGAAGGTCTTCTACAACGTTTTCAACAATATTGCGGAACCAGAGATTTGATTCCGCACACAAAATTCTATCAAGCTTCTCTGTTGAATAATTTCATTCAACGTAAAAGTCAACGAATACACTTTATGTAAACTAAACACTAATTATTCTTTTCCTATGAAGTTTAACGAAGATATCAATGACATACATATCAAAGACATATTTCGGCAATTGAGTTTTCGCGCGAAATGTAAATAAAAAAGTCTTGCTATTTTTCGCCCACATTAGTACGTTTCTACTGAATATGAAGCACTGCACGATTGAAATGAAGCAAATACGCCAAAGAAACACCAAAAGTAAGCAGCTAGAAGGCATGCAGTAACAACAATAAGCATTGAATAAAAACAATGTTAGCAGTAATAACAAGAAAAGTGTTTACACAACAGCAACAAGAAACACACTGCAGTGAATCATCGTGTAAGTTGCTGCTGCACAGCTTCCGCTCAACAATGTAAGTGCGGCGCTTGTAGCGCTTACAAATTCCTGCAATTGACACACACATTTGCCAGGCTGTTGAACAAATTACACATCAACTCTCACACACATACATGCAAATAAGTATTTTTTCTGGTGTATATCTTCCATTAGCTCTCTTACAAGCATGTAAATTGTAGCGGAGCTCAAGTATTGTCGTTGTTGTTTTGATATTTACTTGCATAAATATTTACACACACACACCAGCAAGCAAATATGCCAATGAGGAGTAGCGACGACGGAAGCAACATCAAACAAAACAATAACACAAGCAGTCACAACAATAATAAGAACAACGAAAAGTGTATAAGTGAGTGTAAGTACTTTAGTGGCAATAAATTTTAAGTTGCCGGATAGATACTTGTATGTATGTGTGCACTTGTCCGTGTGTGCCGAAAATTCAGAAGATGTTGAGACTTAGTAATGCGCAAGTGCTATGCCAAGGCAAATGCTTTGCAATAGTTTTTAAGACACTCCAGCAATTTTTGGCAACATATTTTGGAGAGTTTGGGTAAAAGGAATTTATATATATTGTATATGCCATTACATATATATGCATATTAGGGTGATTCAAAATTTTTTTTTTTATAATTTTTTTCATTGAGTTATAAATTTCATAAGAAATAAAAAAAAATTCCCAAAAATAATCAAACTTTAACTGTTAATATCTTTTAAACGGTTGGGTTTACGAAAAAATCGTGGAAACATTTTTTGTAGAGCATTCAATTTCCTACAAAATCTAAGGAGCCAGATATTTTTCCAAGTAGTTGGAAGCGAGATAAAAATTCCAGTTCCTTCCAGTTACAATTAAGAACTCATGCTTGGAGAGGCTTCCTTAAAGGTATCTAGGAACCTATTTTTCCGAGTACCAAACGAAAAAAAAAAACAATTTTTTTTTGCATCACCCTAATATATATACAAAAATATAACATATAAATATATATACAAATATTGCTTGAATTAGAATTTCCGTGGCTTAACAGAGTAAAAACTCTGTCTTTGTTGAAAATATGGCTTCCTCGTTCGACTTAGTATCTATCTTAGCATATACTCGTACATATCTACAGTATAGTACAGTACTTTATTTAAATGTACTATATATAGAATAGTTGAAAAAGTCTTTTTGTATTTCTAATTAAAATTCAACTAATTTGTTTTATTTATAATGAGCTTTAATGAACGAAATTTGTACCGTTATGATCGACCACTTTTTGCCATTCTTCCGCTAGAGACATTATTCCATCAATGTAAAACTTTTCTGGTTTTTCGGCGGAAAGTTGCGACAAGTAATTTTCAGTGGCTTTTCTTGAAGCCAATTTTACTCCTATAAGGGAGTTCTGCATTGATCGAAAGAAATAGTAATCCGATGGTGCAACATCAGGGATATAACTTCCCAGCCAAGCTCTCCCCGTTATTGCCGAGTCGTCAAAGATGTGTGTGGTCTATCATTGTCCTGATGGAAGACGCAGCCTTTCTGTTGATCGGTTCTCTCCGTTTTTTACGATTGCTTGCTTCAATCTTATCAGTTGTTGACAGTCAAATGTAGAATCAATCGTTCGACGAGGTTGGAGCAGCTCATAGTGCATGATTCCTTTCCAATTCCACCAAACACTCAGCATAACCATTGGAGGTGTTAATCCTGGCTTTGCGATCATTTGTTGAGCTTCACCACGCTTGGACTATGATCTTTTTCGCACATTAATTTCGTATTTGATCCATTTTTTGTCTCCTGTTGTCATTCGCTTCAGAAATGGTTTGATTTTATTTCGTTTCAGCAAAGAGTCGCAGATGTTAATTCGGTCCATTGAATTTTGCACGGACAATTCATGTGATACCAAAACATCGAGCTTTCATTTATAGTCAGCCTTTTTTCAATGGTTCAAAACCGTTTGATGATAAATGTTAAATCCTTGGCGATGACATGGCTGCTTATATGACGGTCCTGGTCAGTCTTTTCCATAATTTCATTGACTTTTTAAACGATAGATCGACCAGAGCAAGATGCATCTTTCACATCGAAATTTCCATAACGGAAACGAGCGAACCATTGTTCTGCTACACGAACTGATACAGCATCGTCTCCATAAACTTCACAAATTTCCAAGACTATATGGTATGACACAATGTGCATGGTAGCACTTATGATATACGACTGCAACGTCAGCTATTGACAAAATACGAAAAAACTTTTTCGACTACCCAACAATTTTTAGTAGAAGTACTTTCATTTATTATTTCTTCTACAACTATTCAGATATATACGCTATACTGCCCAAAAATAAGGTCACACTTGAATTTAAACTGCGCGTGTCGAAGAATTTGGAGAATTATTTTTTTAGGTTGGTAGTACTGTCAGTAACATTTATGTCATATATCATGTCAAAATATTCATTAGTATTTGAGATACGTGTCGTTTTGTGAGCTGCTAAAAGTAAGTTTTTCGTTTTTTGCGATGTCGAAATTTATTGAGCAAAGAATTTGCATTAAATTTTGTTTACGGAATCAATTTTCTGCTGCGGATACGTTGAGGATCTTCGATTATCGTGGTGTTGTGCATTATGAATTCCTTCCAACCGGTCAAACAGTCAACAAGGAATATTATTTCAACGCTATCCGCCTAAAAAGGCCGGAATTGTGGAAAGACAATTCTGGGTTTTTACGCCACGATAATGCACCATCCCACACTGCCTTCGTAATTTGTGATCATTTCCCCAAAAACTCAACCCATATCGTTCCGCAACTACCGTATTCACCTGATCTGGCGCCGTGAGACTTCTGGCTGTTCCCCAAGCTCAAAAGACCGCTCCGAAGACACCGTTTTTTATACGATAGAGGATATTCAAGCCGAAGCGAAGACGGTACTGAAGGCCATCCCGGAAAGTGACTACAACCAGTGTTTCGAGGATTGAAAATTCCGTTGGCATAAGTGCATTGCATCGGGAGGGGATTACTTTGAAGGGGATTAAATTGATTTGGAAGAATAAATAAAGAATTTTCCAAATAAATACAATGTCATCATTGGGCACAGTAGTATTAACGCTGTGTAAAAAAAAATCTTTAACTCAAAATTTTTATTTATTATAACAGCAGCAAATTTCTTCCTTTGAGTTATTTCCCTTATCACTACCATTTAAGGCTCCATGTTTTTCTTAAGTTTTCAAATTCCATATCATTAATTATGCTTCCGATTTTTAACAACATTAGCACAATCACACATTAGCTATGTACCTCAATGGCTGCTCCTTTTTCTCAAAGCTGCCAGCTTACGGCGTGAAAAATCATCGAACGGTAACCGCAAAGCAACGCAGCCATGCAAATCTGTTCGACTTAACGAGCCAGAACCGCAAGCAGAACAAAGAAATTTATAACTGTGTTGAAAAAACACTACCAGCAACAACAATAACGCGCATTAAGCGATCTTTAACAACTTTGCAGGCACTTCAAATGTCAATTTAGCTATTCCGCTTGTCTTAGCAACGACCGATAACAGAAGCACACGCCAAAATGTATGCTTCAAATCGTTAGTATTAACACACGCCTAAAAGCAGGCTACGTAAATTTAGCTGCTCTTTTTTACCGTTACAAAACATCAATTTTTCATGCCACGGCTTTGCTGTTTAATAAATCAAATAATACCGTTTAGCAAAGCGCGCTTGTAGCGGGTAATTGTGGTAGAAACGACGAAAGGCAGGTGAACCGAGTTATATGCGTTTATTTTGGAAAATGGCATAGACAGTTGCTTAGCCGCAGCTTGCATATTTCAGGCCACTTTTGTCTCGAATTTGCCGGATGGCTACGGATTCCTTCGGTTATACAAAGGTATTAACAATGTGGCAAACGGTAAGCAGAAGTTGGTGGTATGCGTAAAGTAGTAGAAACGTCATGAAATGTGTGCCTACAGTAATTTGCGCGCTTCGCTTCAATGCAAATATTTACCTTCAGCTTTTGTAGAAGCGCGGCAACCCTTAAAATCGTCTCACTTTCAAAGCCTAGCAGAGCGACAAACATATCCTTAAATCGTTTTACTTCGCACTGTCGCATAACACTGCCGTCCCACTCACCCTGTGACACTCACAATTGCCATTCAGCTAAGTTTCGCGCTTGAAAACTTTAATAACAGTTGACAGTGTTAAATTTAGTAGTTTCTAATAGTCGCTTATACGCAGTGGCGTCCCATTGCCATACATATCTGCTTCATTATACATAAGTTTTGCCACAATGTGTGTGTGCCACAAAGTATGTGTGTGTTAGAGTACACAGCAGACGTCGATTTCACGCTAAATGCTTTTATGCTACTGCCGCCAGCTAAGCGTGTGTGCGCGTTAAAATTTATGACCGACTTTCAAATGATAAATGGTCGGTGGCCAATTGAAAAGCTTCACGGCGAAAATTTGAAGATTCATTGCCGGGATTCTATTGGCATTTTGGGAGTGAGTTAAGTGTGGGGGGAGGAGGCAATGGACAACCAAGTAATTAAACAATTAATCTTTAAAATTTAATAGAAGGCTGCCATTTGCCATCGGTTTGCCGCGTCGGTCTTAGTATCCTGATCTGACGAGCTCCATGTGGGGGATAAATCTCCACATCCTTCCAACTGCGCACTGCACAACCGCGGTTCCGCGTGTTCGCAGTTGGATGTCATAGCGGATTTCGGTTTCAACAAGCTCCGTGCAACCGCCTTCAAGGGTTGGCAAAGTTAGAGGGCCAACTCTCCGAAAGATATGTTGTCGTGAACTGGCCTGGTCCGACTTTGAACAAAAATTATTCGTACCACCAAAGGACTGGAGGAATGAGTTCGAGTCATGGTCTATACCCATAACTATGGAATCACCATCTGTGGGGCTGCCAGGTTGGGTTATCACCTTAATACTCGTCCTGAAGTGCATGTTTTCTGTGGCCTGTCTCTTCAGTATTGAGTCTAATGATATTATAGTCTTCAGGATTCTAGGAACCTTTTCGTCACACACCCATAGCTTCGCCCGACTCTTCTCCATATGGCTGAAGTCTGCAACGTCTCTGACGTAGTTGATGGCTTACCGGAAGACTTCCTTCTCGAAGCGGTCCATGGTAACTTTGAACGCCGACCTGTTCGAGGGTCTCTAAGGCTCGTTCCCACGACAGTTGGGTCTACGTAACCGGAACGGACCTGGATTTTTATCCGGTAAAGAAGTCTGCACCGTCTCTCACGTAGTTGATGGCTTACCGGAAGACTCTCTTCTCGAAGCGATCCTTGTCCACTTTGAACACCGATCTCTAAGGCTTGTTCCCACGACAGTCTGGTCTACGTAACCGGAATGGACCTGGTTTTGTATCCGGTCAAAGGCTGTAAACTCGGAAGAACACTGTGCTTTAACAACAACAGTGTCTATTTGGCTATAGCTTAACGCCGCCTCGAACTGGATCTGTTGCGCCGCTGACATGCTTCTGCCGGGTCTACAGCCTTCAGTTAAAGTTTAGTTGACAAAACGGTTCGCCACCGCGTAAGACTTTCTGCTCTCATCCGCCTCGTCAACGGCGATTTTCTTCTTACCGTCATTTGCCTGACTCCGGCGGTTTCTTGTTTTCGGGGTTACCTGGGTCCAGTAGCCAATACCTGCTGTTGTGTGCTGCTTAGCTAGCGAACCCGAAGTGTTTGCCGGTCTTTTGAACAGAGCCCGTCTGCTATCAAAATGGCAGTTGATGAACCTTTTTGTTTGTCTTTGAACGAGCTTGGAGTCTTCAGTATCCACTCCACATTTGCTTCTTCCTACTACTTCCCGAAATGTTTGCTAAAAGCTGATCGGAATGCCTCATACATCTCCCTTCCTTTTACTTGGGTGAGGAACCCGCTACGGCGTTAATCTTACTGCTTTGGAGTTACAGCAAATATTTCGTTGAAGAACGGGACGCTACTGCGAAAGATTTCCCATTCCCATTATTGATATTTTAAGCCAAATGTGAAAAGTCCATGCATCTCTCTTAACTGCGACATTGTCAGTGAAGTGTCGGGGTTGACCCAATGCCAAATTAGAGTCAATAAATTTGACCAAATCAACACTAAGTATTAATCTGTAAGTCTATAACATTTTCGGGTCCTTTCGCCATACATAAAATAAATATTAAAAAAATTCTTCGAACTACCGTTTTTTAGGTAAAGTATAATATATCAATCGGTTAGTAACTGTCAAAACTTATAGTCATTAAGTAATTTTGATATAAACAGACAGATGCCACAAGCTGTATAAAAAAAACCAAACCTTGATTAAATCGTACATAAAATTTAAATTAAATGAAAATTAATTAAATCGCAAATTGTTAGTGTAGATAGGCGTGAAAATTAAAATCCAATTTGTATGCATGCAAAATATCAATTTCCAGCCAATTATGTGTCAAACATTTTCATAATTTATGCCCGCACTTAAAGTTGCATGCAACAGAGTGTGGGTGTGTGTTAGCGTTGGTGGTAGTGGCAGCGTGTTGTAAATGTTTTTCTGCACAACCGTATGAATTTCATTAGCTTAGCAGGCATTAGCACACATTACCTGCATTAAAAAGCCATCAAGCGCACTTCAAGCCTGAATTAATGTAAAAATAAAGTTAATTGCGGAACAAGTGAGTGAATATTTAAATTGGACGGCGGTAAAAAGTGATTACATAATAAAGCAAGAAAAAGCGTTAACTTTTAGCTGGAATACCCTTCACAAAAAAAACTTTGCCATACAAGTACTTGATTTTGATCATTATCTCATCAAATAAAAAGGTTTCCATACAAGGACACGATTTTGATTGTGCAGTTTGTATGGCAGCTATATGCTATAGTGTGTCGATCTGAAAAAAAATTTCGGAGACGATAGAGGAGGCTTAGGTGATAATCTGTGCTAAATTTTGTAAAGATATATTTTCAATTAAAAAAGTTTTCCATACAAGGACTCGATTTTGATTGTGCAGTTTGTATGGCAGCTATATGCTATAGTGTGTCGATCTGAAAAAAAATTTCGGAGACTATAGAGGAGGCTTAGGTGATAATCTGTGCTAAATTTTGTAAAGATATATTTTCAATTAAAAAAGTTTTCCATACAAGGACTCGATTTTGATCGTGCAGTTTGTATGGCAGCTATATGCTATAGTGTGTCGATCTGAAAAAAAATTTCGGAGACTATAGAGGAGGCTTAGGTGATAATCTGTGCTAAATTTTGTAAAGATATATTTTCAATTAAAAAAGTTTTCCATACAAGGACTCGATTTTGATCGTGCAGTTTGTATGGCAGCTATATGCTATAGTGTGTCGATCTGAAAAAAATTTTCGGAGATTATAGATATGACTTGGGTGATAATCTGTACTAAATTTTGTAAAGATATCTTTTCAATTAAAAAAGATTTTCATACAAGGACACGATTTTGATCGTTCATTTTGTATGCCAGCTATATGCTATAGTGTGTCGATCTGAAAAAAATTTCGGAGATTATAGATATGACTTGGGTGATAATCTGTACTAAATTTTGTAAAGATATCTTTTCAATTACAAAAGTTTTCCATACAAGGACACGATTTTGATCGTTCAGTTTGTATGGCAGCTATATGCTATAGTGTTTCGATCTGAAAAAAATTTTCAGAGATTGTAGATATGACTTGGGTGATAATCTGTACTAAATTTTGTAAAGATATCTTTTCAAATAAAAAAGTTTTCCATACAAGGACACGATTTTGATCGTGCAGTTTGTATGGCAGCTATATGCTATAGTGCTCCGATTTAAAAAATTTTCGCGCAGATTATACCGTTGCTTTAGGGATTAAATCATGTCAAATTTTGTGGAAATATCTCATAAAATAAAAGACTTTCTCATACAACGACATCATTCCAATCGTTCGGTTTGTATGGCAGCTATATGATATAGTAGTCCGATATCGACGATTCCGACAACGGATCAGCTTCTTAAAGAGGCAAGTATACATGAATAATTTCCGAACAATAACTCAAAAACTAAGGTAATAAACACCGACTAAGAACGTCATAGATTATAATCTTCATAGAGTCTCCGACCATACCTTCTAGGCCTTACAAACTTCATGACAAACTTAAAACGGGATATAATCAGGGTTTAAACAACGATTATATAATAAAACAATTACGATTGCAATGCATTTGTGTGGCGTTAATTGAAAAATGATCAGCAAACATGAAATGGTGGTGAATTAATTGGTGGCTTTTTATGGTGTGCAACTCTTTTGTTTGAAAACATAATTGTTGCATCATAAATACTTTTGTGGCAAGTAGACAAATTTAAAATTAGCTTATCGCAAAGCAATTAATTAACCGCTAATTTAGATTGTGCTAGCGTGAACGCAAACACAACAACAGCCAATGCAAATACTGTAGTGGGCAATAATTGTTGCTAAAAGCGAAAATAATTGCGGTGACAGCAACAGGAACAACAACAACAACGATGACAAAGGTTACTGCAGCGCATAAAGCGCAACAATTTAATTAAACACTCAATCACAGCAGTCACTGGCAGTTTGGATTAGCAGAAATCTGGCGGTGGTGAGCAGACAGTGTTTATTAGGGTGGTACTATAGGACGGGATGTGTAGGAAATTTAGAAAAACTAATTGATTTTACTGAAAACCTAAAATAAATCGTAGTTTTAACTCTAATCTAAAAACTAATGTGAGCTCTAACCTTAACTCTGACTTATACTATACTTTAACCTTAACTATATTCTTAATCTTAAGTCTAACCCTAACCATAAGCTAAAACCAAATGTAAGACCTAACATTAACTCTAATCTAAACTCTAACTTAATTCCAACTTAAATGCGGATAAAAATGGGACTCCGTTCCGGTTACTTAGACCCGACTGTCGTGAAAATGGACAACTGCTCTACTTTTGTTGTTTACTTCATATTTTTTCTGTTAAACTGTTGTAAAAAAATAAGCAGTGTGAAGATTCGTGTGGATCGGATTGCAAGAGTCTGCCCTACACTGTCCAAAACTACCGGAGATTAAGTCATATGTAGTAAATCAGTAATTTCTCTAATACAAACCAATTGTTACTTATTTAAAGTAGAGGTCATTCATGTTCTCAAGTTTTTAGCATTTAATTATGCCACCATCATTAAGACTTTCGGAGTGTCTAGTTATGTTGAAGACATTTCTATACCCGGTCCTTGCAAAAAACATGCTAAACACTAAATCTTTAAACCATTGAGTTTGAAACCCGACTAGCAACAAGATCCACTCCTGTATTTTCTGCTCTTGACCAATTGCAGAAGTGTGAGAAGGAAAAAATAATAGTTTGAGCAATAAAGCTAACGAGAGAGACATAAAAAAATATATCAAAAGATTCCACTAGGATAGGAAAGCGATAACGGGAGTAAAAGAGGCAATGAGATATAGTGAATGAGAGAAAAAAAATTATAAAATTGTTGACCTACCGTGCTTCATCTGCTACTTATTCTCATTACAAAGTTTGTGCTTCATAAAAACATAACGACAGAATAGGAAAAAGAGATTAAGAGAGGAAGACTTTAATGAAAAAAATTATTTCAGACTAGCTAAATACATAGGCTGCGATATGTATTTCTGGACTAGGCAACACTAAGTGTTGCCAGGTGCAATCTGACATTTCCATTGGAAAGTTTGACATTTTCTAGCATAACATCACTCAGAATGTTTTGTTCTTTAATCGTGAATTGTTTTATTTACAGGGAATTAAAATATTCATCTCGGCCAAAAAATGGAATTAACTCGTGAACATTTTCGTACGATCATTTTTCACAACTTTCGACGTGGATTATCACGACAAGCGTGCATCGATGAACCAAAATCTTTTTATGGCTATGAAGCACCATCCTATAGCACTGTGAAAAACTGTTACAACGAATTCAATCGTGGCCGACGCTCGCTCAAAGACGAATTCCGTGAAGGTCGTCCAAAAACAGCCGTTGTGCCAGAAAACATCGATGCCGTACTTGAACTGATAATGCAAGACCGTCATGTAACATACCTTCAGATAGAGGCATGCCTATGCATTTCTCCCACCATTCGATATTGCATGAACACCGTAAAAAAGGTTTGTTCTCGAAATACGATCGCGGTGCTTTAAAAGACGTTTATAAAATCGTCACAGGTGACGAATCATGGATCTACGCGTATGAGCCCGAAACAAAACAGCAATCGACCGTGTGGTTGATAAATATGCCTATTTTCATTATTAGGCCAGAAATATATATAGCAACCCTCATAACATCTACGATTCTTTACTGAGACGAAATGAAATCGAACTATTTCTGAAGCGAATGGTAACAGGAGACGAAGAGTGGATCAAATACGAAAAAGATCATGGTCCAAGCCTGGTGAAGCTCAACAAATGATCGCAAAACCAGGATTAATGCCTCGAAAGGTTATGCTGAGTGTTTGGTGGAATTGAAAAGGAATCATTCACTATGAATTGCTCCAGCCTGGTCGAATGATTGATTCTACATTTTACTGTCAACAACAGATGAGGTTGAAGCAAGAAATCGAAAAAAATGGACAGCGAAAGCTTCGTCTTCTACATGACAATGCTAGACCATACACATCTTTGTATGTATACCCCTGATCTTGCACCATTGGATTACTATTTGTTTCGGTCAATGCGGAACTCATTTAATGTAGTAATGTTGGCTTCAACAGAAGATTGTGAAAATTACTTGTGGTGGTGGTTGATCGAATGGTACATATTAGATTAATTAAAGTTCATTATAAATTAAACAAAAAAAATTAGTTGAAGTTTGATTAGAAATACGAAAAGACTTCTTCGACTACCCAATACATGAGTTACCACTTCGCCATCTTTTTCTTCTTCTTCACTGGCGTAGACACTGCTTACGCGTTTATAGTCGAGTTTCTTCTTTTAGCTACGTGGCGCGAATTGGATATTCAAAGCGAAGCCAGGTCCTTCTCCACTTCGTCCTTCCAACGGAGTGGAGGTCTTTCTCTTCCTCTGCTTCCCCCGGCGGGTATGATCGGATGGTTACTAATGATAAAAAGTTGGTCACTTACGACAACGTCAAGCAAAAGCGGTTGTGGTTGAGTCGATTTGAGCCGGCGCAAATGGTGAACGAGTCTGGTTGAATGGTCAGGAGCAAACCATTAACTCGGACCTGTGCTGTCAATAATTGGATGGTCTGAAAAATCAATTGCAAAGCTAGATTTGGTATATAAGAGAGTATATAAGAGAGGTGTTGTTTTTACTCGGGACAACACCAAGCCGCACACATCGAGAGGAACTCGCCAGAAGCTCCGAAGCTTGGTTGGGATATTCCTTGCATCCATCTTATAGTCTGAAACAGACAACAAGTGATTACTAACTGTTACTGTCTAAGGCGAATAATTTTTCTGATGAAAAATTTGCCTCAAGAAACTCGTCTTGTCGACTGTTCTAGTTTTTTGAGAAAAAGTAAGGAGAGTTTCTGTAAAAGAGACATTATGAAATTGCTCCAAAACTGGTCACAAGTTTTCGAACAAATAGGTGCATACGAGCCTTAAATCGGATCAATATATCTATGCTAAATAAAATCATCAATTTAATGCCAAAAATAATGGTGCTCATATTGAATCTTCCTGTACAATATTGATGCTTCTCTACTTCCCATAATCTCATATCATAACTTTCCTTCTCATATTCAGCCCACAAATCCTAAGCGCCAACACTCTTTTTAATTGAAATTCCAAAATTTTCATATGTGCGCTGATATTATCACCAATCAAGGCCACCTTAATATGCGTGCCGCCTTTGCAGCTTTCAATAAGCTGGGGCCTCCTTAGCTGACAACGCGCGCGTCTAACTGCAATGGCAGTCAATGCAGTTGCACCCAAACGCACAGCATCGCAGCACTTGTATGAAAATCGCTCATGCGCCACTTGTGGTCAACACACTGCTGCACAGTTATAAGTGCTTTTCGGCCACTGGCGCGTCGCTAAAGATATACGCTAGCAGACACACACACATCCAAAGCAGACGCTCATTATATGTGCAGATAAGGCACGCGCGTGCTTAGTAACGCAATGATCAAAATAACAACAAAAACAATAATAATAACTAAAACAAAAATAACAACAAAAACAAAACTAACAACAACTAACAAGCAACAGCAACTAGTGCAGCAACAGCAGCATGAAAAGCAGCTGACAGCCGAGTCGTTAACCACAGCAAAGCCACATGGCTTGGCGGGTATCGTATGTCATGCGGCGCGCCACAACGCAATTGCCGCGCTGATGGCTTTACAACGCACTGTAGCGCACCATTGCAGGCAAAAACACTCCAAACGGCTGTGCGCTTATATATGTATGTGTGCGCTTTTCACAAGCACAACATTTTTGGCTGCCAGCGCGCGCTCTTTCACAATCGCATGTATTTGTGTATATGTTTATGTGTGTGTGCTAATTAAAGCGCTGCTTTTACCTATGTATGAGTGCGCTGTGAAAAGTCAAAAATTTCATGGCTTTCAGCATGTGGAAAAAGCTCTCTGCACCGCACTGTCTGTCACATTCTGCGCTGCGCCGCCATCTTCCGCATTACCGACTACCCAATTAGCGTTAATTGTTTTACACGCGTTTTTGAGTCCAGCAAACACTTAAGCTACAACAACAAGCACTACAAGCATATGCATAAGTCACAACGAATTTACATACACATACACACAAACGCAGTTATATGTTTGTTTATTAATTCGAGTGCAAAGTGCGCAGCCACACGCTGCCGCGCCACACCCATATACACATACACAGTCACGCGCTCTCAATACATTTGGTCAATACAATTTGGCGCTTGAAATTGTGTTGGGATCACTGCTTTTGGATAATTGAATTTTGTGGCATATCTGTGTGTCTGAATGGACTAAGCGGAGATTACAGAAACTTTCGCGCGCAAAATGTAATTTCAATTTCAGTTCAGCAGTTTGATTTTCGAAAATAGTATTGCATATTTTGGGTCAATGGGATTTGGCGCAAATAATTACAGTATAACCGAAAATATACCCGAAGTTTTGGAAATCAAATGATTGACCTCACGGATTGCTTTCAACTTTGGTTTAGAAAAACTAAAAGCGAGAACTTGTTTCCACGCAATCATAATGTATGATGTTAACTCCAAACTAATCGACATGTGAGGCCTAAAGTATAAGGATTGGTTATGTTTTGAAAATGATTTTCTGCAACACTTCTGACAGTGTGCCAGCAGTAATAAGCCGAGTATACTCTTCCAAAGCTCCAATCAGGTCGACGTTGACAGGCGACTTCAGCCAGATAAATGGTCCAGCGGTGTTAAATCATCAAAAGTTTCCTTCAATAAATCATCAAAAGTTTCCTTCAATAAATAGATTTTTTCATTGTCTGTAAGATGTGTAGCGCTATCTTGTTGGATAGAAAGGTTGTCTACATCAACATCCTTCAATTAAAGCGCGAAAAAGTCCTGACTCTGAAGCATTTCCTAACTAAATTGCGATATATTCAATACGTTCACTCAATTTTGCATCATGCCTCGACCCTCACATACTGACCAATACATATATAAGGCATAATGCCAACGGAAAGTTTGAATTGTGCCCAAAAAAGGTGACATTGTATTTATTTTGAAAATTCTCTATTTATTCTTCAAAATCAATTTCATCCCCTTAAAAGTAATCCCCTCCCGATGCAATGCACTTAAGCCAACGGATTTTCCAATCTTCGAAACACTGGTTGTAGTCACTTTCCGGGATGGCCTTCAGTTCCGTCTTCACTGCGGCTTGAATCTCCTCTATCGTATAAAAACGGTGTCCCTGGAGCGGTCCTTAGAGCTTGGTGGACAGCCAGAAGTCGCACTGCGCTAGATCAAGTGAATACGGTGGTTGCGGAACGATATGGGTTGTGTTTTTGGCGAAATGGACACGAATTACGAGGGCAGTATGGGATGGTGCATTATCGTGGTGCAAAAACCAAGAATTGTCTTTCCACAATTCCGGCCTTTTTAGGCGGACAGCGTTACGCAAATGACACAAAACGTTCAAATAATATTCCTTGTTGACTGTTTGACCGGTTGGAAGGAATTCATAATGCACAACACCACTATAATCGAAGAAAACAGTCAACATGACCTTGATTTTTGAGCGACTTTGGCGCGACTTTTTTGGGCTCGACTCTCTTTTGGCACAATATTCGCTCGATTTATCGGTTGTTTCGGGATCGTAACCATAGATCCAAGTCTCATCGCCAGTTATAATGCATTTCATGACACCCTGGTAGTCAGAAAGCATCGTTTCAGACACTTCAACGCGACGCCTTTTTTCTGAAAAATTCAATGTTTTCGGTACCAGTCGAGATTTGACGCGCTTGAGGCCCAAAACATCCTTCAAAATGGTATTGGCTGATCCTTTCGATATGCCAACTTCATCAGCAGGGTCTCTAATTGTTAATCTACGGTTTTTCAACACCAAATCTTTGATTTGTTGAACGTGAGCTTCGTCGGTTGAGCTTGATGGTCGCCCTGGACGCTCTTCGTCTTCGCCACGTTCACTGCCGGCTTGGAACTCACTATACCACTTGTAAATATTTTTTTGGTCATAGTCTCATCACCAACGGCTTTCTGCACCATCCTCAACGTATCCGCAGCAGAAAATTGATTCCGTAAACAAAATTTAATGCAAATTCTTTGCTCAACAAATTTCGACATCGCAATAAACGAAAAACTCACTTTTAGCAGCTCAAAGAACGACACGTGTTTCAAACACTAATGAATATTTTGACATGAAATTTGACATAAATGTGACTGACAGTACTACCAACCCAAAAAAATAAAGAGTTCTCCAAATCCTTCGTCGCGCGCAGTTTAAATTCAAATGTCATTTTTGGGCACAGCATAAAGGCTATAGGAAAAGTGTTAATCCGATATTAACTATTTTAGTCTCAAGGTCGGATATGTATAAGAAACAGGCGATATTTGAACATCCTCAGCATTTATCTGGTGACTGGAGACTTGGAAACTTATGCTCCGACTTCGACCATTTTCAGTTGCATACAAAAAATAAGTGTTATTATAGTTGGAGGCACAAAAACAAATTGCTGAATTAATGATCAGCCAGGCTAAGGGTTTTTAAATAAGTATGTCTACTTGCCCTTACACGCGTTGGTCCTTATTTTGAACCAGAGCAACAAAAAATACTAAAGTAGTCTTGCTTTTCTGGAAAATAGCCGAAAAAACGCTATTTGTTTCATGAAGAGAGCAGTGTTTTCAATGAGCTCAGAAGCAGTCAGTAGAAAAATTCAAACCGAATCTTGTCTAAGCGCAAAAACTGTTACCAATTCTGAAGATGATGCTAAACCTAGTTCCCGGAGGGTAACAACACCAGCATCAGCCAAAACCAACCCGTGTATAGTATGGCTAAGTGCGGAGGGAAAAGAGACACCAGAAGTGAGGCTGCTAGTAGTGCATCTGCAAGAGAATAGTCTATTTTTAAAGTCGACGACCCTGGGAAAGCAAGGCATGTGGAGATGCATCGCGCTGCCTACTTGTTCAAAGAGCTACAGCAGTTGGGTTTTACCCAATGTCATACTGGAACTACCAGCTGCGTCAGCTACAAGACAGAGATCAGATGAAGAGGCTTAACCATCAGCCAAAAGATCGAATACCAAGGTTGTGACACCCACTAAATCGTTTGCTGATGGGGTTTAGAAGTGGGTTTTTTTGGCGTGCTGGCTGGGGTTCAGAAGTGGGTTTTTTTGGCGTGCTGGCTGAGGAAGTACATGCTGCTATGAAAAGCGTGGCACTGGAAGTGTCATTGGGCAATTGGGACGCGACACCGACACCGTCATCCAAAGACGTCCGCTGGCTGACGAGAGAACGGTCCAACTGTATAAAGATTCTGAGGCCGGGATTAAGGAGGTATACCTCGGATCCTAGGTTCCACGCCCATGGTTCATATTTGATATGGATTTCTATCAGGGGCGGTTCCAGAGTATAATTTTGGGGAGGGAATTATAAAATTTTGTTCTTGCAACTCAAAGTCTTTTTGTTCACGGCGTGTCACTTATGATGGAAATAATGTGTAGCTTTTAACATTTTGAAACTCTCTGCAGTTCTCCCCGTGGATCCGCCCCTGATTCCTATAGAAGCTTTCCGTACTATCTTGGCTTTAAAATTTAATGATTTCAACGAATTTATTTATTGATTTATCGCACTTTGAGTAGTTTTTAGCTAAACCGTTTTTAGCTTAAGGAAACTTCATTTTGGGAATATTTGGGTTAGAGTTACCACTTATCATAAACAACGTGTATTCAAATAAAAACGAATAAAAAATTTTTCGAAAAATTCGAAAAGTCTCTTTTCAACACTTTTTTTAAAACGGAGTTGGTACTCTTCAAGGAAAGCGATTGCAAATATGAATTTAAAAACCCTTTAACCTTGAAAGGCCTTGAAAATTTCTTTCTTCTGCTAACCTCCTACCACAAGTAGAAAGCTAGAAAAATCGCCAATTAGTGAGGACTTCGTCGGCTTATTATTTTTGATGAATTGGCTGCTTGAAATGGCGAGGCATAATTTCCAACAAAAACAAAACAAACAAGGTGAGCAAAGTAAAGATCAAAAGCACGAATTCAGAGGCATTAAGAAACATAACACAAAGAGTAGATAACAACAAGAACAACAACAACAACAGCGTAAAAGTATAAGAAGCCGCAACAGCGTGTCACTAATGCGAGTATAGTATTACTTATGCCCACCGAAAGCATCACATTACTCATACGCCCAGTGGCCCCACAAGAGACAGCGCAAGAAAGCACAGCAGCAGCAGCAGCAGAAAAGGCAGGTGGTAACCTAAGCACATAAGTTAGGCATTGCTGTGTCAACAGCATAATGAAAGAGCACAGTCAGGTGACGACTGAGCAGACAACTAGGCTGACTGAGCCTAACTGAAGCTGACTCGTGCCGACTGGCGGCAAACTGACAACCTCAGCAACCACAATGGCATACTCCCGAGACTAACGCGCAGGCTAAACGGTAGCGGTTAGGAGCGGCAGCGAGGGTGTGGAAAAGAATGATGAGTTCAACGTAAAATGACAGCGAAACAATGCGGAAGCGCCTAACAAGGTTGCCTATCATACTTCATGCGCCAAAAACAGCAACAATTACGGCACGCAGCACGCGCTAACGTGTCTGTTATGTGTGTGGGGCGTCGGGGGGTTGTATGTGCTTATGTGGGTGTGAGGTGAAATGGTGATATGTCAGCTGTCAGATGTCGCTTGCGTCACGCTGTGCGTCTGTCAGGGGCCTGGCGGAGGCAGTGCGTCTTTTGCAGTCGCCTATGATTATTGTTGAGGCTTCGATTGTGCGGGCGCAGCAAATATTGCTAAGGCACTTGGTGTAGTGAAACAAGAGGCATGTGCTTATTTTCATTTTCTTTCCTTTTCTTCTCATTTTATATTTATAGTATTTATATATCTTCTGCAGGTGTTTCTATGCTGACTTCTACGGCAATTTCGTTAAGCTTCATTGGCAACGTGTTTCCTTTGAACTAATGAGTACTGTCATAGTTGCTCTTGTTACCGGCAAGTTGGTGAATATGAGTATATGAGGTGAAATGAGAGTGGGTGCTGAGTTTTATGTACAACTCTGCGGGTGGGTAACATACTTGCGGTACAGTGGTATCGAGTTGAGTATAAATATTGGAAAAAATTTTTATACATTTTATTAGCATTACCCTTCTTTTAAAAGCATAATTATACTTGAGCGTCAACATAAGATGGTCAAATGTCGATCATTCTTTTTTGTTTATATAGTCATAGGAACCCATATAACATCTCTCTATGAACAGGAGGTCGTGAATAAATATACCGCACCGATACCCTCCCTGGAATTTATTCATCACACGAATTAGCTTCCAATTTCAATCTAACCTTAGATTTACAGAATCTAAGACTACATCTGGTCCTGCATAACTCGAAATAAATTCGAACTGGCAAGAAAGACCAATATCCGTCTTGCAAAGCATAAAAAGCCTGAACAAAGTATGTAAAAGGAAATTAGATAAAAAAAAGGTCAGAAGTTAGGGTTAAAACGACGGATCCCTTCTCAATGCACAGAGGATCCTACTGAGACCTAAACCAAACGAAAACCCCCTGTATTTGGGTATTTGCTATCACCCTGAACCTATCACAAATCTGCTTAGATGTTTTGTTTATGATTTTACTATTTCACCTGTAAGACTAAAGGTATGAAATACGAGGTGTTCTCGACTTGATCTGGCAAGAGCGGGCTATTCAGTAAGTATTCAATCGAACTGCATAAATCCCGATTGGACAATGTCCTAAAACCACTGAAAAGTAGATTTTGCTGAGAGATGAATTCCTCGGACCTGCTGTGATTTACTTTGGACCAGACGAACCTCGAGCTTCGTAAGACCAGTGGAAGGAAGACTTTGCTAAGAGAGATGAGTTCGTTGGACTTCCTGCGATATACTTTGAGCCAGAAGGATATGATCTGATCTGAGGTTCAAAAGTCCAGTAGTGAGCCACAGGAAGCTCCCATTCCGCTCTTATTAAGGCTAAAGTACCTGTCTCAGCTTCAAATAAACTGCCTGAATCTGCTTTCATAGTGCCGGAAAGCTACTGAAAAGTAGACCTTGCTGAGAGCGATGAGTTCCCTGGACCTCCTGCGATTTACCTTGGCTCAGAGGGACCTTGCAACTGCACAGCTGCTGGTAGACGGCCAACACTTGCTGATTTGGTCTTAGGCTCAAAAGATCAGTAGTCAACCACAGGGATGGAGCTTCTACCCGTACCCGTTCCGCTTATTGAGGTTGAAGTGTTCTCATAAGCACTTCGACCAGCGCTTGCTAATTTGGCCCAATGGTTCAATAGTGAGCCACAGCACAGGAGGCTGTTGAGGCTGAAGTGTCTGCTTTAGCAAGCTCTCTTTAGCCTTACAATTTCCTGCAATACCGCTACGGCCATGTATTAACACCAGTCCAATCGTGAAATAACTCAACGCTAGAGATAAGGAGTATAGATATCCTTTCATTAGTTTTGAACTCATGGTCGGCGAACTGAAGGTTTATATAGTTGGCTTACTCCATAACACTTTGAGGGCGGTTGCTTTCTGGAGTAGTAGATTTGCTGCTACCTTTATTGCCGCCACCTCCGCTTGGAATCCGCTTCCTTTACAATCCATGGGAATATATGTAAGTTTGTCAAAACACTCCGCTCAGTGATGGATCCAGAATTTCTTTTTTGGGGTTTTCTCTTCCAACATATGTGACCTGGTCTACGAAAATGGTGTCAAAAAAAAATAATAATAATAACAAAAAAAAAAACAAATTTAAAAAAAAATAAAAAAGATTGATTTTTTGACACCTAAGCCCCCTTTTCGTATACCAGGTCACATATTACTAAAATTGATGTAACTTGAACATTTCTACTGAATTTGATATAAAGTCTCCACTTTTTGTAGGGGTTTTAGCACACCTCCCACTTGGATACGCCACTAAATCTACTTTTCCGTAAGATTAACTTTTGCAAACGTATTTTAAACTGGCAATATTAACTCAGAGCTATAAGTTTAGAGCCGGCACACAAGACTTGAATCATTTCCAAGTTAACTAATATGGAATAATATTTTTTTTTTTTTTTTGAAAACACATTACTCTTATAAAATACTTAAACAGTCGCATACCACATATTATACCCAACACTAATTTTACTTGAAGTAATTTTACTTTCCTGACACTGTGTCCTGCCAAAACACAAGCATTCTAATTCCCATCATTTGCTCTTTTTAACTTCAACTGTCTTCTCCGCTCACAACTAATTTTCTACTCCTTTTCTACTCCCCATACAAAACCAAAACCACCGCTCCCAAAGGTATACTACACAATATGCTTACAACTATGAACAGCTGTTGTTTTGACAACGCAAAGCTCCTGCTGATATGTCTGCTATTAATGTTATTTTGTTTTTCTGTCGTCTTACGCTGTCATAGAACGCGTCGCTTGACATGCTCATTTTTAACCGCCAGCGCCAAAAATTATATAAGATTTATGAGCGCAAGTAGATGTTAATAGTTTATTAAATGTAGGCGTCGCAGTAATGATGCAAGTAAACTGAAATTGCTTTATTGTTGTGATGGGAAATTCGCTGACTTTGAGAAGCATAGTTTTCTTTTGATAATTTAAGTTATGCGCCTAATGTTAGGCTATACTATTTGTAAATATTATTTACTCAATTGTGATTCTGGCTTTTTATTATTTAATACTCAGAGTTTGGTATTAGCTTCTACTGATACTTGGTTTTGTTTTTCATCTACGACTGATTTTGATATTTTAGATCTTTTAAGTATGTAATAGTTGAAATGAAAAGTCCTCGGCCTGACTATAGTACTGTATAAGCAAAATCTTGGCTTGATGACGAGTTCACACAATGCCACAAGAAAATTACTCAACAAGGATTGGTATGCTATGCTAAGACGTGGTGAAATGAGCAACAAAGACGATGAATGCAGTGGACGTCCAAAAGAGATTGTTACCGACAAAACATCAAAAAACTCCACACAATTATTTTTGACGACTGTAAAGTGAAGTGGTTCGAGATAGCAGACACAAACTGAACGTGTACATTATATCATTCACGAATATTTGGATATGAGAAAGCTCTCTACAAAGTGGCTGTCGAGCGACTTTTTATCAAAAGCAATCGCGAATTGATGATTCGATGCAGTATTTGAAGACCTTCAAGCGCAGGAAATCCATGTTTTTAGGTGTACATGAGACAATGAAGTAATAAAGCCTCACCATTTCACTTCAAAGTCCAGTCAAAAGTCATATCGAGTGGATAGCACACAAAAAACCCATAAAATAATTTGTATCGACTAACTTGAAAAAGAAAAGAGCATCAACAGCGACTATTAGATAGCGTTATTGGACGGTTTGAAGGACGAAATCGTATTTGAAGAGTGCTGTTTCACTAACACAATGCACTGTGTCACAAGTCCCTGAAAACGTTAGCAAAAATTGGACTTGGAATTGATTGATCTTATAGCTCGCGCCTATTATATGTTCGCAGATCTGAAAAGGTTGCTCGCTGGAAAGAAATTTTCATCGAGTGAAGAGGTGATCTCCAAACTGACGTTTGGAACAAATCGTACTACAAAAATGGTATCGAAATGTTTGAGTGTCTCTACAATCAGTGTATGAGCCCTGAGGGATCTATTATAAATAAAGGAATTTTGCCAAACAAATGTATTTTACTATGGCCGACCTGGGACTTTTCAATTGAGATGTTATCCTCATCTTGACAATCTTGTGATCGGACGAAGGCATGCCCAACGATTGAAATTTAAGTGTACTCTGCCCAATCCACAAAAAAGGGAGCCACCACAATCTGCGCCAACTACCGTGGGATAAGCCTCCTCAACATCGCACATAAAGTTCTATCGAGCGCACAGTATGAAAGATGAAAGCCCACCGTCAACAAATAGATTGGACCCTATCAGTGCGGCTTTAGGCCTCGAAAATCAACAACTTACCTGATATTCACCATGCGCCAAATCTTCGAAAAGACCCGTGGAGACCGAAGCACACACCAACTCTTCGTTGATTTCAAAACTGCTTTTAACAGCACGAAAAGGAGCTGCCTTTATGCCGCGATGTCTGAATTTAGTATCCTTGCAAAACAAATACGGATGTGTAAACTGACGTTGAGCAATACCAAAAGCTCCATCAGGATCGGTAAGAACCTCTCCGAACTGTTCGATATCAAACGAGGTTTCAGACAAAGCGACTTCTTATCGTGCGACTACAGCAAAGGTAAGTCGGTCGACCGTTTAGCGTCATGGCTAGAGGGAGCCCTTAAGCAAAAAATATGCTGTTAGTACCTTCCTTGATATCGATGGGGCCTTCAACAACGTACTTTCAGAATCGGTTATTGGAGCTATCCATTAGTTAAGGTCGAAGCTAACCGCAGGCATATCATCTAGAGTCTCCTATATGACAGAATGGTTGTGGCGGGGTAATAAACGACACTTATGAAAGTAAACAGTGGCTCCAAGCAAGGTGATTTTTTTTTTTCTAACTCAGGATTTCTGTACGACTCTTCGAAGAAACTTAAGGTACGAAGCTGCTTTGTTGTTGCCTGCACGGACAATGCTCTCTTTTGCTACAAGAAAAATTCATAAACACCGGAAAGTACTCTTCGAGCCGTTCGATACCAAACAAGGCGACTCTATATAGTGCAACTTCTTCAATCTACTCCTCTAGAAAATAATTAAAGCTGAATGCATTAAAAGTTCTAAATGTGTATATAATTTGTACCACCCGGTGTATCATACAATATTATTTGTGTCACCTTGTACATCACAAAATTTTTCAGAAAAAGTTTCAATTTTATTTTAGTATATTATTTGTGGTGTTAGTCATTAGAAGCAGCTACTCTATAACAATATTTCTTTAGCCTTGGTACTTTATATGCCATTCTGAGTAATTTAAGTGCGTATCTTCTAATCTCTAAGCCCCAGTTCTCCAATATTTTTAGCCACAGTCCTACCTTTCACCAAACTTCAACATGTGTTTAACTATTTATCTAAACGTTATTAATTTCTTTAAAATCTAAACGCAATTTAATATGCTAATGCCACAAAGTTGTCCAAAAGTCAACAAACCCATAACTCAATCTCATAAATTTTAAGTTTTCGCAGTAATTCTTGTTTTCCTTTCGAAAGAATCTTTAAAGCAAAAGCGCTCATTAAGAGAAATCAAAAAAAAAAAAAAAAACAGAACAACAGTAAATAAAACTCGAGGAAGGCCAAGTTGTGAAAAAATGCGGTGATGCGCTCCAAAAAGTAGGCAACAATTTAATTATTCCACCTGTAAGGACACGAAAGTAGCATAAATTAAAGCGCCGCAAGCCGCAAGGCAGCCTAAACACAATTGGTGAAGGTGGCGCAGACGAAGACGACGACGACGAAGAGCAAAACATATTTTATTTCTAATAAGCAAATTACCTCAGGTGCCCAAAGGGAGGCGCTGGCTGCGTTTGAAGTGGATTATGTGTTATGCGGACGGCTGAGGCACCCGCGGCGCTAAACAGCTGTTTTGCTAAGAGAAAAAAATTAAGCGAAATAGATAAGAGAAAGCAAAAAAGACAGAAAAGAAGAAAAAAGACACAAAAGCAGAAAAAAACACACAAAAGAAGAATAAAAAAACAAAATGGGGAAAAAAATCGCAAAAGGAAAATACGCAGATAAGCAAACGATGAACTTGCCACTTCGAAGTGCCCACTTTGTGTGGCACATAATGAGGTCTAGCAGACGCGGCAGATTACAAATGTCGCAAGTGGAAGAAGGAACAAGCACGCCACCAAATGACAAGCAAATCAAAATGAGTCTCATCAAAAAGTCAAAAGCCATTCTAAATAACTGCTGTTGCTTAGTCAGCCAAGGCAAGTGATAGAATAACTGCGGTTGCTAACAAAATAAAAGAAACTCTCGTGCCGAAATGCTTATTGCTACTACTTACTCACTAATATCCTGACTAAGCGCTGGTAAGCGCCGACCCAAATATGACGACGTAAACAAATGCTAAGCTATTAGTGGTGACTCAAGAGCAAGTGAGCTGTGGTGGCAGTCCAAATGCGAAAAGAAACACAAGGTAAACGAAAATAGGAATGAAAAAAGTATAGAAGAAACCAGTAAAATTGGACAAGAAGAAAAAGGTAGAAAGAATTAGTAAAAAACAAGAAAAAACGTTAACTTCGGTTGCACCGAAGCTAAATACCCTTCACAGGTGCATTTCTGTTAGTAACTATGTGTCCAGTTTGTATAGAAGCTATATGCTATAGTAACTCGTTCTGAACAATTTCTTGGGAGATTACATTGTTACCTTAAAAAGTAATCTATACCAAATTTCGTGAATATATCTCGTCAAATGTTAAAGTTGTCCATACAAGGACTTGATTCCGATCGTTCAGTTTGTATGGCAGCTATATGCTATAGTTAACCGATCTGAACAATTTCTTCGGATATTACATTGTTGCCTTAGAAAATAATATATACCAAATTTCGTGAATATATCTTGTCAAATGTGAAAGTTTTCCATACAAGGACTTGATTCCGATCGTTCAGTTTGTATGGCAGCTATATGTTATAGTTAACCGATCTGAACAATATTCTCGGATATTACATTTTTTCCCTAGAAAATAATCCATACCAAATTTGGTGATGATACATTGTCAAATGCGAAAGTTTTCCATACAAGAACTTGATTCCGATCGTTCAGTTTGTATGGCAGCTATATGCTATAGTCAACCGATCTGAATAATTTCTTCGGAGACTACATTTTTGCCTTAGAAAATATTATATACCAAATTTCGTGAATATATCTTGTCAAATGTGAAAGTTTTCCATACAAGGACTTGATTCCGATCGTTCAGTTTGTATGGCAGCTATATGTTATAGTTAACCGATCTGAACAATTTTCTCGGATATTACATTTTTTCCCTAGAAAATAATCCATACCAAATTTGGTGATGATACATTGTCAAATGCGAAAGTTTTCCATATGAGAACTTGATTCCGATTGTTCAGTTTATATGGCAGCTATATGCTATAGTGGTCCGATATCGGCCGTTCCGACAAATGAGCAGCTTCTTGAAGAGAAAATGACGTTTGCAAAATTTCAAAAGGATATCTTAAAAACTGAGGGACTAGTTCGTATATATACAGACAGACGGACAGACGGACAGACGGACAGACGGACAGACGGACAGACAGACGGACATGGCTAAATCGACTCAGCTCAACATCCTGATCATTTATATATATACTTTATAGGGTCTCCGACGCTTCCTTCTGGGTGTTACAAACGTCGTGACAAAGTTAATATACCCTGTTCAGGGTATAAAAAGTCCACGTGTCTTCGCACACTTCTACAAACAAATACACAAAAAAGTTGTGGTAAACGCTCATGGAACGCACAGGTACGCGGACTAGGCATATACACAAATAAATATATATATAGTACATATATACAATTCTAGGAAAATCAGCAGTAAGACAGTTAAAGCTGTGGGAATCTGAGCTGTTAAAACGATTACTAAGGTTTCGTATCATTCCCATTTGAAATTTATAAATGACAAGAGAGAAAATTAATAAATGCGCGAAAGCTTAGTGGGCTGTTATGATTCCTCTAGGTTTAGACGTGCGGTGGCAATGAATTTAACCCCCTTGGAGTATTTGAAAAATGGGGCTGGAAACTGATCTCTAAGTAGTAAAGAGTCGCACTCTTGTGTGCTCCCTTTTCACTAAACCTGTGTACGAAAGCACTACTCCTTGATGGGGTTCAAGAAGGTTATACAGCCTTCTGAGACCTTCTGAACCAGCGTCATTTTTAAACCGCTTATGTCTCTCCGAACCCAATGGCATTATTCCTACAAAACTCCAGTCGAGTTTCCATAGAATGGAATGTTATAGTCTCAACAGAACTACAGCAACTGTAAGTCAGTCGACACTGCCTTGTAACTGGGAGTATAATGGCTGGAGGAAGGTCTTATACAAAAAGAACATGCTGTTGATATCGATGTAGCCTTCAACAAGCTACTGTCGGAAGCGGTTATTGGAGCTCACTATTAGCTTAAAGTCGGAGCTAATCGCAGGCATATAATCTATAGTCTTCTATGCGAAAGCACGGTTGTGACAGAGTGGAATAGTGGACAGTCAATGCCGAAAATAAATAGTGACTTGCGGGGAAAAGTCTTTTCCTCTTGCTCAGGATTCCTGCACGACTCTTCAAAGGAACTTAAGGTAGGAGGCTGGTGGATTTATGCCTACGCGAACTATGCTCGCTTTTGGTACAAGGAAAATTCCCAAACACCTTTTGCGACCTCATCCAAAGTTATGTAAGTGTGAAATAAAAAGTAGATTAGCCATAAATTCAAATGAAACTGAGCTTGTTTCTTTACTACGAGATGCAAAATTCCTGGTGTTACTCTCATTAGGAGGCTCTATTCTTCACTCGGTGGACAGGGTTCCTTATCTACTCACACACCAGCGAGGTTTTTGTGAGCGGGGCGCAGCTCTTGGAAAAGAGATGAGGAGAGATCTTTCACGGAAGGATTGATGATAAAAGGGAGGATAAGAGCTGGAGTCTTCTGTAGGCAGCTCTCCAACAATACTACTACTAACAATACTTTAGACTATCAAAACGTTGCTGTCTTTCGAACGGAGGTGACTGCCATCAAGGTGGCGGTAGATACATTGCGCCGAAATGCAGCACTTGAATACTTTTTGGCTAACAAAAAGAATAAATATTTATCCAAGTGAAATCCATCAATTTTTTACCAACCCCACGACCTAACCTAAGTCCAACTCGGTTAATTAAAAACTAAATTAAAGTTGCCACCTCTTGATAAGTTTTAAACTAGAGAATAAAATATAAATAAAAAAAATCACAATATGTCTGAAAGTATTTTTAACAAAAATTTGCAAAAATAATACAATTTAAAAGAAGTTGCCGATTTAAAATAAAAAAATTGTAAATCAGTAAAATTGCTATAATATGGCACTGAATTAAAGTAATTTAGAGCACAAATTTGACGATGTCTTCAATAATTGTTGTCGCCCGTTTAAAATATCTATAAGTATGTTCATAATATTTTGTTTAAGTAAAAAGATACGTTAAGTGGCAACATTATCTTTTCAAAAAAATTAAATTAAAAAAATACAAGTTGATAAAACGAAAAGATATTGAGGTATATATAACGAGAACTTCGAAAAAATCTAATATAGATAGATATGTTTGAAGGATGTTGCCACCTGTTCAGAAATTAAATTCATTCAATTAAAATGAGATTAAAATGTTATAATATTATTAGTATTTATTTTATTATAGTTAATAGGGGTTGCCACTAATTGAAAGCTTTTTATTTAAGTAAATTTCTAAAATAAAATTTTGTGAGTTTGTAGTTATAGCAAGAATGATATTTTAAAGTAAAAAAAAAATTAAAAAAATTAATAAAGATTGCCATCTGTTAAAACTTGTTTAATTAAATTTATAAGATATTTCTAATATATGGTTATAGCAAAGGAGAGTTTTTAAATTCACACATTTAAAAAAATTAATACAGGTTGCCATCTGAGAAAATTTTTTTAAATGAATTTATATAACAAATAAAAATATTTTGGAAAACTAAATTTATAAAATAACATATTATGAATACATGGTTATCGCAAGGGAGAGATTTTAAGACGCATGTAAAAAAAAATAATAATAAAAAAGCTTGCCACCTTTTAAAATTTTTTAAGCAGCTTTATGAAACAAAATATTATAAATATATAGATATAGTAAAGGAAAGATTTGAAAGTGCAAATATATAAAAAACACAATGCTAATAAAGGTTGCCACCTGTTGGAAACATATTTTTATAACTAAATTTTAAAGTAAAGTATTGTGAGTGTATAGTATGCTTATAACAAAGCAGAGATTTAAAAGTGCATACAGCCAAAAAAAAATAATAATAAAGGCTGCCACCTGTTGAAATTTTTTTAACTGATTTATAAAACAAGGAATTTTTTATATATGGTTAAAGCAAAAACGGAATTTGAAAATGCTTGTAGGTAGGTATTAAAAAAAAACATTTTGATAAAGGTTACCACCTGTTAAAATTTTTTTTGCAACTAAAATTAAAAATTTAAGTACTGTGAGTACATGCTTAAAGCACAGGACAAATTTAAAAATGCATACATTTAAAAATTTAACATTTTAATAAAGGTTGCCACCTGCTTAAAATATTTTTTTTTTTAACTAAAATTTTAAAATATAATATTATGGGAATATATTTAGAGAAAGGGAGTAATATGAAAGCGCATATGTATGTATATGTTAATAAAGTTGCCACCTGTCAAAAATATTTTTTTTAACTAAATTTATAAATAAAATATATAAAAATATTGCAATATACATATAACATAAATTAATGAATTTTAAGAAACATTTATGTTTAATATATTTTTTTTGCGAGTTGCCACCTATGCGAAAAATATTAATCAAACCATTTTAACAAATAAATATTGTACCACTTGATTTCAAGGGAATTACAAGACTTATTCCGCTAAAAAAAAAACAAAACAACAAAAAAAATTGTTATAAAGCCATTTTAATAATATGTTTCAGTAATAATTATTTTCACAGAATGCAAATATTGCATGAAGAAAATATATCTTTATATTCTACATCATTAATTGTGGCGCTTACAAGAAACAAAGTTTTACGAATTTATTTTTTACACACAATTTCG